>JAPMOQ010021793.1:0-41722 GCA_026543055.1 Argiope trifasciata | reverse complement strand
CCTTCTATTCCGATTTAAAATTTATTTGATAGCAAAGCAATATTAAGATTCGTGTTTATTCCTCCATTCGATTTAAAATATAGTAGATAGTCATGAGAAAACAAATCAGATTAAAGAAGTAGAATTCGTTTATAGTAGTTGACAAAACATGTAATATAAAATGAGTTGAAAAAAGTTTTGAAAAAGATAAGAAAATGAAGCAGATTTCGTTTTAAAATACCTTATTCGTACTTAATTGATGGAAAGAAAATGTATGCAGTTTCTGTATTTAGATAATTCAGAATTTATTTTTAGAATCCTTAATCCATAAGACAGAACGATTTCGTACTTTCTTGTGAGTTTTTTCTTTATACCTAGAAGCATATTGATTCTACTAAAGTGGAAAAAATAACCAAACGATATGACATATTCATCGCATAAATAACGGGTTTCAAAATAGGACTATTAGCAAACGGGGAATTTCCTTTCCTTTTTTTTTCTATTTCATTAAATTCTCTATGAGATGTTCTTTGATACTGAATAAATACAATAAGACTTCTGTAAATAAAAAAAATAAAAGGTAAAAAACTAGGTCTGATCTCATATATAGTAAAAGATAGCGAATAATGTTTAATGATATGATCATGTTTATGAAATTAACCGAATATTAATTTTTAAATTCATCTATATGATAAGATTTTACTTCAATTTGAAGCAAATTATTTCCTGAATTCACTTTCAATAGCTCTCTGCACGACACTATTACATTATGCATGATACAAAAATCGTTCAAAGCGTTCTGCAAGGAAGAGCTGTGCACTAATTTTGGAATGTAATTAATTTTATTTGGTCGGATAGAAAATGTTGTTAAAATATTAATTTTAAAATTTATGGGTATGACAAGGTTTTACTTCAGTAATTTTGTTGAAATTTATTGCATGAATTTGCTTTTAGCAACTCACTAAAATTAAAAAGAAAGAAATTTTTTTTTCAGAGTTAGAGGTTTAAATTTTGTATAATACTTTCCCTGACTTTTTTAAAAATAGAAGGCAATTAAAAGTATATCATATCAATACATTTCATTGTTTTATTAATTATTTTTTATGTAATCCTGTATTCTGACCATATCAAATATATATGTATACTGTGTACATTAATTTGTATACATTTAAAGTAAAACTTGTAAATAAATTTAGAAATGTAAAGAAAATAAGCTTAAAATTAACTTGCCCATATTTAAAAGCAAACTTTTAAAAGCATTTCTAAGTGAAAAATCAATTTAACTTAAAATTAACTTTACTGCATTTAAAAGAAAATGTCTAATAATTATAAATGTAAGGAAATGAAGCTTAAATTTAGTTCGCCTACATTTAAAAGAAAACTTCTAAGTACGTTTATAAATTTTAAGATATTACGTTAATAAAATTAATGTATATCGTGGGACCTTCTGAAATTTAAAATCGGAAATTCTGGTGTTATTTAGAAACTTTATGGGATTAAATGAATTAAACTTTTGATCATAAAAATGCTTAAATCATAACTTTATATGATTCACAAAACATTGAATATGGCACTCGATTTCTTAGACAAAACGCTTTTAATCCGATTCACGCTGAAGTTAGTGAATCTTCTAAAATCAGAGCGAGTAACTATAAATTTGATTATTCTAATAAATGATACTTTTTCCCTTCTAACATATTTTTTGACATTACACAACAGAAACACTTCCAGCAATTGGAATACTTAACACTGAAACGACGTAAAAATATTTTTTCTACAACATAAAAACATCTAATTTAACATTTAAATAGCATGGTTAAATATTTTTTTTCTTTTACGAAACTATAACTATCTATCTTTCTTTGTATTTTCTTCCCAGGATATTTATAAGATCAAAATCTTTGTTACTTATTCCTGAAATATACCATGCATTCTAAAATAAAATAAGATAAAGTTCAGTGAAATAAGGCCATAATTCGCAAATAAAATATAAATTATATCTTTTGTTCCAACTGAAATCAATACATAAAATATTTAAAGTAAATTTAACCGTGAGGATAAGTTTGTTTTGAAAGAATATACTGCACTTTGCTTTAGAGGGTAATATATCTTGTTATGGGCATATAACATACGATATGTATTATTTATTCAAAATTTCTGTATAGAATACAATCATCTGAAATATTTATATTCGATAAAATTAGAAGAAAAATAACAAATGCAAAGATAATGTAATGAAAAAAAGTATGAACTACAATTTCTTTGAAATTAGAGATAATAACTTCTTCTCAATTGCTTGACAACTCACACATTAAGAAAGGTAACAATAATATAATAATGTCTCTAAATTTTTTTAATTAAAATTTTTCTTTTAAGAACAAAAACATATCATCTCATTTTAGTTAAGAAGTCTAAGCATGAAATTTAACATGAATCATAAACGTTGTGTTTTTTGTTGAATCGATACTATAAAAATAATATTTCTATTCTTAAGACATTGAAAAAAATTTATGATTTTGAGTAGGAAATTTGAAAAATTAGAATGTAGAGGTGGAAGTCAATAGAGATAACACTGGTACTTTGAATCATGTACCAGTGTTATCTCTATTTATAATTTTGAGTAGGAAATTTGAAAAATTAGAATGTAGAGGTGGAAGTCAATAGAGATAACACTGGTACTTTGAATCATGCTATTTCCTTAGAAATCCATCAAATTAATTACCGAAAAATATGGTACCAAATTCCTTTAAATGACTTCAGAAGTACTTTCAATGTAATCTTTAAAGGAAAAAGAATGTCAAAAGAAACTAAAGAACACAGGAAATACTATTGAAGAAAAAAATAAATTTATTAAAAGAAAGGGGTATAGGGTTGTCGCCAATTTCAATTTAAATTTCATGCAGCCATCCTGTAAGGCAGTGTTTCTCAACCTTTTAGTATTCACGGCCCAATTTTCAATCATAATTTTCATTGCGCCCCCCCCCCCTTTCCACCGCATACAATAAAATGTATACAATAATAATGTATTTTGAGTATTTTGGAGCTAACCCTACACTACAACCTTAATTTTAAACTTTACAAATTATCAAGAATACAGAAATTTATTGACATTTTGCAACCCCTATCCTCAGCATTGAGAAAACAAGAATCCTATGCCTTTTTATTGCTATTGTGTCCCACCATGTCGGGCATTCTCACGATTTCGCGAGAAGTTTCGATTTGTCTGGTCAGCTTAAAAGTTAAGTTAGGAACGTGCGCAGATGTGAACAAACGTTTTCTCAAAGGGAGAAGGAGAAAGTTGTATGGCGCCAATTTCAATTCCAGACAATCTAATTCGAGTCGATTCTTCTATCGCTATTGAATCTATTCTGAATATGTGTGGTATGTATATTTTTGTGCAATTGCAATTCACCGTATTAAATATTCATGGCAGCAGATTTATGCAGAATCATGGATAAATTTTTAAGCGGGTGTAAGCGAGCATTAGACGATAGACAAGCATCAACAAGTACACAGACGAGCGTGGTTCCGAAAATAAAATCAAGAAAATATTCTCAAGAATACTTAAATTTTGGATTCACTAGTACTGAAGTAAATAAAGAAGAAAGGCCCCTGTGTATCATTTGCTCAAAAATGTTGGCTGCAGACAGCATGAAACCTAATAACTTAAACGACATTTGAAAACGCTTCATAGTGAGTACGTAAACAAACCCAGAGAATTCTTCGAATTAAAATTAAAATCATATGAAAAGCAAAAATCATTGTTTTGAATGAATGTCTGTGAATGAAAAAGCTTCAATTGCCTCTTACAAAGTTTCATATAAAAAGGCCTGATTTAAAAAACCTCACACTTTTAGTGAAGAGCTTATTTTGTCAGCCGCAATTGAGATTGTAGAAATTATGTTTGGAGATAATTTTGCAAAACAATTGCAGTCTATACCTCTTTCAACAGATACTGTTGCCCGTCGAATTGCTGATATATAGCTGAAGATGTAGAGTGTCAGCTTTTGTCGAAGTTAAGTGACAAATTGTTTTCAATACAACTCGATGAGGCAATACATAGTAATAAAGATACTCATAGAATTACTTTTCTGCAAACCAATAGAGCTCAAAGCAACAACAGTCGCATTATTTGCTATCTTAAATGAGTTTATGAACGAGGCAAACATAGAATGGAAAAATTGCGTCAGAATATGCACCGATGGTGCTCGTTCTATGTCCGGAAGATTCCAAAGTATTCAAGCACTTGTGAAACAAAAATCGCCACAGTGCGTCTGGACACATTGCATGATCCACAGAGAAGCTTTGGCTTCCAAAGAAATGGGTTCTGGTTTGGATATTGTGTTAACTTCGGTTGTAACAGTAGTAAATTATATAAAAATGAGACCCCTGAACTCAAGAATCTTTTCCTCACTTTGTAAAGACATGGGTGCAGTACATTCAGCGTTACTATTTTATTGCGAGGCAAGATGGTTCTCACGAGGGAAATTTTTGAAACTTGTTGATGAATTAAGAGAAGAAATCGCCGTTTTCCTAGAAGAAGAAAATACACCGGAAGCTGAGAATATTCGCGATAGTTTATTTGTGATGAAATTGAGCTGCATGGTCGACATATTCGAGAAATTAAATAACTTGAATCTTCAACTTCAAGGAACAAATGCATATATATTGGATACGAGTGGTAAAGTTAATGCTCTTTGTAGGAAATTGGAATTGCGGAGCAGAAATTTAAAGCAAGAAAACTTAACAATACTTGCAAATTTGAATGATTGTATTAAAACTTACAAGGCTGAAGAACAACATGTAAAAGTTGTTTTTGTAACCATAGAAAATCATTTAGCAATGCTAGCAAAGGATTTTAAAAAGTACTTTCTTGCTGACGACAAACTGATATCAAGTTACTAGTGGGCGAGGGATTCATTTCAAAATACTCCCAAAGGTCTCAATTGAAGAGGAAGAAACCTTCATAAACTTCACGGCAAGCGGCGAAACCAAAAGACAATTTAGTAATAAATCACTCTTTGCACTAAAAACAAGGGCATTTCGCATTCTACTACCATTTTCAACATCTTACCTTTGTGAAACTGATTTCCTGTGGTGGCTTCTTTGAAGACAAAATATAGATCTCAGCTAAATATAGAAAAAGAACAGAGAGTATCTATATCTAATATTAAACCCACCTTCGAAAAACTTTGCTCTTAAGACAGGCCCAAGGAAGTTACTAATAATTATTATATTTGTTTTTAATTTAGTAAGTTATTTTAATTTAATAAGTTAATTATTAAATATGTCGAAATGTATTTTGTTTTGTATGTGTGTGTGTTCTTTCCTTTCAGTCACTTAATCAATTTTTTAAATTAACATTTTCTCTTGGATATGCTCACGCCCCCCATTAATGTTCTCGCGCCCCCCTAGGGGGGCGCCCCCCACAGGTTGAGAATCACTGCTGTAAGGCAAACAATTAATGGTAATGTTCTATTTAAAATGAACTACGATGTTTTAAAAATATATTTATATATATGTTTTTTTGCTAATATGTACATTAGTCGATAATAATTTTTGCATTATTATTGTAAATCCAATTCACCTTACAGTAGCAAAATTAATTGTTTGAAATGGAAATTTATGGATAAATAAGTTAATGCTTTTCGTTAATTTCACAGATTTAGCTGACTAAATCTTTAAAAGAAAATAATTATTAAAGGTAATACAGAAAATCAATTGTGTAAATAAGCAAAAGAAATAAACTATGGAAAAGAAACAGTTAATCTAGTAAATTATTTAAATTAATCTTATTACATTCTAAGCCAATTAAAAGTCCTTTTTAAGAATTTAATATGAGAGCAAAAATAGGATATTTAATTATGAAAATAAATAAACTCATTTTATCATTCAAATAATAAAAAAAGACATCTACTGACTTCATTATTTTGGGATTAATCCGTTTAAACTTTTCTCACTTATTTTACAATTTTCCTTTATATTTCCAAAAAAAATCATTAAAAATTACTAATAAGAAACGACATAAACTGCAGCTAACAACCCTTATTAATGGAAGCATAAAAAATGATGATGCGACAAAAAGTCATCATCTCACTAGAAAAAAAAAAGGCACATGAAAAAGAAAAAAAAAATCGCTGATGATGGAAATTATCTTAAAAGCCGAAATTCGGTCTGCTTTAGAAAGATGTTTGAAGTCGTCTAATGACGGTGCCATTTAATTATTGGGCTTTCCATTAAGAGCTTATCAAGGAATCTTTACTTCATCTTACGAGGATTTGCCAGCTGGCTTTAATATATTTCAAATATGCTGAAAGGAATCGCTAAGTTTCTCCAAAAAATTGGCAAGATACCATCCCTAAAAAGTCTGTAAAGGCTGAAAAAAAGCTAATCATTTTATTTTCGAAATTATATGCATTGTTTACTTAAGAACTAACAATGGATCCATGGCAATAAATTAGTCATTTGTTACTGAATAGATTCGGAGAATATGATTCTCTTATATATTGAATCCTGATTGATATTTTCTATTTAATTTTTTTAGTTATGAGCAAAGTTTCCTGTCAAAGTGAATGAAATTATTTATTTAAATAGAAACAACACCAATTTTTTGTTAGATCCTTTATTCCTTATCATTATTAAATTTCAGGAATTCAAATAACACATTTTCGGTTCTATAAAAAAAGTAAAATTTTGGAGAGCTGGCGATGTAAAATCAATTAACACAGAGCTAGATTAAAATCATTCATAAGAATTATTTATTTCAAAAATGTGTCAGGAATATTCAAAACTGTAGAGCAAGAATTTTGTTTATTTTTTGCTCGATATTTTAAGCAGAAATGTAAACTCTTAAATGTGCTTCACATAACTAGCCTATTTTGCGGTTTAAAAGTAGATTCAATTTTTATTAATCTAATGAGTCTGTCTTAGTTATGGATAAATTTATTATAAATTTAATTTTATTATTGACGAATTATAATTTATTTATAAAGCCATTATTTTTCTCATATCCAAACTTTCAGAAATGTATACTCTCAAATGTGTTTATAAAGCTTGCCTGTTTTGAGCTATAAAAGTAGATTCAATTTTTATTCAATTTACTTGTCAGGAAAATTTATTTATTAATAAATTTATTATAAAATTAACTTTATTATTGACAAATTATAATTTATTTATAAACTCATTATTTTACGCGTTTCCAAGCAAATTTCGTTTTTATCATTTCGGATAATTTCCTTTACACCGATTGAATCCAAAGTTTGACCGAGAGATATAGGTTTTAATAAAAGAAGCACATAATCGAATTGAAGTCGTAGCTTTTAAACCACTTTAGCATCGTTTAAAGCTCAAGATAAATGGTCCTTATAATTACCTGCGTAGCTTGCAGGCGTATTTGAGCTAAGCAAAGTTTCAGTTTCACAAAAGAAAACTTCTAAGTAAGAGGGAAGAATTGCTCACATACTTGTTTCGATGCCTTTCTAATGTTGTAGAATTCGATTTCGTAAAAAATATCCACGTATAGGAATTGCGTAAGATAATTAAAGCTATATGCTTTTAATGTTCTATAATTAATGTCAATGGTCTACTGCTTAAAAATACTAAATTGATATCATTATAAACATCAATTTATACATAAAAAGGCTTAATTTGATTTAAAAATACGAATTACTATCTGACCAAAATCGAATAGTATTTGATAAAAAGTTATTATTATTATATTAAAAAGATTTTCACAAATGTTGCATTTTCAGATCTAAGCTCTAAGTATATATTATTTATATATCTAAACTTTATCTCCATAAATTAAATAAATGATTAAATATTAAAGAAAATAGGAACAATATCACAGACTGTAAAAAATCTCGGGTAAAGAAATCAAAAAAATAATGATCCAAAAAGTGTATACTGTGTAAGGAAATATTCATATACCCCATACATATAATTATAAAAAAAACCAGAAAAATTCCAGTTCTAAAAGTAAGTTCATTCTGCTAATGTGTGTTTGTGTGTAAGTCGCAAAGAACAAGAGCATACAGAGGTGTAAACAAATGTCAGATAGTAACTAATCTATAACAAATAGGTAAATTATATAACTTATGACTAAGAAAATAATCAAAACAGTGAAAAATAATTGCTTATAGTATATGAAATCATTTTACTTCGATTAAATACACAGAAAAAAGTATAAATGCACAAAGGGAGAAAAAAATTAAGAGCAATCATTAGTAAATGGATTATAAATAAGTAATCAACTATGTATCTTATATTTTGATTTCATCTGATTACCAATATGAAGCAGGGCCAAAAACTCAGCACTTAAAACATCAGCGTAATGATTAAACATCAATCAAGGAATTGAAATATAATTGCTGCCTGGTCAAGCATATAAATACGGTTCAATAATGTAAGCAAAACTTATGTACACACGCATACAACACACAATAAAACTAGATGATCAGAATCACGATTGCAAACACGAAATGAGCAGACTCCATCTAGAAAATTAAAACAAACAAATACAAAAAAACAAAAACAAATAGAAACAGATAAAAAATAAACATATCACTCCGACATCATGATTCTTCAGAATTATATTTAGAAACGAAACAAATATTTATGTAGAATAAATAAAGAAGATTTACTGTATAGCATGTTGATGAAACTTAAATGTTATTTCCATCAGAGGAACGAATAAAATAAATCTTCTCGGCATCACTGCAGTTGAAAGCGAACATGGTCCACATACACAATTAGGGATATTTATTTTATGGAAACAGATGAAATAAAAGACAAATGAACTGTAAATTGAAACATATAAAATATCGCTATAGTACATTACAAAAATTGATTCGGGGAATGAACTCTCTGACCTCGAAATTTTTGTCTGAATCTTCCCAGTATTGCTACCAATTTTAAAAAACAATTAGGCTTTTAACTTTATACATAGTTATTTTAATATAACTAATAAATTTGGAACTGGAATTTTCCTTTTGAAGAACTTTAATGGATGAATGACTATAAGAAAAAGTATTTGCTTTAAAATTGCTTTCGATTATTATAAAATTTATTGTAGTAAGTAATTAGCAATTTATAACTAAAAGAATAATGAGTTGATCCTTTTTAAATATGGAACCGCAGCCATGACATTGCCATCAACACATAAAGTCATACTGATAGAGAAATGTAGACAAATTAAAATATTTGGTAAAGGAGATTAATATTTTAAAATAAATTTATCAAACATTAATATTTAAAAGGAAAGTCTAAAGATTTCTTATACGAAATACAAAATATAACTCATAAATTCATGGTGGCAAAATGGAAAATTCTCTTCAAGAAAGGCAAGAAATTTTGACAAGATAAATAAGGCAAGAAAATTTGAATTTCGTGAATTAGTTACAGAGCATCACCATAATGAAGATACTACAAGAGAGTAATTTTTCTCAATTATTGTGTTACATCAGTATTTCAAAAAGGAATAACAAGTTCCATATTTGTGAACAGAAATATTGCTAAAACTATTAAAATGCAAATCATTTTATAAAGACTAAGTATATGGGGAAATGAAGAAAGTTGACTATCCTTTATAATGCCTAAATATTTCGGCAATTCCTTTCGCTGAATAAGTTTAATACCTAACTTTCAGTATCAGAGCTTTCTTTAAGGACGATAGTCATATTTTTTTGTATTTTGTCGTCATTTTTTAGAGGTACTCAAAACAAAAATATGTTGTGTTTTACGATTTTTTTCCTTTGAAATTTAATTAAAGTTCTTGTAATTCAGTTATCTGGGAGATTTATCTGTAGGGTTTAATTTTTCATGTTTAAGAATTTGTCATTATATTTTATCAAATGATAATTTTTTGGAATAACACATTATCAAATATATTCTAGAATGAATTCTCGAAATGTTTTATTTATTGTCTTTAATTTTTTTATATTTAAGATTTTGTGAACATATTTTATTAAATGCAAGCACAGTTATTTTCTTATTTGTAAAGGTCAAACTCACGAAGTCATAAGTTTTGTAAAATTAAAAGCAAAGAAATTTCGAATTAATCTGGGCAATTGTAAAAATTCAAATATTTATTCTGAACTTTTCAGAAGATTGATAATAAGTTTATAGAACAGTAAAGTTCTATGTTTTGTTTATGAAACTTATACAATATTAATTTAAAAATAAATTCAAATATTTGAATTTACTATCGAATTTTGATTCTTATCAATAGAAGAAAGAACAATTGTATAAATAATGATTTTTTTGGGAGAAATTTAATTTTAAAAATAAAAATAAGAAATGGAATATTTGCTCTCGTCTCAGATTTTTTATCCATTTATAACTACGAAATAAAATAAACATACTCCGCCTTTCAGGTTTACCAATTTTTTTTTATTTATACGTTATGCTAATGATTTTCATATTTATGAAATAAATATTCATGTTCTCACTTTCTATGAAAGTTGTTGCGTATCTTTTAAGTTTGTTCTGAATTGTCATATGTTAATATGACTGCGATATCCATTACTGGCAAAGACAAATGTCAGCTTTAATTTCCACCATTTTTTGGAGTTTGTACAGTTTTTATTCATGTTTAAATTTAATTCTGTGATTTTTTACATTAAAAACCTAGCTATATATAAGATATTTTTAAATTTATCTTGTTTTGTATATTTACTTCATTTTCTCCTCCTATAGAGGCGATATGAATTTTAAACATATTACTGAAAATTCATTTGAATATATTACTTATATATTAATGAAATTAACATCATAAGTACAGAATAGAAATGTTACTATACAAATAGATTAGAAGATATTTATTATTTGAAAACATAAAAATAATTCATTGCTTTAGAGAAATAAATTTTATTTAAATTCTCGTACATAAAAAAGAATTTACTTTTGAATTTCCAGAACTATATCTATGATATATATTTGCATTAGTCTCTGATTACACTTTGTCGAATCCTCAATGTATTCGAGGAATTGTTGCATACCTGATTAAAGAAAAATAGTATTTTTTTAGTACAGAATAATTTATTAGTCTTTTATTTTATTGAAACATACTTTTTTTGAAAGTTCAAACAAGAACTAAAGTTTCTGAAATGTCAGAATAGTTAATGCATTTCTATTAGTGTTTGAATACACTTTGTCGAATCCTTAATGTATTCGAGTTGTTGAATATCACATTAAAGATAGGTAATAAATTTTGATTTCAGAATAATTCATTAGTCTTCCATTTTATTGAAATATTTTTTTACTTGAACGATCAAACAAGCATTTAAGTTGCAAAAATGCCAGAATACTTAATGCATTTGCTTCAATGTCTGAATATACTTTGTCGAATTCTTAATGCATTTGAATAGTTGTAAAATACCTCATTATAGATGGATGATAAATTTTGATTACAGAATCATTTATTAGCCTTCTATTTTATCGATAATATTTTTTTTTCTTTAAAGATGAAATAGGCATTAAAGTTACAGAAATATCAAAATACTTAAACTGACATAAGCTATTTAACTACTCAAAAGTAAAAATAAGTTTGGTATGCAAAATAGGTATGATTTTAAATCAAGATCAGAGTATTAAGATATATATTGTGCTCCAATGAGAATTTACTAAATATAATACAGATTATAACTTTTATATAAGAAAAAAATTGAGTAGCAATTTTTTATGAGATACAAATTTATTTACAAGTAGCAAATGTATTGATTGAATTTCAAGATGGGAGCACTTCTTTTGATATTCTTAAGAAATATTTTATACATATTCAACAAATGCTTATTTTTTATTTAACATTAAAGGCCTAATATGATAATGATTGTCATATTTAGCTATTAAAAATAATTCTTTAACTCAGAATTATTTCGCATAAAATGTTTACATGAAACGCTGAGATAAATTTATTGTATTCCAACGTTTTCGCATAGGATCTTTAAATCAGTAAATCAAGGATCCGTTTGTTAAAGGTTGCGATTTATTTGCATAAAATTTGAAACCAAATATTATTTTGCCTATTAAAATAATGCAAAAACTTGTTCTGATCTGAATTTGTAAACAAATTTATTCATTTTTCCTGATGAATTTATAACAATATTTTTTTATGCAATAAACAGTCCTCATAATCTTCGAAAATGTTTTATAACAGCGCTTCTTAATGCAATAAATAATCATCATAATCTTCAAAAAAAATTGCAAATAGTTCAAAAACATCGTACTCAATTATTATTCTAATAAAAGTCCCTTTGACTAACTATTTGACATGAAATTCAAAATATGTCCTCCTTTATTTTCAAAAGAATAGAAGGAACTTGGTGAAGTGAAGAAACTAAATTTTTCATTTATTAATGAAGAATAAATCCTATATTGATGATTGCAAAAGAATTTAGTTCAAATACCTTCGAATATTTTGAAATCCAAAAACAGTAAAATTTGCTGATGACAAAAGTTTCAGATAAATATCTTATGTAATGTGGCTTTTAAAAAAGACAATCGGAAAAAATCACCATCTTGTTATAAAAAAGAAAACCTTTAAAAAAAATAATTGATGGTGGAAATTATCTTAAAAGCCAAAATTCACTTTGCCTTTACAAAGGTGTCTGCTGATGGATCCCTTTAATTACTGGCCTTAACATGAAAGTTTATCAAGTAATCTTTGGTTTCAAGTCCTTTGTCAGATGGCTTTAATTCTCTTTATACATGCTGATAAGAATCACAGCAATACTTTTAAAGATTGATTATTTAAAAGATTATTATTATTTATTTTATTGAAAGATTATTATTATTAAAGATTATTTATTTGAAAATTTTGTATTGAACCGTAAGTTTCCTGGACATAGTTAAATAATAACATTACAGATGCTAATTTATCAAACAAAATTGAAAAAGCTATTGTTTTTATTTCAAGTAACGACATTTCAAGTGCAAAATAGTTAAATATCAACTAAGCAATGCTGTAAAAAAATTGGAAAAGATCACATATTTAGAAAAATTATTTTAAATAATTAATTGAAAAATATGCAAAAATGCGTAAAGCATTCTAGAGATTGTTAAGAAAAAAGTTTCTTGACACTATGTCAACTAACTGCAATCTAATATTAAATATATTTTTTGGTATATCTCATTCAATAATATAATATAAAGCAGAAATCATTATTTAGGTACAATAAGAATTAATTTTTTATTATCTCCAGTTTTTTTTATTACATCTGCAGAAATAATTTATTGATATCTTCGGAGCTAATTACCCTATAAATAAGAAACGAGTGTAACTTATAAACAAGACTTGGCAGCAATGTATTCACTGTGCATGAGTATTGGCGGCAGTGGTCAAGGGAAGGTACTGCCTCAAGAAGACCAGGTTCCGGGAGGCCACGTGGTACTACTCAGAGGGAAGACCGTCGTATTCGGCGTATGGCTGTGGCTAATCGTACTGCGTCTGCAGCTGAAAGTCGAGCCGCAGCTGGCACCATAGTGACACAACGAACTGTTACAAATCGGTTACTTCAAGGACAGCTCCGAGCCAAACGCCCTGTACAGTGCATTCCACTGACTCCAAACCACTGCCGTTTGCGACGTGAGTGGTGTCAAACTAGAGCTCATTGGAGGACGGAGTGGAGATCTGTTGTGTTTTCTGATGAAAGCCGGTTCTGCCTTGGTCGCAGTGATAGTCGTTTGTTGGTTAGAAGGAGGCCAGGTGAACGCCTGCTAGTGACCTGTCTGCGGCCTAGACACACAGTGCTTACTCTGGGAGTTATGGTTTGGGGAGCAATTTCGTATAACCACGAGACAGCAGGAGCACTCTCGTGGTTATCCCACGCACCCTGACTGCAAATTTGTATGTCAGTCTAGTGATACAACCTGTTGTGCTGCCATTCATGAACAGCATTCAAGGGGGTGTTTTCTAACAGGATAACGCTCGCCCTCATACTGCTGTTGTAACCCAACATGCTCTACAGAGTGTCGACATGCTGCCGTGGCGTGCTATATCACCAGATCTTTCTTCAATCGAGCACGTATGGGACATCATTGGACGACAACTCCAGCGTCATCCACAACCAGCATTAACCGTCCCTGCATTGACCAGGCTAGTGCAACAGGCATGGAACTCCATCCCACAAACTGATATCCGACACCTGTACGACACAATGCGTGCATGTTTGCATTCAAAATCCTGACGATTACACCGGTTACTAATGTACCAACATTTCACATTTGAAATGGCTCTTCTCGTCAATGGCTCTACCTGTGATCTTGAAACTTTAATCAATTAAATATGTTACCTAGAAAAATGTATTTCTAAAATTTCATTACTGTACAATAATTTTTTCTTGGTGTTGGGATTTTTTTTCCATCAGTGTATTTAAACTGTTAGATTGTTTGAAATTAAAATTATTTTGATTACTACATTATTTTGCATTGAGATTATTTAGATTATTAGATTGTTTGATATGAAAATTATTCAGATCATTGCATTATTTTATATTAAGATTATATAGATTATTAGATTGTAAGGAATTAAAATTACTTAGAATATTACATTATTTTATATTTAATTTATTTAGATTATTTTACATTAAGTTTATTCATATTATTTGAGTGTTTTATTTTAGATCGTTTAGATTATTAGATTGTTTTACATTCAGATCAATTTCATTATTATATAAGAATATCCTAAGATTATTTAGACTTTTAAATTTTTTTATATTAAAATAACTTAGAGTATTATGTTGTTTTATTTTAAGACCAGTCAGAGTATGAATTGGCTTTATGTTAAGAATATTTAAACTTCTAAATTATTTTATGTTAATATTACTTATATTTTTGAATTATTTTATATTAAGATCGTTTTGGTTATTAGATTGTTTGATATTTGGATTAGAAAGACTGCTTTATGTTAAGATTATTTAGACTTTTAAATTGCGTCGGAATTAAAATTATTAAGAATATTAGTTATTTTATATAACAAATTTTTATAATATCAGCTAGTTTTACATTTTTATTGAGATTATTAGATTAGATTTTTTAGTTTATTTTCATTTAATGTGTATAGTAAAAAAAAAAATGGAAATTTCCAACTGTTGCAAAATATCTATGGAATTCACACGGGTAATGCTTAAAATTATTTTTTAACAGATACTTATATTTCTTTTATTTATTAAATTCTCATTTTTCATATTATTCATTTATGAGCATTGGAGAAATATCAAATTATTTTTTTAAAAAAACCAATATTTTAAATCCTACTCAAAAACTTTGATCCCACCTTTTAAAAGATGCCGGAAAAAGTTTATTTTTATAAAAAAATATATATATTAGATTTATTATTTAGAGAGAGGAACGAAGAAAATCATATATCTTGGAAATGGAGAAAATACAATATTTATGAGTTCCACAATGTTTTGAGAGATAAAATAAGGGGGCAAGAAAATAAAATCCACCCCAGTTTACATATTTTTGTTTTGGTATGCAATGCACGAATTTGTAGACGCGTGTTTCGACGGCAAAAATGTGTCGTAATCGGTCCACTAGGAAACACAAAATGTTTGCATTTCTGTTTCCTGCTTATGTCTACAACATGTTTCAGGGGGAAAGTTTTCCTTTTCAACGAGTTATGTACTTCGAATCGAATTGCCTTTTTATCAAGCAAACGCATTTCATTTCTAAAATATTCTCTCAAAATGTTGAAATTTCTTTTGCTTCAAAGAAGTGATTCCTTTTTGCTTGTTAGAATGAACTTGTGATATTGAAGTCCATTACAGGCTGTAGCATCTGCTGACGAGTTTTCTTATTGTTTTGGAGAGTATTGTGTAGTTTTCATTCATATCAAAAGACATTGCTCGTCTTCGGTCTGTGTGACTCTGAAATGCATAAAAAATGACAAAAAAGGAGTTTTCCTTCCATTATTTTGAATTTTTTTTGTCTATTTAGCTTTTATGATTAAAAAATGTTTCAGGGAAATTAATATCGTTTCTAAATTGCTTTATTTTTTCTTAAAAAATGAAAAAAGATTTTTTTTTTAGTTATTTGACAAAGAAAGTAAATACATTACATGAAACTTTAATGCTTTTGTTTGTTATTATTTTGATATCTTATTTTTAAGATGTTTTGTCAGAGATTCATAATCCTTCAAAGATCAATTTAATATTTTTCTCAATATATATATAAAATATTTAACATTTTCGTTTAAGCATACTAATTTACCTTTATTCCGAACTTTTGTTAATGGGAAAAATCATATCTTTCATATTTTATTATGTATGTGTTTGAAATATCTAAATAAATTATAAAAACGATTAATAAATTTTAAATTGAAGCCTGTTTCTAATGAGTACTTTGCATTTTCATAATTATTTCACAGTGTACTTTGCTTGATTATATATAAATAATAGATTCAAAAATACAATTTTATAAATAATATTATAAACTAGTATTAAATTAAAAATCAATGGAATATTTGCATATTTATTTTTATTCATTCTCAAAATACATTTATTACAATAATAGATACAATAAAAATACATAAATAGACTCAAAAATACAATTATTCACAAAATACAATTTTTTAGAATAATTTTTTCAAATATCTTGACCATAATTTTCATAAAATTCTGGAAAAAAATGTTTAAATTTCTTATTATAATTTTGCGTAGACTTGAAAATGCAAGAAATAATTTTTTAACTAATTAAAAAAACAATGTAAAGGTAAGAAGCGATATTTTTAAATAAAAATTTAATTTCATAGAATTAAATTTGAATTTTATAGAAATACTATTCATTTCTTCAAATATACAGGATGTTTCAATGGCAAAAAATTAAGGATTGTTAGAAAACACCTAAAGAAACAATTTTCTCCTTACAATGTATGTTTGAAAGCAAATGGTTAACCGTTAGATGGCGCTGTAATGCAAAGTTTAAAGCGTGAGTTTTCTTACACATTGTTATTTCTACAGTGAATTTCAGAAGGAATGACGACTTGCAGAAATAGATGAAAGGCGGACATTCATTTTATATATGGCCTGGAGAGTGGAAAGGATTTTAAAGCCTGCAAGGGTAGTGTCGTTATATCTTAATAAACCAGATAACAGCTACGGGACACGAGGTAACGCTTTTGTCTTGTGGTGATGTTACGGGGCTTCTAACCAAAAGGTTCCGAGCTCTATTCTGAACCGATTTTTACCTTCTACATTGGTGACATCGGACAATGAACAATTGCTACCTTCAAGCGGATGTCAAGGCGCCATCTACCCGCAGCTAAAGTCATCAGCCTCACTTGATGCAATAACTCGCGCACTCTTGGCGCAACAAAAACGTCTTTTGCTAGCCAAAAAAATAATAATAATAAAAAATAAAACACTTTTGAAGCTTCAGAAAAACCCGTTCCTCAAAAGCCAAAATGAAAATGAGTAAGGCCCATTAGGCGCAACAGCTACATTGACCATAACAACTACTCGCTCAACAACCGATATACCCCCACTCAACAACAACATATGTCATTCGTCAGCCTAACTCAGACTGACTGGAGGAAGAGTCTGTGGTCATATCCTAATAAGTCAAATAACATCTACGAGACAAGATCAATTGCTTTGGTCTTGATTCTATGTCACGTGGCTTCTAATCAAAAGGCTTCTAATCTCAAGTGCTATTCCGAATCAATTTCAACTACTACTGTAGCATTTAACTTGGAAAATCTGAAAGAAATTTGGAAACTTAATCTCATATTTTAATATTTTCTTTTCCGTTTTATTTGAAATAAATTATTAATTCCAAAACTAAGATTAAATTAATAAAATTAAGATTAATAAGGCGATTTTAAATTATTAATTTTAATAAAATATAAAATTATTTGCTACTTATCCATTGTACCTGCCCAAATCTCGCAAAACAAACTTTTTGGCAAATGCACACAGTCGCCATTTTGGAGCTGGCGACAAAATGGTAGCGACTTCCTTTAAAAATGTAGAGGCAAAAGGTTACCGATGGCGATATTCCGTTTGGCGTTGATTGCATCATTATTGACGACTTTCCGCCTGCGCCGGTGTAATGGAAAAGCACCAATTATTTAAATGTGAATATATATATACCATTCTTAAAATCATATACTCATTGAGATTGGTATGATTTTATATTTTGATACATTTAAATAACTGTTCATAGAACTCAATAACTAATATCTGTACCCATGTAAGAAATAAGTAATTGTAATACAATTATAGGCACCGAAGGAGTAGACGTGGAATACGTTTTCTTCATTTTAATACTGAAATAGTAAAATATATCAAAATGAAGAAAAAAACCCCCAGAAAATATCACTTTGATTTTCTTAAAATTTATTTCTTATATTAAAGTTAAAAGTTTTTTTTTGCGGAATAGATAAAATTTAAAACATTCTGAAAATGAATTTCATTATTTGAAATAAAGAAAAATATATTAAACAAAAGACGGCAAAGCAATAAATGAATCCAGTATACATGAACAAGAAAAAAAAAATCAGGTGAAATATTGTGCATGAAAATATTAAAAGTATTGAACCCAGATCTGAAATATCATTTAATATTTCTTCAGCATGAAATATTGACTTGACAGTACAATCTCCGCGTTACCCGACACCAATATGTTCTTATGAAAAATGCTTTTAGTGCAAACAAAAAAATAAAAAAAACACACAAGCTCGAGATTGCTTTGCAAGAAAATAAGTCAAAAAATCTACAATCACGCCGTAAAATTTCTTTCTGATTTCCGCACGAAATATGGAATACAAAATAAGCAAAAATTTTCTTCAAACACATAAAAAATGCAGCCATGAAAAAAAAATACCGTAAGGAAATGAAGTAGATTTAGTTTTAAAGTGCACTTTTTTTCTCACTACTTTCTTGTGGAGAAAATACAGCCCATTTTTCATTTCTCGCTCCCTTAAAATTCACCTTCAATGTCTTTTAACTAAGAGTCTGGTTGAAACTTCAATTCTTTTTTTTTTATATGTTTACCTGCCCCTTTAAATGCATCGATGTAGTTACTGAAATGAAAAAAGAACGCAGATGACACGTCTTTGACGTAAATAGCAGGTTTAGGAAAGACAGCCTTTGGTTTTGCATGTTTTTATTTCATTTATTTTCCATATTCTGTGTCATAAAACAAAAGGAATATAAAACAAGAGGATTTATTCAAGAAAAAAAAGTATCAAACTTTTGGCGATTTTAAAGAACATGAAGTATGTCACTACTGTTGGGAAAAAATTCTGAAAGAATGTTGATTTATTTGCAATTTTCTTTAAATATTGTGTTGAGGTAAAGCGACATTAAATCATTCATTTTTTTCAAATGTCTGAATACGAAAAAAAAAAACCCCATAAATCTTTTTTTTTTCCATTTTTAATGAATAAGCTGGGAACTCGAAAGATTTTTTAATCAATAATTTAAAATGAATGTTATTTTATTTTTTACCGTTAATAATTTTGAAAGTTATTAAATATCTATACTCAGTGTAATTAAAGTTATTAAAATACTTAGTAAATATGCAATAATATTTAAAAAATTCTCGCTAGCTAACTTTATTTTAATACTTTTTGGCATTGAGAATGTCTAAATCTGGCAGGAGGTTTAGGACTTGAAAATACATCTTACATGTGGTCGGTAAATGAAAGCATTACTAAAGTATTTACAAGGCCATGCTTTTTCCGAAACTGAGTTTCATTAGCGATGAACAATAAGTAAAAAACTACTGCACTTTATATTACAAATCCATAAAATTATAACATATATACAAAACTTTTATTGAACTATATATATTAATTATTATATATATTCTAATGTAATTTATTAAACTGATTTCTCCAATTTTTCTTTTTTCTTACAAATAATAAGTAAATTAGTAAGAAATTCTCTTTGAAAAATGCAGAATACCTACGGATTTTGTTTTTAAATTGTTGTGAAAATCTATGTTTCATTTTATTATTAGATAACTTAAGTTATGAGCATTAATTTTAGTTGGTTTAGTTATATCGACGTCCCGTTTTAAAGCAACAGTAGGGGTATTTACGAACAGACCTCCTAATTTTGAAGCACGATCAGATGGCAAGGACGACACTTGAGCTGGTATCCTCCCCCTCATTTCCACAATACATCACACCAGCAGGAGGACGTTTGGTCATGACGGATTTAATGGACAACAGACTCCTTTACACTACGGTTCTTTGGTGAATTTCGGCCTAGAACCTGAAACCCAACGGCTCACTATTCGAAATCTTACTACCAGGCCACCACTGCCTACTATTTCCTTCAAATAGCAATATATACTTCCTTCACTTGATCGTACAACATAATAGTTTGTAATAAATTATCTTGCTTTTAGACAAAAAAAGGCACTTATATATAACTATAAAAAATTATCTTGTCCTTATCCGAATAAGAAGAATTATCAATAAAAGTCTGTTCCTAAGATTATTATTGATAAATTAATATTCCTTAGTGAACAGTAAAATATAATTTTTATTTTATATTAGATACATTTAAAATTCGTTAATTTTAGGAGAATGGGATTAAGATAAAAATTAGAAATTTCGAGCCTAGATCAGATCAGGACACGACCTGAAGTGGAACCCCTTCATCTTGGTCTCATGATTATAACAGCAGAAAGATAAGTTATCTTTGGTCCTTAGCTTCAAACTGTTCTAAGTTCATATATACAATACAAATCTTTGAATCCTCGGTGGTCTATAAGATTTCTATTTTGTGGTCAGAGGACTACGGATTAAATTTAGGATTCCACTACAGATCCTTCTTGTAACTAAGCTTAGTAAACATAAAACCCAGCATCGTTTAAGGAGAGGAAGCCAGCTCAAGTGTCGTCCTAGTCAACTGACCGAAATTCAAAATTACAAAGTCCGTCCCAAAATAGCGCCAGTATTGCTTTCGAATGAAAATTAAATTAAATTAAACTAAGAATGATCTTATTGATCTGCAATTTGTTTGTTCCGAAGCTAGAACGTCAGAAAATCAGGAACGCATATAATAAATCAATGTTTTAAACTCTGCTTTATACAGAGCGATTAGCGGATAAGCCGTGATTTCAAAATTAAATATCTCTACAAAAAATATCGATAGAATTATACGGTAAACTGTATGTTTATTAGCAAAACTGTAAAAATAATGTACAAAAGTTAGATAATTTAATTATAAAAATCATTAACAGATACTAAACAATAGTTAACAGAACAGCTAAAACTCTTTCTCTGAAAGGAATCTTAAATAAAAAAAACAATATTGTGATGCGGCCTTTGCAATTACAATTTGCCAGTACAATTTTTTCAAAATGGTCTTTGTTCGAAAAAATGAGTTGGCGTATTCGATAAATGAAATTTGATACCACGTCTGGCAATGTCTCAACGGAAATGGAATCACATGCAGCACCAATCAACGATTCAAGCTCATATAGAGTGGCAGGATTGTTTCAATAGACAGGGTTTGTCAATAATCCTCTCAGAAAGAAGTCACAACCTGTCAGATCGGGAGTCGTTTGTCAGTTTTGACGTCACACTGAAAGTGTCTATGGGCATTGTGATTAGAGTGCCATCTGTTAAAGATTTTCGTAACTAAATTTTCTAAACTTTTGTATAGCATTTTTATAATTTTGCTAATAAACGTACAGTTTACCACATAATTCTATCTATCTTTGTTGTAGAGATATTTAATTTTGAAATCAGGGCTTATTCGCTGATCACCCTGTAGATTATAAGGCTTCTCTTTCATCTTCTAAAAATATCTAAAATAAAAAATATATATTACATAAGCATAGGTGCAGTTATATTTTGTTTAAAAATTTTAACAGTACAACTATAACCGCTTTTTGCTAAAAGACACAGAGAAATATATGAAGATAATGAATATATCTACTACAATCTATTATTCATCTTTCGAATTATATTTTAACTTCAAAAGTTAATAAAAAGTATAAATAAAAATGTATCAAAACTATCTAAGGTTATATTAAACCTCATAAACTGTTGATATTTTCTATAATGGACATCAAAATCATCACTTCTCCAGACAAACAAAACAATACAATTTCATTGTCTGAGAATATAAAAAAAAATATTTTCTTTTTCCAAGCATTTCATAGATGTGGAAATGCTTTTTTGTGATAAAAAGCCCATTCGATTCAAAGGTTGTAACTTACTAAAAAATGAAATTTCCGTTCGAAAATTTATATTTTAGATATAAGCAGTATTGGAACAGAGAAAGTGTGGGTTTCATGTTCCTTAATGGGACTCATTTCGTCTCATTTCCGCTTTCGAGACTCCCATCTATGAATTCGTGTATTGCATGGTGACTCAAAAAATATGCAAACTAAGATCCTACTTTCCCCTTTCTTATTTTATCTTCGAAAAACATCATATGGCTTAGCAATATGGTATTATATCCATTTGTAAAATATGGACGTATCTGAATATGCCATAAATAGCGAAAGTGTAAAAATCGCTGCCTTTCTGAAAAGGTTGATCTAATAGTTTAGAAGAATTTGAAATACTCTGCTTCATGTTCATTTATGTTATTACACGACTTACAAAAATATTTTTAAGATGGTTGTTTAAAAAAAAATTGAAAGTGAAAAAGAAAATTTATATCTGCAATTCTAAAGAATTTTTATAGTGTATATTTAATTATCAAATTTCATTAAAATAACATTATATGATTTCTAAAAGTTTTAAATTTTAAATATAAAAAGTTTATTATTTTTATGTGTATTTTAAAGATTAGTGTACTATTACTATGCTATTCTTGTATACTAGCTATTTAAAGTATTATCAGTCCAGTTGGTGGATCTGCAATAATAGATTGTGAAGAATACATTACTTTTTTAGTCTTAATACTGATGAATGAATTTTATAGATCAAAAAAATTTCATTAAATATGTATAATAAGAAAAGGCAATTGTATAAAATTTAAACTTCGCAAGTTGTTTGAAACTAGATTTCATAACAATTATGATCACTTATTTTTCTATAAAATGATTTTGCATCAATTATATTTGGGAATTTATATGTTACATTAAATACAATATTTAAAATTCGGCATCATTATTTTCCTATGTATCAAGTAACCATCATTTCATTACGTTGAAAATCTCCCAATTATTTGAGCTACAATACCTCAGGTCCCATCTTTATTCTACCCAATAATTAAGAACGGAAAAATCCACTGAGAATTTCGAAAACTTAAAAAAAAAATTGCAAAGAAATGTCGGAAGGAACTTGAGGCTTCCTTGTTAGCATCAAAGTATAGGAAATATTTAATTAGAGCTAGTGGAAATTCTAAACCTTTCTTGTAAAGTAAAGAAAATGAAAAATTGTCAAAATTTTACAATATGTTTCAGTTAATTTGTTAAATATTCTTATTGAACTATTCAACATGTATAAACTATACAACTTTCAGTTATATTGAGTCACGATTTCTCTAATGCCGTACAAGATTGCTTATTTCTGATTATAATAATATTTATTAGAAACCTTGCATATTCTAGAAAATTATATAATTTCAAATTTCATATTTGAAAAAAGTGACAATTTGTCTGTATATGTTGGCATTTCTCTGGACATAGAGCTTACAATTTAGACTCCAATATGCATCAGAAGGCAAATCCTTGAAGGCGATCTTTTTTAAATTTTAATTAAAATATCTAGGTGATATATATCTTGTGAACTTCAAACCTGTCATGGACAACCGAAAATAAGTCTGGAAAGATATTTGTTTCAGTTAGGGTTATTAAATGGGTAAAAGGATTTTTTTTCACATATTATAATTTTTTTCTTACAAAAATTTATGAAAGGGAAATAAATGATATTTTAGTTGAACTACATTATGTAATTATACAAACTAAGCTTATAGAAATGCTTACAATCTTTAAAACTAATATGCACTAAAGAACTTCACATTTACCGCTGATTTTTTTATTGTTAAGTAGAAAATTTTATTTAAAAGAAGTCAAAGGTCTGGTTTCAAATACATTTTTAATTCAGAAATAAGTTTAGCATACTAACATTTTGAAGAACATTAGTTATAATATTCAACTCTATATCTTTCGAGGTTAATATAAATAATACGTTAGAAAGATTCTTGTCGTGACTCCTTTATTATAAAAAAATCCCCTTACTTTTTTTAGGGGAAGGGGATTCACTAAATTGTGATTTTTTTTCCTTCCAAAAATGAAGAATCAACAATACGACAGTATGAAGTTTGAAGTTTCTAGCTAAAAACTGTTCAGGGCACCTCGAAAGGCTTACAGAACGATATTTGCTCAAGCGAGGATTAATAAATGGTAAAAAGTTTTTCTTTCCTAATTCAGTTTTAGTAGTTAAGGGGCAGACAGCGCAATTTTCTGATTCTAATAATTTAGCAAAAGAAAAAAAATTACATTTCAGTATAATTACTAAATTATTAGGTTATCAGTAATTAATTACCTAATGAGATACTTTGAGTTAAATTATTCAAACTAATTAATTTAGATTAAATTATTCAAACTAATCAGTTAATTTCAGTTAGGAGTTTTGCTAAAAAAGTAATTAATAATTTTAGCTCAATTAGATAATTTTATCTAAACTACTTAATTTAACCTAATTAAGAAATTTAAGTTAAATTATTTAAATTAGATAATTTAGGTTTAATTATTCAAATTAACTAGGTAATTTTGGTTAAATTATTCAAATTAAATAGGTAATTTAAGTTAAATTATTTATACTTATTAGATAATTAATCGAACTAACTAATCAAACTAAACTTATAGAAACTTTTACCTCATTTAAAGTGATATGCACTAAAGAAGTTTACATTTACCCTCGCCTTTTTTTTTTCAGAGTAGAAATGCTTATTCAAAAGAAGACGAAATTGAGATTCAAAAGTTTTTTTAAGGTTTTATTATATTTTTTTGAAATTGACATTTTGTTAATAAAATGAATTTAGGCTCCGTATAATGCAAAGAAGAAACGAAGCTGTATAATAGAAAAGTCCTTTAACTAATTGGCGTTATAATAATTCTGCAGAATTTTATAAGCTTAATATCTATAAATTTTTACATTGAAATTAATATATATGGAAATTATCACTGACAATCTTTATAGTTATGTTGCTGTTGTTGTTACTTATGGCATTTGTAATAGACAAGCTCGCTGATGAAGACAGAGATTGAAGCCAAGTTTGTGCACTGGATTCTGAGGGTAAAGGCACCTGAGCACCCGAGTGCAGAAGTCTGACTTGTAACTAGTACAAAGTTGACACTCATATATGCTCGCATGTACAACCCTTTTTTACGGAGGAGGGGTTCTTTCAAACACCTCATAGATAAAAAAAAGTAAATAATAATCATGCCCAAACCAGGACTCGATTTCTGATACTCCGTTCATGGGGAAGATATTGCACTCCAAGGTCCAGACGCCGGCTGCTTTATATTAATAAATGTTATGAATCGAGAATTCGTTGAAATTCTAGAAAGTATTATCTTTGAAAGCGTTTTATAAATAAGATAGTAAAATTTATAGAATTCTAAAAATTGATTCTGGAAAAAAAATTGATTTCATGATAGAAGAAAAGGTAGAAATGACAAAAATAAATTAAGTAGATTTTTTTCTTTAACTATACCCTTGTTTCAAAAGAAGAAGAAAAAAAATAGATGATACCTTCCTAAAGGCATGAATAAAAATTTCTCAAAACTTTCTAAAACAATGAGAAATATCACAAACAGATGTCTTCTCAGTGTTGGACATCAAAATCATATGTTCTTAAGACAAGCATAGAGAAACTGCGGCACTATCCGAAGAAAGAAAGAAATGTTTACAAATTGATAGTATTTTT
The DNA here is from genome assembly GCA_026543055.1 of Argiope trifasciata. Taxonomy (NCBI): domain Eukaryota; kingdom Metazoa; phylum Arthropoda; class Arachnida; order Araneae; family Araneidae; genus Argiope; species Argiope trifasciata. The sequence continues at coordinate 15,896 of JAPMOQ010021793.1, read as the reverse complement.
TTGAGATGGATTGTTTTTGTTTGTTCAGGGAAAAAAACGATTTATTTCAAAGAATTTTTCGAAAACAAATTTTTATTCCGGAAACTCACTTTGAAAATATTGGAAAATATACACAAGAACGTGGAAACATTTTACATTTCATGGCAGGATGATTTCACCTCATTTTGTTTCTCAATAAATGTGTCTACACTATTTTGATTCCAAAAACAATAAATTGGTTTGGAATAGAAAATTATGAATACATAAAATAAGAATGATTTTACATTCTCGACATTTCATCATATCATTCAAAAACATCACAGAAATCACGATTAATTTTGTTCTCAATTTCACAGCTTTATTTAATAATTTCTGGTTTTCATTCAATCGTTTGTGTTAAGAAATCATAAAAGAAGATTAAAGAATCTTTAAAATATTGTTCCTTAGAAATTAGATGAATAGTTATTACCTCTGTCATAGGTTGCTTCTTATTTGTTTATCTTCGTAATATACTTATAAAATTTTTCTCATTTTCTGCTTTTTAGGTTCTCTTCATGATATTTATTAATTTTTTTCTCACTAATCACTTGTTACAAAGCTCTCAATATCTGTTTAAAGACATTTTTCAACCTATCATTAAAAAAGATGTGGAATGATTATTACTTCTATCTTAGTTTTCTTCTTATTTGTTTAACCTGACAATATGCCTATCAATTTGTTCTCATTATCTGCTTTTTAGCTTATATTCATGATACTTATTAATTTGTTCTCACTAATAGCTTGTTACATTGCCTTCAGTATCTCTACCTGTAAAAGCGCTTAGTTGAATTACTGAAAAGACCGTTATACGATCAGCCATGTATTTGCTCATCGGGTGGAGCGTCAGTGACCACGAACACAAACTTGGCAAACTTTGACGACAAAATGGAAAATTCGAGAATTTTTACGATCCATCCAATAGGAACTGTGATACTCCTGATTGGCCCAGAAATTCTCCCAGAATCTCAACTTTAAGCTGCAATGAATGGTGAATTGAAGCGTAATCGGAGTCGTAGACAAGTTAAGGATTTTCAAGAGGATAGCAAAGCAATGGCAGAGTTGTAGACAATGCGTAGTTCTCAAGTTATTGCTGTACAAAGCTGTTTGTCGAATATTGTTATATATTTTGGACGCAGCATTCAGTTATGTGTGGAGTAGCCAATCGTGTAGCAGTGACATGGCTAAAGCGAGGGACAATGAGATGTTTTGTTGTCTGCAGAGACCATAGAGCGAAGCTCCGAGGATGTTCTCTCCTTCTGGATTCTGTCAGGCCACTTTGTGCGCTGTGATAATTACAATTTGTGGGATACTGTTTACTGTAGTGCGTCATTCTGTGTTCGTCTCGGCTGTGTATAGTTTTCGTTTGTGGCTTCGAATTTAAAATAAACTCCGTCGTTGTTTTCTACTGAGATCTGCTGATTGTGTTCCCACACCATACACCCATTATAAGCTAATCTGATGGAATCCGTAACAATATATTGCTTGCTTTCAATCGATAGAGACTATTCAATTTATTCATTATAAAAGAAGGATAAAGAATTTCTATCACATTTTGATGAAGGTACAAGTTTGTGAAGAGAATATCAGCCTCGTTCTCATTATCCGCTTTCTAACTTATCTTCATAATCTACTTATCAACTCGTTCTCGTAATCTTATTACTATTAACACTCATAATAGGTCATTCAACTTCTATTCATTGAATGTTTATTAACATATAATGGCATGTTTATTTTGCCTCATTATTTGCCTATTGATTTATACCCACAAAATAACACCTTTAATTTTTGTTTATTAATTTATTATTATCAATTGTATAATTCATCAAAGTTACAAAGTATTGCAGAATGAAACTCTTTGGTTGTAACGAATTTGAACAGTAATAAATGCAAAACATTGTAGGATAAAATTCAACCCATCAATTGCCTTAAATCCCATATATTAAATGTGTTGCTTACTTTTTTAATATATAATTAGCGAGTTTTATATAATCTATATTTTTTTGTGCATATTTCATTTCATATCAATATAAATCATGAATTATATATATATATATATATATATATATATATATATATATTGTGCTAAACATCTCAAGCAGCGTTAAAAATTTTAAATCCGATGTGAAAACTGTTATTTACAATCACGTAATTAATTATTTTTATGACTCCTACAATTGTAGTCACTTACTTAAATATTATTATGTATAAAAGCATTATAGGCACTTAATTCTTTATAACTAAACTTAATGTTGTAATCACTTGATTATTTATAAGTAAACTTAATATTATAGTCATTTAGTTATACGTATAATCGCTTAGGTTTTTAGAAATTAGCAGACAGATAGAACTTCATGAAAATACATAATACTGCTCATTTAAAAAAATAATATTATGAAAAAAAAATTGCGAATATTTTAGATAGATACCGTATATCATTTCAGGATACTGAAAGCGAAATGAAAAGAATTTGGAAATAAATAAAAAAATTTCTTGGTAAAATCTTGAAAGGAAGCTAAATAATTAGATGAATCCGTCATTAGAAGACATCAAACATTTTCCAAAAATAGACTGAATAAGGGTTTTAAAATACTTTCCGCCACCAGCATTTTTTTTTTCAGGAAAGAAATTTTTTAGCTACTTAGTGACTTTTTGTCACATCATCTTTTTCTTCCTGCACTATTTTGGGCTAATAGCAGCTGCCTATGAAATTACTTATTAACAAGTTTTAATGATTTAAAATGAAGCTTAGAGCTTTACAAAAAAACTGCATAAACTTTAAATGGATTATTTCTTTGCCGGCAAAAATGTCACAGTACTTTTTATTAACAGGCTAAAATTTCTGATGAAATACTACATAATGAAGGATTATATTTATTTTGAATAATAACTAATGGAAAAAAATAGTTTCTAGCTACCATGGAAAAATTTTACCATGTACATATTTTTAATGATTGAACTTTAGAATAGTGTCTTTCGATGTATTGATTACTTATTTATGAAATGAAAAATAAAATTCCATATGACACGAAACAAATAACATTTTATACTATCTATTAAATAAATAAATGAATCGAAATTCTTTAATTTTAATTACCTTTGATCCTAAATATTTCCATTTAAATATACCTGATAAACATTTTAATAAGCAAATAAGTACAGAATATAAGGTTTTTAAATTTTGATACATTTATTTTCATTAAATTTATTAGTGAGTGGTTTTTAATGATTATGTGACGCGTTAGAATCTATTTGATCTATTTGCTATCTTTACAATTTCATATGAATGAATTTTTTTATTCATTAATTATTAATTTCGTACAAACGCATTAGATTCATAAAATAAATGTTATATCTTTTAAATGTTATGTCTTAAATGTTATATCTTTTCCACCAAATCCGAAATCAATTAAAACATTTGTAAAACTATCTTTCCTACTATCAGACTAATGAAGCAGGGGAACATTACATAAGACTAATAAAACTGAACTAAGTTTTGAAGACTCTTAATTTTATTATAAGTAAAAAGGAGAACAAATTTATATTAACTCTCCTTTTTATTTTCTCGTTCAAATAATGTACAGAAATAATTATAGTAGGAGCTTCTGAGCCCAATATTTGGACGAATCTCTTTATTTTTGACATTCTTCAATTCACAAAACACATTTTGGGAAATACCCGTGTCTCTCTCTATATGTGATAAGGATATCTTAAAAACGAGCTGTAAGGGTAAAATTTGATTTGATTTGGTTTTAGTACCATATTTGTAGATTTTTGTCTAATTTTAAGCAGCTTCTGCTCAGAGGAATGTCTGTACGGTGGTTCGAATACAATTTAATACGATAATATCACAACGAGAAGAGTGAAATTATGGAAATTCGGTTCACAGATTCAACCTCTGTAATGTAGACATCTATGACAATTTGAAATAAATTCAACCATGGCTGATCATCTATCGATCCGTAGTGTAGACATCTATGAAATTTTGAACTAAATCCAATCAGAGATTCACCATCTATCGATCTGTAGTGTAGACATCTATGATATTGTGAATTAAATTCAACCAGGGGCTGACCATCTATCGATCAGTAATTTAGACATCTATGAGATTTTGAATTAAATCCAACTAGAGGCTCACTATCTATGGATCTGTTAATCCAAAAATATGTAAGTTATATAACCCAAAAATACACTGAGTTCATAACATCAAATCTAGCAAGGAATTTTGTGGCTACAAGTTCAATTTTTTATCAAATTTTGGTCCAATTAGTAAGGAAAAAGCAGGTCTAAAATACAAATTCGATGTTCGCATATTATTAATTGCACGTGGCCTCGCAAACGATAATAAGATGGATTCAGTAAAAGTTCTAGGTTCATTTCAAAAGCAAATATTTGGCAACTATATTATGCCAGCGTCAAGCCAGGTTTCTTCTGTGAGAGTACTTTTTTCAGAAAGTAAAGTGAGAAATTTTGGAGGATACTACTCCTGATAGATTTGTATTCCTTCTACTTCATGAAACAGGTTACTCACATTGAAAGAGAGAAAAAAATGATGGAAATTTATCTTATTCAAACCTTTGATACAGTTTGGAAATGAAACATTTCTTTTTTTTTTCTTTTAAGGAATATCGAAGGAGTAAGACAGCACGTAAGAAAAGGAATGGACACTTCATTCCATTTTTGAATTCCAGGACATTGAAGTGGAATTTTGAATGAACAAGAAATGAAAAAAAAAACGGATCTATTTTCTTTTCATAAATAGAGTGGGAGAATAAAGCACTTTAAAACCAAATCTGCTTCATTTTCCAAAGACTTTTTTCATCCTCTTTTTTAAAGTACATATTTTTTTCTTTTGAGTCTCATATTTTGTGCGTGACTATTAGAAAGAAATTCTGCGACGCAAACGTTAAAAAATGAATATTTTTGATTTATTTTCTTCCAAAGTAATCTCGTAGTAATATTTTTTATGCAAGTATATTTCATATAAAACATACGAGTACTGTATTTCGATGAGAAGGTGCATCAAAGTTGGTTTGTTGTCAAAGAAATAAATGATATTTTAAATAATTCTTTGCATGTTCTATTTTTTATTTGTGTCATTTTTTCAAGTATTAATGCGAAATTCATTAATAATTAGTCTATTTATAAATTATTGTTCTCTAATGTTGATATATGTTTTTCATTAGCAGTAGCAAAATTGTTTTCATTAAAGGACACTGATATTTTTATCTGAGGTATCACCAAGAAGCCAATTTAATTAGTACAAGGCAGAGAGAGGGGTCTCCCCAAAACATTCTTGCATGCCTGTAATAAAGATATTATGAAATACCTTGCATGACATTAACTTACAATCGATCTGATCTATTCTTTGCCGATAAATCACCATTTTTACTGAATCAGTCATGTGATTCTTGGTCAAAATTTCAATGCTTAATCCCTGGTATAAGGTAAATAAGATTCGAAAATTAAGTTTATGCTCCATTTTTTTTTCTAACCTAATAAACAAAAAAAAAACATATATATATATATATATATATATATATATATATATTTAAAAAACATATATGTAGTCCTTGGTGGATGGTTTGGCGATTAATTCCTGGCATGTCGTTTATATTATTTAAAATTGACTTTATATTCTAGATCGTTATTTTTATAATCGACTGAAACAAAACTTTCACACAAAACTACACAGTGTCTTTGCATATTCGTATTTTTTAAGGTTCGAAGGAAACGCTCGAAGGAAAAATTGATTTTTTTTTAAAAAACTATTAAAACTACGGTTTTTAGATGCATTGCCCATTATAATACATAATACTATAAATGTAACAAAATTATTTGAAAATGTAATATATTTCGAGAAATAGGAAATTTTGTAGTAAATTTTAAAGGCATTTAACCAAAATAGCTAACACTCTACATAAAATTGTAATGCAGTAATCCAATTTATCTTTGTTCTCAAGTTATAGAATATAGTTATGAATGAAATGAACCAAAATCTAAGAAAACTTTTATGATGTAAAGAAGTTATGGGTAAAATTATACGCATATATGCATTTTTACCATCAATTCACAACTTTATTTTTCCAAAAACACCTATTAATGAAAAAGTTTTTTACCAACCATAAAACTTTTGGCTCATTCCTCTGTCCGTATTATTTAAAAATATGTGAATGTTTATGAAAATACCTCTATTAATTTATGTAATATCATGCTAACGGAGGAGAAGTTTTATGAAAATTCACCTTTTGAGAAAACTGAAATTAAAAGACAAATTTTAGTTGAAAAAAATATGCGCCTCTACATGATAAGTCAGGCCTTCTTTTTATAAAAAAATAAAATAAACTGTTTTGAATAGAGAAAAGTCTGAACTACAAGAAATAATAATAAAATAATTTTTAACGTACTCGGATACCTTAAATCATTTGCAAGATTTAATTCTCACTTTTACATGCTCTTAATTATACAAACGGACAGACAGTCAGTCCTTTGTTGAATTTGGCTTAAGATTAATTGGTTTTTACACAATAGCTGTTCATTTTGTGTATCGAATTTCATACACCTAGCTCTAATGGTTTTGTATTTACCGTGTTAAATTATTAACAGTCGCCATTAGCCTTCTTTTGAGCAAATTTGATTGAATTCTTTAAATTTTGTATCTTGACCATATTCCAAGCTTCTATCTCAAACATTTTTTGAATTATTCCATTAAATTAGGAAATTCGAGCTCTAATTTTGTGACGATTTCTATATTGTCTCTATACTACATATACTTAACTATTTTTGAATATTAATATAAACATTGATGCTTTTCATTTAGTTAATTATTGCTTTAAAACAATTATTAATTTTATAAAAATTCTTATGAAATTTTGTAACTATTCGATATTTATTATCTTATTTTTTATTTTTGTTAATTCAGAAATGTTTTTAATGCTTGTAAATGCTTTTTTCTGTATATATATTCCTTTTTCTAAGCATACACAAATAAAGCCGTCTATAACCCTTTTTTGTAATGTTAAATTTTTGAAGGACTAAAATTGTTATTTTCACTTCACCTTGTAAAACTATAGTATTTAGAATATTAAAGTCATGAAAAACAGATAATTGCTCATTTTTTCCATCAGATATTAATTGGAAAACTTACGAAGAGAGTAAGGATAAGTAAATAATACAAAAATAATACTAAGAGAGTGATAAATATTTCTCTCATTAAATTATTGACAATAAATTAAATGGGAGAATATCTTAATATAGGGAGAGAGATAATTAGGACAATATATTTTTAAAATATAATAATGAACTTTACAATTGAAATCTAACTATTAACATAATAATATCATTTATTACAAAAACCTTATCTAAAAATTTTGCAGCAGAAATTATTGATACCTGTAAATCCAACCCAAATATGAGATAAATAAACAGTTTCTTTATTGCAACATTTTTATATTTTAAACTTAGTACAACAACAAAAAACACGCACTTAATTTTGAGTAAAAGATCTGGTAAGTTAATTAGTTTCTCAGTATAATGCAACTGATTAAAATGAGGTAATATTATTGTATCGTTATTTTGGTACATAATAGCCCTTAAAAGATACAAAGTTAGCAAAAAAGTGGCTTTCATATTTTAATCTTCCTTGTCTCATTATAAGTTTTTCTTAAATCATGTAACTAAATCTGGGGGGATCCTTTCTTAACTTTTAATGAATATTTTGAAAAGAATCGTTGACGATGCCTTGAAGCTGAAATCGGCAGGCCTAATGTAACTAAGAAATAATTAGTGTCAAAGGAAATTCTATACCTTCTCTATACTGAAAACAAAAATGTTAATAACGCAGTTAACTTTAAACAAAAATGTTAAAATGTAAATATTATAACACATTTTTTGCATAAATTCGTTCTAAAATAAATAATTATATTTAAGACATTACCTTCTATGTTTAACAATCAATACCAAAATTGCGATAAGGAAAATAATTTGCCCTGAAAATGAACTAAGAAGTTGTGAAATTAAGTGGTTTCCGCATTGCTTTATATCAAACAGTTTTTTCTGAAATCTGGAAGAATTCGAACTTAAAAAATAATTTCTGCCATCAGTTTTTTTTTCTTTTGAAAAAAAAAACATTTTTTTGTAATGAGATGGAAAATTTTAGTCGCATCCTCATTTATTATTTTTTTTATTTTGATATTAGGCTTGTTAGCAGCAGTTTATGTCATTACCTGTTACCAACTTTTAACGATATTTGAACCTAGAAAAAGGAGTGAAAAAATGTTGAACGAAATTTTAATGGATTATTTCCAAGCTCTGCAAAAATATACTCTTTATTAATAAAATGCGCTCATTTACTTCTATGGAAGCTCCTATTTTGTTTGAATCTTTATTAGTAGAATACTTAGCTTAAAATAGTTTTAAGCTTTGATTTTTAGTTTGGCTATATACTTTTTTTATGATATAAGAGGTTTTTTCATTCATTAATCATTTTGATTAATCATTTAATTTATTAATTATTTTTTTTCTTCATATAAAAAATCGCAGTGTGACGCTGATAATCAAATACTATTGACAATATTTATTCATATTCATATGTTAATGACTTAACAAGTTACAATTAAAGAAAACAAATTTTAATCTTTTTTTGTTTAAGAACCAGAATTAATTAGTTTCACCGCAACAAGAAAACTCAGATTTTGAGAAAGGCAGAATACGATTTTTTTTTGTAAAATTGCATGCGTGTATTTTGGGGGAGGGGGGCGAGAAAATATTTAGTTATGAATCATATGGTGATTGCATATGTTTTTTTTTTCAATCTTATATACACATTAACTGGTAATTTAAATTTTTAAAAAGTAATCAAGAATGCATTTAAATTACCATGTTATTCGCATTGGTTAACACAATAATTGTTTTTTTTATTGGATGTGAGCTGAATATATTAGTATTCGAATAATGTCATAAAGTTCGAAGTATCAGTAGGTCATCATGCTATGGCTATATTATTAGCACAACAGAAATTTACGAGGGGGTGCTATATCATATACCCAGTAAGATCTCAGACAGGAACAATCTCTGTTAACTGTAAAAAAGTTTTCTTTTTATATAAAATAGCGTTTTTTAAAGAAATATTACTATGCAGATCTACAGAAAAAGCAAAACATAAATAAATAGATCCAAATTGTTAGAGCTATCGTCGTTTAAAGTTATAAGATTAATTACAAGAACACTTGTGGTAAAAATTTGTTCTTATAATTCAGTTTTATATAAATCATTTAATTATCTATAGAAAAAAATCGGTTTATAAAGAGAGTTGCAACATTAATTGAGTATATTAAAACACACACATTTTTGTAAGGTATTTTATGCTGAGCTTTATTATTTTCTATAAAAACTCTTATAAAAATGTTGAAATATATTTTGCTTTACTTCTTGAGAGATTCTTCTTTGATTTAATAACGACTTGTACACAAAAATTGTCACAAAAAAGTGCTTTTAAAAATTTCAAAAGAATTAAATTGCGATATCCGTCTATTTATATCTTATCAGCAATGTATTTGTTTGACGAGATCTTTTTAATACAACTTGTCACAGATATTGAAAATTCACTTCTAGTGATTTGAAGTCTGTATTTATCACGGTACTATTAAATCGGAAAAACTTTTCATGAGTGAATTTCATACATAGTTCATTTTCAAATATTTAACTCCCGGACAAATAACTTGAAATAGGTGAGCCAAATTATGAAAAAATTTGTATCATTCAACAATTTTTAATCTATTTTCTATTCATATACTTCTAAAATTATTATTTTTTGATCATGCAAGATCAATATGTATACAAAATCATGTTGCATAAAAAGTTTAAAATAAACTCAAATGTATTTCATATCTTTAAATTATACCTAAACTAAACTTAAATAGATTATACCCATTTGGCAAGAACATTTTTTCGTATTTTATTTCCTGATCTCTTTTTGTTAGAATAAAAGAAAAATATTTATAATATAAGGGAGAGGCACAAATATAGGAAAAACTAAGGAGTTGTAATAATTTAAAAAAAAACTTTGTTGTTTGTTCTTATAACATCACAGACAAGTCCGCTGACAAAATCAGTGATTTTAAGCAGAGAGAGCATTTCTTTTTTTTACTATAGCTCCATCTAGGCCAGTCACAATCGCTTGCACAACCATTTTTTATAAGGGTGCCTCACAGACAGAGCAAAAATAAAGGGCAACTATGCCTGAGTCAGGGCTTGACTATATCGTAGGATAAATATCTTGACTATAACAATGACTATATCTTGACTATAACAAAAAGCCAGTTAAAAATTCTTATAAAAAATATATTACATAAAAATTATATGTATTTCTTTACTGTAACTACTTATTTTTATTGGTTAGTTACTGATCAGATGTTCAAATTAAATTACTTTAAATGATAAAATATGATTGCGTCTAAAATAAGATTTATGTACAAAAATTGTTCATGCACGTACAGTGCCAAATTCTTCATGCACACAAAATTGAATGATGATGGATATATAAGGCATATTTATAATTAAAATATTGGGCAATATACATTTGAAAGCAATGTCTAGAATCTAGTAATGTAGAGCTGTAGAATATTAATTTTGATAATAAATTTTGCTCTCCATCTTTAAAATTAAATGAATGCTAAATAATAAAATAAGACCAAATATTTGAAACTGTCTGAAACATTATCAATTTTTTATATGCTTTTCTATTTTTTACATTCTCTCCTGTCATTAAAGACGTTTTTTTCTTACTGGATCACATCTCTCTTTCTTCATCATTTAAAGTTTCAGTTGGAAGCTAAGCAAGCGCCATCTAGTTTCACAATTTGTAGTTAGGCCTGTTAAAAATACCAAATTTATTTGCAGCTCGTATTTTGGGTTCACTTGCTATGGATGTGGTGGGAAAATTCTTTAATTTTTATAACCGATAATTTAGTATTGGTGAATATGGGATATCATGAGATATTCTGCGCCAATGGGAATTCCTTGTATATCATTTTGGTATTTATTAGCATTTTTTTGGATAAAGTAATAAAACTTAAAATTGGCTAAAGTAAACATTGTTAAAAAATAACATTTAAAGACAATTAAACAAAATTCAAAAGCAATAGATGTATCATTTTCGAAATTGGAGTAATAATGAATTCTTTCAAACTAACTATATATAATACAGAATAACTTTTGTATTCATGCAGTTTTTTAATTTGTATGCATGCAAACCGTATATAATGGAATAAAATGAAAAATGAAAAAAAAAAAATGTTGCAGTTCTGCTTCTATTTTTACGTATGATATATGCCATCCTTTTTTGATTTATTTAATGGTGCATTCGAAAGGACAAGATAACGTAGGGAAAATCAACGTATGTTTCAACCAACCTCTATATCTAAGAACTCTGAAGTGGAATTTTGAGAGAGCAAAAAAAGAAAAAAAAGATGCTTTTTCGTTTCACGAATAAAGTGAGAATAAAGCACTTTAAAACCAAATCTGCTTCATATACTTCATCCTCTTCACCTTCCGTTTTTAGCATAAGAAAGGGGAAAAATGCTTACTTTGTTTTTCCTATTTTATACGTGACTATCGGAAAGAAATTTTACATCCCAGTTGTAGAAAAAAATGAATTTGCATTTTATTTATATGCTTCCAAATTATTGATTTGTGATTCTTTTCATTTAGATTCAGACACATTTAATCGGATATATAAACTTAAATTTTAGTTGAAAATTTTCAGGCAAATTAATTTTTGTTGCTAAAGAAAATTATATCGAATATTACCTCGAAATAATAAATTCGAAAAATGTACGATTGTTTTTGTTTTTAAATAAATAATATTTTTTCTTGAATAAGTCACAAAATCTATTTCAGGAATCTATCGTCTTTCCTTTTGTCTTTATTTATATCCCTGATTATTACTATTGATTTCATTATTATTAAAACTGCCTTTCAACTAATTTCTTTTAATTTCCTAAACTGTTATTAATTAGTTTTTTATTTACATTCTTTTACATAGCTCCAAATTCAGTAATTTGGACAGTGGAATCGTAATTACATTTAGGATATATTAAAATCTTCTTTCAGAAATTATCTAAAACATAATCTAATTAATTCTCCTTCTAGTTAAAAAACGCAGACATTATTTTAATGTGTCAAATGGAATAAATGATTATACATATTATTTTTGTAATTTTTGAAAATTAATAAAAACGCATATCGTCCAATAAAATGACTTTTTAATGTGAAAACTATTCTGGATTTATACAACAAAATTTTTATTGTAAAATAGATAATTAATGCAATATAAGCTGAAACATCTAGAAAAAATAAATTCAATACATGTTAACATTTTTACAATATGATAATGCTTGATACTGTAAATAGACTAATGTGAAAAATAAGACCAAGGAAAACTTCGCAATTTTCCTTGTATATAAAATTTTAAAAAATTGTTATACATCGGTTAAAATATTTTAGTGCTTTATATATTTTAACTTTCATGTTAACTTCAACGTTTTCATAAATTTTTCCTGTTTAATAAGCAAACAGTCAACTGATATCAATGAGAAGATCTTAAAAACAGCAAAGTTTGATCTAAGTAGCTTGTAAAATTAATTAATTTAAGGTAACAAAAATAAAACAAATAGTGTTGAAGGAAGATTTTTTTTCATTTTTTAAAACATTAAATCAAGTTGTTAGCTCTCCGACATGAACCAATAAAAGTTCAGTTGAAAGTTTTGAAGCTTTCATGAGAATAATCCCGTATGGAGTTTTTAAATCACCAATACTGATGAAAGCAAATGATTGATGAACATAACTTCTTAAACTTAAGAAGAAATAAATTTTTATAATGTATAATATTTTTAAATGCTCCCGAAATAAAATTTTAATTTTCCATAATGCAAATGTTTTAGACTTTTAATTATAATTTTTAGTATAAAAACAATATAGTCTCTTGAAATCGATTTTTCTCAAGTTAATGAGAGGCAACACCCCTATCAATAATCAATTTATTAAATTAAAGAATTTAAGTTTAGTTAAATTCCGTAAATATTAAAGTCCCATATTATTCTTGAAGATACGTAAACGTGTACAGTTTCAAAGAAACAGTGCATTTGTTTATGTTTCAAGTTCCCATATTTAAAACCTGGGAAGTATAAAATTAATTTAAAGTGCTTAAAAAATTATTATTATATTATAAACTAATGTTAAGAATACGTTCGATTAAAAACCCATTCGTGATTCATCAGTAATGTAATAATGGTTCAACTGATTTATTTAGCAATTTTAGATTTTTTAATGAAATATTTCCTTGTCATTTTCTTATTTAAGATTCCTGTACTATATTTTATATTCGGTTATATTTAATATCAAACCAAACACTTAAACGTAATTTCGTCTTCATGATTACTTCAAATACACAAATATTAAAGAAGTATTGTTTTACTTGCTTTAAATATATTGTGCTCATTGCATTCATTAATTTTCTAATATGAAACATACCCAAGATGGCATACAGTTCTATTGCCTGGTTTGTTTCTTTTAATTCAATTTTTCCTGGCACTGCAATTCATTTTTTTATTCATCGTTTGAAATGCATAGCCATTAACAGGAATACTATATCTTTAGTTTCAAAAATGGGGGAAAACCACGTGATTAAATATTTACTAATGTAATCCATTGTTAGAAATTCAAAAAAAATTATTTAAAAAAATTTGGCAAAATTCAAAAAAAATTCTGATGTCTATAAATTTACAATACAATATAATTAATTAGCTATAAATGCAAGTTCTAAAAATTTCAAAATGTTATAAAAGTTATCTTTATGAAATATTGTTTTCGGAAATGATTAGGGAAAACCAAAATGCAACTTTATTTTTTCTTTTTAATATTGTAATATTCTAAACAAATATTTTCTTTTAATATTCTAATTCAAACAAAATAACCCTAAGAGGTCCTTTCCTGCTTCGCATTATATACACGCTTCAAATTTAATAGATGAAATAGATTGGCCTATGGAGTTCAGACACACATATTTATTATCAGTAGAGATAGAGATAGGAATAAAAACTATCGCCATCGTCTTTTAATTCTAGAAAAGGGTATGCATTAAAAACAGGAATTACAAAAAATCAAATATGCTTTTCATTATAGCTGTTTTAAAAATTTAGATTTTACATTTCTTCCTTCTTAACTCTATTCTATCTAACTACTTTTAATAGCGAAATAATCTTTCTTTCATTTTTGGATATTTTAACAAAATTACCATCCTCTAATATTCCAATATCCATCGACAAAATCGAATTCATAAAGATGCGTCACAAAGCGAAGGCGATAATTTCGGAACTCAGAAAGACATTAAGTCTTCTAGAAATGTCGAAACATTCTAATACATTTTCGCTTTAATAGAACAAAGTGTATTCATAAATATGAAACATTTTCCTACAATGTATGCATGGATGAACGAAACTCCATTCGATTTCCATTCGAATGCTTTTAAGGTTATTATAAACCTCGGAACGCGACGAATAACATTAATAATTTAGTGTTTCTGTTTTGCTGTAAGTTTGTAAATAAGTGAATTTCCAAAGGAAATAAAGGTTTAATATCATTTAAAACTAAATTTATTGCTCAGCGAAGAGCTCTTTGAATTCACACGAGGTGAATTTTCTCCGTAGTTTGATAAATAATCAAACGTAGAAGAATTAAGAAATTTGTTTTTAATGAGGCAACGAAATGCATGTGCAAATGTTTGAAAATATTTCATCCTACAAAAAGATTTTTTCCCTAAAAAGCTATTTTTCAATTTCTGTTTTAAGTAACTGCATAATGTTTATTCATATTAACATAACTAAAACATATTAGATACCAAATTAATTGAGTTTCTCAGGATTTTGACAAGACATTTTTTTATTAAAAATGTTTTTATCTTTTTTTATCAAAATGAAAACAATAATTTACAAATTAGACAATTTTATTTTTTCAGTGTTTGTAGAAGTTCTAAGACAAAACACCAAAAAGAGGGTTAATAATGACATCTTTTTTTTTGATATGAGGTAAAGTAGTCCTACAACCAAAACAATTACTTTTTTATACATGAAAATTATAACTGTAGACAAAAATATGCAATTCTTATGATAGGGTAAAAACTAGCGAACTTACATGTGCAGAATGAAAAGAAAGTCCTTAGCAAACAATTGACTTTAGTGAGAAAATATTTCACACTATATTGGTGACTAAATATGAAATGTATATAGACAAACTATTTTTAAGCTCTAGACGTAATGAAATGAAGTTCAAAGTAATGTTTATCCTAATAGTAATTTTTAAATGTTAATGTAACTTATAAAATCTGTTAGCAGTCAAAAGTTTAAACATTTACTAAAGGAATATCTGTGAAACAAAACTTTGCTGATATAAAATCACAAATTTCCTGAGTTAGGAATTGATTTTACTGTTATCATGGTTATCAGAATGCCAAAGTTATAATTATAATTTCCCATAACATCATGAATGAAATATAAATTTACACCGTTACTGTTAGAAAGCTGTCTATATTCAGAATTTGTGTACCTTTTTAAGCTCTAATCTATGTTCAAAATATATATTCAAAATGTTTTTTTTTATTCATTATTACTTATTTTTATCATTATTATTCATTATTTTTTATTCATTATTACATTATTAATGAATAATTCTTATTATTATTCATTATTTTATTCATTATTCTGTCAGTATTAAACTAAAACATAACATATACGCATATCACTGAGACATGAGATATAAAATTATATGCTAATTAAATGCTATTTATGCTATGCTATTTATATGCTATATTTATGCTATGCTATTTA
>JAPMOQ010021788.1:0-25052 GCA_026543055.1 Argiope trifasciata | reverse complement strand
TGAGAAAGTAGTCCAGTCTGCCCGCTGGAATAAGAAACGTGGAGGACAAAAGGTCGCACCGCTGCTATCAGCATGGGAGATGATAATGGGAAAATGATCACTGTTATATAAATCGTTGCTAACATCAAAGGTTAGCAACGGCAGAAGTTCAGGAGAACATAAGGCCAAATCGAGAGTGTGGAAGGTACGTGTGGGCTCGTGAAAGTATGTCAATTCACCATTATTGAGCAGGCAGAGACAGTTGTTAGAAATAAACTCCTCAATCTGCCTTCCACGAGAGTTTTTAGTACTTGAACCCCACAAAGTATTATGTCCGTTAAAGTCACCCATCAACATAAATGGTGAAGGAAGCTGGTCCACTAAGTTGTCAAGATCTTGTCGACAGATAACATCATGTGGCGGCAAGTAAATGCAGCAGACTGGGACTGACTTCCGTACATGAACTTGTACAGCCACAGCCTGTAAAGTTGTTTGTAAATGGAGAGGTGAGCTCGGATATAGATTTGAAGTAAAGATACAGACATCTCCAGAACTGTGAGATCCTGTGTCTGCATCTTTCCGAACACAGCTGTAGCCACGTAATTTTATATTAATGTTTGGTGTCAAGAAAGTTTATTGAGCACTTAAGCAGATAGGATGAAATTTGTTAAAAATTGCTTTGATATCACTCAATTTGGACCTTACGCCACGACAGTTCCAAGAAAGGAAGGTACCCATTAAGAAATTCTACTTGCAAGAAAAGAATTAGTGACTTTGATTGGAGGTTGCGAGGCATCACAACTCATTTTAAATTCGTCATCCTCTCCCTCAGATGGATGAAGTGAGATTAATTCGGAACTCTTTGGTGCTCCAGTAAAAATAGACGTTAAGTCTTTGTGGACGACACCCTGATTTCCGAGTCCCAGTGCAACAGATGTATGCAATGTGGATTTTTTAAATTTTGCATTTAAATTTTTTTTCGATAGAGCACGTTTTGAAAGCTTCAGCTTAAGAGATTTATTGGTTTTGGGTTTTGTTTTTAGTGTTTCATTTTGAATAGGTTCATGAGTACTGGTAATAGAGTTCTCTGTTTCAGAATCTGAACATTTATGGATGGGTTGTGTTTTTAATTTACTTTTTTTACAGTTAGAACAGGAGCAGTTTTCACAAAACGGTTTTTGTACAACAGCTGCATAGCTTATTCCAGGTTTTGGAGTTTGGGCCAAAACCTTTCTTCTGGCATCAGGATAGGACATGTTTTCTTTCATTTTAATAGCAATTATCTGTTTTTCTAATTGCCAGCGTTCACAATTTCTGGAGAATGATGTGTGATTGCCTCCGCAGTTTGCGCAAATTTCTGTTGCACAGCACTGCTCGCTATCATGGCCCTTTTCTGCACAGCGGGCGCAAGTAAGTATCCCGCGGCAATTGGCTTTCGAGTGACCGAAACGCTGGCAATGAAAGCATCTCAATGGGTTTGGAATATAATGTCTGATAGGTAACTTTATGTAACCAACATATATAAACTCTGGTATATTTGGGCTATGAAAAGTTAATATGTAGTGTTTGGTGGGAAGGATTTGCTCATTTCGCCGAATTGAAATCTGCTGTACATTGGTCACTCCGAATGGTTTTAATTCTTTCGCAATTTCTTCTAGAGGAACGTTAAACAATTCCCCGCAAGTTATTACGCCTTTCGAGTAGTTTAAAGATAAGTGTGGACTGACAGTGACAGGAATATGGGCCAAAGCTTTCAATTTTAAAATTTGTTGGGCTTGCTTTTTAGAATTTACTTCAACAAGCAAATCTCCTGAACGCATTTTACGAATTGATGAAATGTCACCTATTGTTGCTGCAAAAGCTTTCTGCACCAAAAATGGAGATACAGTATTAAAAGTCTCATTTGAGTCGGAAACACGTTTGATTACAAAGAAAGAATCATAATGTGATACATTTTGAACAAAAGTTTGGTCTTTTTCATGCCCACTGAAGGGAGTCCGGTTTTTTTACCCATATGATATGGAAAGAAGATTCGGGCCCGGCGGCACCGCCCACCACGGAGCCCAACAAGGGAAGGCAGCCACCGGCTCTCGCCATTCCCAGCCTCGGCACTTACCTCAGTGCTAGCCGGAACCTATACGCTGGGAGTTACCCCCGGGGACAGTGACCACCCTTAACGCCAAGCCCAAGGAGTAACCCCTTCGCTTGATCCCTAGCAGACTAACAACTTATATTGCCAGCTACCGGCCGATTGATACACCGGGGACCACAGTGCACCACCCGTCTAATGGGTCGCCACGCACGGCAAACACGTGGGGGTAATTGCTGTCCATGAGAAGCAGGAAGCAAACAGAGCGGCGACAGCTTCTCATGGAGAGCTCCCTCGCCTACCCTCGAGGGAAAGAAAAAAAAACTGCCAAAAACAGAAGACGGAGGGGAGATTGAACCGAGAGGGAGTAAAGATCCCAGGGTACCTCGGGATTGGGACACCCGTACTCACCTAAAGAAGGTGAGCCCCTGAAGGGGAGCAAGGGAAGGAGAAAAAGTGCAAGATCAATCGTGTGGAATGTATTGCTAGCTTGGTGAAAATGAGTGGGAGCATTGTCATTAAGCATACAGAGACAATGATCATCAATCAGTTTTTCTATTTGCCGTCCTCTAGTGTTAATATCTGCATTATTGCAAATAGGATTATGTCCGTTTAAATCACCAAGGAGAAAAAAAGGTTCTGGCAACTGTTCTATTAATTGATCCAAATGTCGTTGTTCAATATGTTCATTTGGAAGCAAATATAAATAGCAAATTGCTGTTTATACTTTCTACTGAATTTGTACAGCAGTTGCCTGCAAATTCGAGTTTAAAATAACTTCATTACTTGGCAAGTGACGTGTAGTTAAAGATGCAACTCCTCCGGATACCATAAATTTTTCTTCATTATCTTTTCTTTGAAGGACATAGTTTTTAAAATTGGGAGATACACGTGGTGTCAAATACGTTTCCTGAATCCCCAAGCAAGAGGGTTGATATTTGTTAGTAATAGATTTGATATCTTCTTTATGAGCTTGAAAACCATGGGAATTCTAGGAGACTAAATTAATATTTGTCATTTCGGTTTTCTAAAGAATTTAGATTTGAAAATGTGTGGGTCTCCTGTTCCTACTCTAGCTTCATCACTCAGATCCATTTCACTAAGAGATTCGTCAGATGGATGTATTTCCAATTCAACATCTTTACTATTTAGGTTTTTCTTTTCTTTCAGTTAATTTTGGTTTTGAATGGGAAGACTCCTTTTTTTCTTTTTATTTTGTGGAACTGTTTTTAAACTTTTTTGTTTTTTGTAATGTTTTTTTCTTTAGTTATGAAAGACCTGTTCGAATTTACTATTTCAAGCCAATCTTTCAGTTTGATGGTAATGTATTCCTCGTTTGATGTAAAAGGAAACTGTTTCTTGATTGTTTGTGATGGTCTACTGTTTTCTTGAATTTGTATGGGTTCAGTTTGCATGCTAGAACAACTTGTTCTTTTTAATGCTGTACTGTATGGAAGATTTTCCTTTGGAGTTCGGTTTTTAACTATTTGCCTAGCTTCTGCAAATGAGATGTTTCTAAAAATTTTAATTGTTTGGATTTCCTTTTCAATCTTCCACTTCGGACATGATTTAGAATAAGCTGGATGACTACCGTTGCAATTAACACATTGTTCGGGTTTTTTTGCAAGGAGTGGCATTATGGCCAATTTCAGAACATTGTGGACAGCGACAGGAAGAAGCGAGGCAACTAGTTTTTGTATGTCCAAACTTCTGGCATTTAAAACAACACACTGGGTTTGGTACAAAATGACGTACATCGCAACTTATATATCCAGCTGTTATCTTTCTGGGAAGCACATGAGCGGCAAATGTTAAAATAACATACTTGGTTGGAATTATATTGCCATCTCTTTTCAATGTTATACGGCGCGCATTTGTTACTCTAAATGACTGCAGTTCAGAAACAAATTCTTCATCACTCACCATAATAAGGGCCATACTAGATATAACACCTCTGGTATAATTCAGAGTTTTATGACTAGAGACTTCTATTGAGGTATCCCCGAAATTCATGATCGCAAGTGGTTGCTCTGACTGTTTCGACATCGCAGACTCTATTAATAAATCTCCGGATTGAAGTTTCTTTACGGATGTGACGTTCCCAGCAGTACTTTAAATATATTTTTGTATCAAAAAAGGAGACATGTTTTTAAGTTTATCGTCTTTACCGTGTATAACTAAAAATTTCGGAACAAATTTCGTAAGCTCAGTTTGTGCAATGTTAATTGACTTATCTGAATCGGTTTGAGAAAAAAGACCCATGCAAAAAAGACAAAAATTCAGGCCCGACGGCACCACCCATCACGGAGCCCCACAAGGGATGGCAGTCACCGGCTCCGGCCACTTCCAGCCTCGGCACCCACCTCAGTGCCAGCCAGTACCCATACGCCTGGGGTCACCCCCGGGGACAGCGACCACCTCTAACGCCAAGCCCAAGGAGCAACCCCTTCGCTTGATCCTCTTGAGCAGTCCAGTTGAGTGCCTGGGATACCAGCCTATTGATACACCGGAGACCAAAGTGGACCCCTCGTCTAATGGGTCGCCACGCACGGCAAACACGTGGGGGTAGTTGCTGTCCATGAGAAGCAGGAAGCAAACAGAGTGGCGACAGCTTCTCTTGGAGAGTTTCCTCGCCTACCCTCGAGGGAAAGAAAGAAAAGGAGACTGTAGAAGGCTTAGTGGAGAGTAAACGTAAATTGAGTAAAGATCCTTGGGTACCTCGGGATTGGGACACCCGTACTCACCTAAAGAAGGTGAGCCCCTGAGGGGGACGATTGTTTTAGAGTTGTACGTATAAGCGCAAATGAAGAGTTCTTTATATCTTTCCTCGCCTTCTGACGGTATTCAAATGCCTCGCCTTAGTAACCCTTAACTGGGGAGGTGACATTTTAGGAGACAGCACTTCGTTCACACTCGAAGTACGTTTTCAAATAATTTTGTTAATTTTAAAACATATATATCACATATATATCTGGCAACATATTTATCAGATATTTTTCTTGCTTTATAAATATGTTTTGGAAATCTTTCAAAATATATTATCATTTGAAAAAAAATGCTTTGCAACATACATTTTTTTCTCAAATTACTTGTTGCAAAAGATAATATTAAAAAAGCATATCTTAAATTTTTAAAAATCATATTTAATTTTCCAATATGCAAAAGTTTATAGAAAACAATAAAATTTAAAATTCATTATTTAAATGAAAAATTTTAAAAAATGACTTTAGGTTAAATGGGTCCTTCTTCTATTACCTTTTGCGACTTTCTTAGCACGCTTTCCTTGGGCTTTTCTAAACATACGGGTTGAGAATTAGTATAGAAATCAACCTATAAATTCTGTATATATTTCTCTTGGTATATAAATATATCTCATAAATTTTTCAAAATGCATTATCCCTAGAAAAATTAATTATGTTTGAACATACACACCAGAATCAGTTGAATGCGCACTTTTATCGAAAAACTCTTCGGTACAATTATCCTCGTCATTAAAATCGCTTCCTGCATCATTTAAATGTATCAGGAGCACTGCTTCATAATAGAATCAATAAATTGGATGATATTTCAAGTCTTAAGTTTTAGTGCCACCTACCAAGCCTTGTTTATCACCTAACAGGAGGTGCGGTCTTAGAGATAACGCTCATAGAAATAAGCGAATTATTTTTTAAATCATCCCCTGAAACCCGTTGAAAAAGTTCACTTGAATTGAAGGTCACGAAACAGGAAGCTACTAGGTCAATTTTTTCAGTTGAGCTAAAAATAGTATAGGGGTGACCGAAAGTCCTTCGCTAGCTGTCTCACAGACCGCACATTCCCAGTTAAGAGTTAACTTTATATTCTCTGAGCTCAATAGTCAATCAATAGATTAATTTAATTAAATTCGATAGAATGAAATGACTCGGTTGTGAATATGGGAAAAAGATTGATTTAATGTTTGCATAAACATTACAAGTCTTTAGAAGGTAAAAGTTTCTCTATTTGATATATAAATGATAGTGCGTTCTAAAAATTATTTTTATTTGTTACCATTAACCATTTCGCATACATTGACGTGTCTGAGACGCGCATCGAATTATTGAATTTTTAATTTTTAATCTGCAATTAAGTGAAAAGACTTAAATAATTTAAAATGAAAAAAGTCACTTGACGCGTTTTAATATTAAATGAATGAAAATAATAGTAAATATTCCAATTAAATTCGTCATTTAATTAGGAAGTTAAGTAAATTCATATGCCAAGTGGTTAAGATGATTTTATAAATCATTTATGTTTATATAAAAAAAAATATTTTTTACAATTCCTTTAATCTGATAGTCATTAAGACTATGGCTTTTTGTCTTCGTGTTTTTAACAAAATGAATTCCTTTGTGACAGATGTTGAATCTTTGAAGGACAAGCAGCAAGTGGAAATGCTTCATGATCATGCGCAATTGATGTTAATCCATCACGTCAAATCCCAACATTTTGATTACGCCTTTAGGTAATTCATTTTATATTCCCACCATTTTTTTACTATCTTATTACATAAAATATTGTTACAGAACTACAACAATCACTACTAATTTTAGCCTCATGATTTGATGAATGATATTTTATGTATCCCCGAATCTGGAAAATAAAATAATTTTCAATTAAAAAAGCGAAATAAGTTACAATTAAAAAGAACTTGCTGGATTAAAAAAAAGCATGTGATTTCTTCCATAGGATCATCTGCCAGAATGAACAAACTGCAATTTTAATAACAAATAAAAGTAGACTAATGATGGTTATAGCTGTTGGTAACGCGCTCTGTATACCGGGGTCATTTTCAAGCCACGAATTCTGTCAAAACTGCTATATTCTTTACTTTTCCTTCGAGCTCAGGACTTGCAGCAAATAGGTAATTTTTGTTGCCTATGACCACTACAATTTTTTAATGGACTTTTGAAATATAATGTATAATTAACTTAATTTAAGGTATCCGAACACGTTCGGAGCACTTCTTAAGAAAACTATGGTATAGGCATGCTTTAACAATGTTTCTGAATTTAAGATTATTCAAAATTAGTGTTAGAATGTCAGTATTTGAAATACACATTAAAACTTTTTGAAAATTGTCATTTAATAGCATAAATTGAAGAAAATTCTTATAAAACTTCAAATTGCTTACACCCAAAACTATTCTTCTCATCCTAACAAAACTTATACCAGAACTACATAGTGTTCTCTAGGGAATGAACAGCAATCGTATGGCTCTAATATTAAATAAAGATTTTGCTTCCAGTCAAAGATTTATCATGAAATTTTTAGTCAATTTATGACATAATTATTCAAACAATAAATAGGTTGTAAATTTTAAAAAAAAATATTTAATCTAATTTCTGTTTGCTCATTCCCTAGAAAATAGTATAAAGAGAAACTATCAAATTTCAGAGTAATATGGTAATTATATTTTGAGTTATTTCATTTGAAGTGAGGAAGTAAGTAAAAATCAGTTTCGAGGAAAATGCATTTAAAGTTTGCAGTAACTTGTTTTAATAATAAATGATGGGCGTACATACTTAAAATTCTTCATGTTTGTAGGTTATACCCTCTTCCACCTCATCTTTTGATAATTTTACTTTTTTAATTATTTAATTTTTTTCTGACAATTCTTGCATTTGGAAGTGAATGCTGCTTAGTTTCATTTATTCTGCTTTTGTCGAGCTCATCAAATGCTCTAACTGAATTTGCACTTAGATTACCAACTTTACTTAGCTCCAACAATTCTAGCAACTTTAAGGATATTTAATAATCCTATAAAACTTTCTTTAAAATGTCTTAGAAATATAAATACCCCAAATCTGAGGACTCAGAGCTCAACAAAGACTTGCTTAGGAACAAATTTCCAAAAAAACACCTTTAAAACTCTCCTTGACATTTTGTGTTTTTCTGTGCCAAACACTTTCCGTACTTAAAACCAAATTTGTGTTCATACAAATTTTCAACGTGTTTTTGACCCTTTAAATCGGTGTTTTGGGTTATTTAAATATACACTTTCGATTTACCAATTGTTACGAAAATATTAATATCTTGACTTCTAATAAACATAGAGACAAAAGCAAACCTGTTTTGGATAGCGTAAAGACTTTTATATCCAATAAAATATTGCAAAATATCATATTGTGCAAAAATCAATCTTTTCAACGTGTTCGAATATCTTTATTAAAAATATTTCTTACTCATATCGCAAGACACCTAATTTACAACTTTCAAAATTATCGAATGCGAAAATTCTATTGAAGAAGGAAAATTTCCGCCATCTTTGAAGAAGGTTTCTTGGCGAAAATCTAGAAATACTAGTTGCATATCACAAATACGCCACGATTTTTCATTCAGAACTGTAATTGTATCTTCTAGTTTTGAAATCTAATTTTTATTCCTTTCGTTGCAAGGTGTGTTTTTTTTTATTTAAAAAGAAAAAAAAAACGCGGACACAATGACACGAAAGATCCGTCTTGCAACAAGGATCAAAAATCACTGTGGAACAAAAGGTCACCTCTGGGATCCGGAGTCGCTACAGGGCGAACAAAATATTACATGGTACACAGAAAATAAAAGAAACGAATACAGATTCTTTGTTGATAATAACTCACTCACATGCGACTCATGCAAGCCTACAAGAGAGGCTCAAAGTTTTTGACAGACGCATCGGGACACGCCCGGTATCTAAGTCGCATGTAATGGCTCACCTTCTCAAACACGCCAGGTGTATCTGTAACGCAAAATGTTGCCACAACCATTCGTCCTACCAAGTCTTCCGGAGATGCAACAGGTGTTTCATACACAAGTCCTTTTAAAAATCCCCATAAGAAAATTTTAAGGGAGACATGTCTGTTGATAGTGGGGGCCATGCAAAGGGTCTACCGCAACCCATCTAGCCGTCATGAATAGCGGCCAGCAGATGTGCTCTGACGACTCAACTGAAATGTGTTGGAGCTCCGTCTAGTTGGAATCGAACACATCGATGAATATTCATCGGAACATCATTCGACATTTTTGACACAGCCCCTTGCAAGAACGTTGTACAAACGAAATTGTCAAGTCTCTCTGGGATAATGTACTTACCAAATGAAAAGTCTCCCACAATGTTATCCTACACGTTAACGGAAAAAAATTTCAGTTCGTGTTTCTATCGCAACACCCTGTACAGGTGTTTGCAAATCTCTGTTCCTATGCAACGTTTGATGCTTGCTGTATGACGGATCTACCATGCCATTTTTTCTATGTTTTTTTAAACACCCTGTATATTTTTACATATAAACTTAGTTTTACAAATTTCCCCGCATTTGAAAAAAGGTGAAAAGCTTGGCAATTTTAAATTTGAATTATTTTATCACGAGTGACATAACTTGTATTGGGTGAATCAGTGATAAGAAATACGTCATTAAATCGTGATATGACAGCAAAATGGCTGCAGGTTTTCCCTTCAAGGATTTTACCACTAGATTTTGATAAGGATTTATTTGATACGTGCAAACATAGAAAATGAAATCTTAGATATCTTTAAAAGATTCCTTAGAGACTTTTAGGTAATCGACTACAGTAAAAACACAGGCAATCGGCCCCGTTGGCGAATTTTTTTGAATTGATATTTTTTGTAGTTCAAACTTTCCTTTTCCAAAAACAGTGTAGCTTTTCTAGGAAAAAGAAGGCCTGGCCTATCATCCAGGGTCGTATATTTTTCATCTAAAATTGGTCTTTCACTTCAATTTTCTAAAAACTTTAATTTCCATAAAAATTCTCCACCGTTAATATGATGTCTCAAAAACTAACAGAGGTATTCCCATAAAAATTTCAGTGTGTGTTTTGAATAATAGGGTCAATGAAATGAACCAAAAGGGATTGTTGGTGAAATACTTTTTCATTTATAGGTACTTTTAGAAAAAATTAAGTTGTGGATTGATGGATAGTTTAGTTTAGTTATATTAACGTCCCGTTTAAAGCAACACGAGGGCTATTTTGGGACGAACCTCGTAATTTTGAACCAAGATCAGATGACGAGGAAGACATCTGAACTGGCACCCCCCTCTCCACATCACACCAGCGGCAGGACGTTTGGCCTGACAGATTAAACGTGCAAGAGACCCCTCACACGACTGTTCTTCGGTGTAATCGTGCCTCGAACCTGAAACTCTCCGGTTCCGAAGCCGGGACCTTACCACCAGGCCACCGCGACCCCTGTGGATTGATGGAAAAAAGGCATTTATACGTATATTTTTAACCCTAATTTCTTTGCATCTCAAAATGTTTCTCAGATTTTATTTTATTTCATTCATCATTGCATTCTTTAACTTTTTTGCCAAGAAGAATAGGAATGATGCATTACATTTTTGTGTAAAGCGTTAGCCGTTTTGCTAAAATTTCATTAAAATGTGCTGCAAATTTTCCTGTTCTCTCAACATATTATATTTTCATATAATTTTTTCTATTTATAGTATTTAGTATTATAATTGACAATATATATCTAAAAACCATGGATTAAAACATATTTTTAAAAATCCAATTTTTCAAAATCTTTCTTCGAACGTAATCGGATACCTGAAGTGTTAAAAATTTTCATCCTTTCTTTCGGGCCTAAGAACCCAAGAGTCAGTAATTATTTAGAGCATATTCAGTATATAATGACATTAAAAAGTACTATTAAGATTAGGAAATAGGTATAATGGATTAAATTCGTAATTAAGTGATATGAACTAACTTAAGATTGAAATAAAAAGAGGTTCAAATGAAATTAAGAAATTACACACACGCACACATATACAGGTAATGATATTTTGACATCTAATTTAAACCCAACTTAATTTCTAAAGTTATGCCTTAATTTAGCCCATAGTAAGTTCATTCTAAAAATATCCTCTTATTTCCTAATCCGATTCCACTTTCTCTAAATTAATTCAAGAGAAGCTTGGTTAAAATATTTAGTAAGCGGTTCTAACGCTGCGAGTCATTGAAAAAAAATTCTGACCTAAGCAAATACTTTGAAAAAAAGATCCCTCTGTTTTTATTTCCTGGATCGAATGAAAATCCCCTTCAAAATATCATCGTATTAGCACTGCGAGCAATAATTTTCCCTATCAGTATCATGTTATAAATGACCAGGGATTAGTTTAGTTTAGTTTTTTTTTATGGCGCAAGGACCAGATCTGATCATACTGCGCCAAACATGACCAGGGATTAAATATTCAAGAGCTTTTCCTCATTCCGCTCTCTGTCGTTTCTGTGTTGTGGGGATGCTCGTCGCAAAGGGCCGGTCATCTGGGGGGAGGGGCGCATGCTTTGCACCTGGTCCCCGCGATTTGGGGGGGGGGCACCATGATTAAGAATTAAAATAGTATTATGAACAACAATAATAGCTTTACGCTCCTGACAGTATACAAGTTTGATTCCACGAGACTTTTTGAAAGTCGACTGACGCCGTTATTAGGCAATGATCGTGGTGATACCTATAAAAAGGGGGATGGGGGTGTTAATTTATGCATGAAGACATTAAGTTGCTCTAACTAAAAATAAAATGAAGATAAATTAAACGATCCATTCCTAGCAATACACATTTCATTACTGTTTTACCGGCCATAACTAGAATTAAAAGAACTATGGAAGAATTTTAAATGTAACAGCTGGTGATATGGATATATATTATATTCATAGTTTATATTATAATCTTGTGCAAATATGCAAAATAAGTAAGTAGATGTACAATCGCTTATCTCACTTATTACGTAATAATTTGATCATTTATTCTATAAACTGCTTAATACTGTAACATATAACTATGCCCATTCCCAGAAAATATCCCTCTGGATGTAAAAAAAGAAAAATATTAAATTATAATGATTTATATCTAAATGTATCCATTGTGTTGAAATTATTCTTTACGTTGTCAGTTGCTACAGCAAGTGCTGAGCTCTCTTTCAGCAAATTCAAATTAATTAAGAATTATCTTCGCAAAAGCATGTGTTCAGATCGATGAAATGCATTTGCTATATTAAGGTATCTGACTACGTTAGAAACACTGGTTGGCGTCCACATTGGTGGGTCTTTTTTTTTCATTATTATTTCTTGTAGTTCAGACTTTTCTCTTTCTAAAACTGTTTATCTTTGTTAGAAGAAGACATGACCAACTTATCATCCAGGTCTCATATTTTTTTTCAGCTAAAATTTGTCTTTGATTTTAGTTTTTTAAAAACTTTGATTTTCATAAAATTTCTCCACCGCTAACATGATTTCTCGAAAACTAATAGAGGTATTGACATAAACATTTGAGCTTGTGTTTTAAATAATATGGACAATGAAATGAACCAGAGGTTTTAAAGCCAGTGAAATACTTTTTCATTTATAGGTGTTTTTATAAAAATTGAGTTGTTAATTTATAGGGAAAATGCATATATACGTATATTTTTACCCATAACTTTTGTGCACATCAAAAGTTTTTTAGTTTTTAGTTAATTTCATTTGTCATTCTATTCTATAACTTGTGTGCAAAGAAAAATAGGATTACTGCATTACGTTTTGTTTAAATTTCATTAAAATTTACTACACATTTTCCTGTTTCTCAAAATACATTATATTTTCAAATATTATCTAAAATATAAATAGTTAAATAAAAAAGTTTTCATCGTATTTTGTATTATTATTGAAATTACATCTAACAACCATTGTTTTAATTATTTTTAAAAAATCAAATTTCTCAATAATGTTCCTTCGAACTTAGTCGGATACCTTAAGCATCGAAAAAAAAAATGCAAAAAAGTGTCATTTTTCTGAAGTAATTGTTGTAATAACAAAACAAAAGTAAGCAATAAATAAACATGGATTCATTATATGTGTTCATGCTTGTATTTTTTTAACTTCAAATAATTAGGGCCCCAAAGGGCCTCTTGCACCCTTCATAGAAAAGGCCGGCTCTGTCGTTTGAACATAAACATGCCTGTTCTGCGGTGAAACAAACAATGTCAAAGAGAAGAAAATGTCTTCACTGTCTTCGAAACAGCCGTTCTGCTTTTTAAAAATCATATGCTCACTATATGTGGGAATTGCTTAAAATCTCTCAACACAGATCTCATCCTGTATGACGCCATGTTGCATCATTCATCACGTGATGCTTTCCCGCCATTCCGACGTACGGCTCACGCTCTGGTTCTTTTCACGGGTTCAATGCTAGTTTAGTTATTTTTTGTCCTTTTAAAGTATTCGACTACGCTGAAAACTCAGGTTATCGACCACATGGGGAAATGTTTTTTCATTGTTAGTTCTTGTAGTTCAGAGTATCCGAACGGTCTCTCATTTCTAGGAAAAGGAAGGTCTAACGTATTATCCAGGGCCGCATGTGTTTTAGCTAAAATTTGTCTTTCTTTTACAGGTTCACAAAACTTTAATTTTCATAAAAATTCTTCACTATTCACATGTTATCTAAAAAACTAATAGAGACATTTTTCTAAAACCTTCAGCATATATTTTCAATAATATGGAAATTGAAATGAACTAAAATTTTTATTGTTGGAGAAATAGATTTTCATTTATAGATGTTTTCATAAAAGTTATGTCGCGAATTTATCTGAAAAATTCATATATACACATATTTGTACCTATAACTTCTTTGCATCTCAAGATTTTTTTTAGATTTTTGGTTCATTTCATTCATCATTATATTCTATAACTTGTGTGCAAAGAAAAAAAAATGGGATTGCTGCATCACAATTTTGTATAGAGTGTGAACTGTTTTGGTTAAATTTCACTAAAATTGACTATAAATTTTCCTATTTTTCAACATATATATTTTTTAACAATTCTGTTGTATTTACATTATTTCGTATTATAACTGACAATACAGTGAAGGTTTGGTTTGGTTTTGTGTGTGTTTTTTGGCGCAAGAGCCATTTTGGCCATACTGCGCCAATCAAATGGTAAAAGCATAAAATTATTTTTTTTAAAAACTACTTATGAAACAATCACACGTACCCAAAAAATTCCAAAGAAAACATGAAATTGAAAAGCATCAACGGAAAAATATAGGAAACTAATGTACAATTATGTTAAAAATTAAATTAAGCCCTGTTGTTATAAAAGCATTGCATTATAGCCATATAAAATGTGAAACATGGACAAAAGTCAAAGATTACTAAATACAAGAATAAAAGCCAATGGTTTTTAAAAACTTGAAAATATTTGGATGGTATGTTTCACCCAGCAGGTCTTGCAATTTAAGAGAAGACGAACAGAAAAACTTATGACGATGAACATTAAAATCAGGACACTCTGTTAAAACATGTTTAACAGTAAAAGCAATATTACAAGTGGCACACACTGGTACCCTTTCACCAAGGATTAGATGACGATGAGTATAGCGAGTGTGTCCTATACGGAGGTGGGCCAGTTTGACGTCAACCTCTTTTATAGGTAAAACAGGCCAAACACCTATTGTGGGTTTTATTAAATGTAATTTGTTCTGTGTCTGCAGATCCCAATATTCTTGCCAAGTTGTAAAGATGCGATGAACAAACGACTTTTTGACGTCGCAATATGGGAGGGCCTGAGAGAGAGATGTTGATGCAAATTTAGCTGCAACATCAGCCTTCTCATTGCCAGAAATTCCCACGTGACCTGGGACCAGCTGAGAAGTATATTAAATCCCCTGTTTTGTAGTGACCGCAGGTTAAACAAAATTTCGATAGCGACTGGATGTATATGGCTATGGAAATGAGCAAGTGCCTCCAAAGCACTCATACTGTCAGTATATATGATAAAACTACGCTGAGTAGAACAGGAAATTTCCCGTAATGCATAAAAAATTGCCATTAACTCAGCAGTAAAAACAGAACAAATGCTGTTTAGATGATAACTGAGTGTATCAGATGGGGTTATAACGGCACAACCAACATGCCCATCTGACTTTGAGCCATCTGTAAATACTGGGGTAAACGAAGAATACTGACAGCGGTGGTGATGGAAAATTTGTTGAAAAATAACTGAGCTAGTAGAAAATTTATCAAACCCCAAGAAAGGGTTCAAAAAAGAAAAACTGGGACTATCCCAAGGAGGAAAAGAACAAAAATCAAGAGATTTAATAGCAACGTTATAAAAATCCGTGTTATGAAGAGAGTTTTTAACTCTCCGAAAAAAAGGAAGTGTATGATAAGGTCGAGCAGCATAAATTCTTTGAATATTTTCAGGGAAAAGCATTTGATGAATGGGATGGTTTGGGATAGAGTGTGCACGAAAGTAGTATAAAGTAGATATTTTTTTACGCCGTAAACTAAGTGGCAACTGGTGACAAATGACATATAAACTCTCAACTGGAGAGGTGCGGAAAGCACCAGAGCATACTCTGAGTGCAGAATGATAAACAGTGTCAAGATGTCTCAAAACAAAAGGGCGGGCAGACCCATATATCATACATCCATAATCCAAACGTGAAAGAATGACCGCTTGGTAGATGCGGAGTAGGGAAGTTCGATCGGCTCCCCAAGATGTTTTGGAAAGTACTTTTAAAATATTCAAATTTTTTTCGCATCTCTTCCTTAAGTTTAATATATGTGGAAGGAAAGTGAGTTTACGATCGAAGGTTATTCCCAAAAATTTTACATTAGTCACAACTGGAATTGGCGTGCCACGAATCGTTATAACAGGGTCTAAATGCATATTTCTTTTCTTACAGAAGTGAACACATTGACTCTTTTCAGGAGAGATACTGTGACCATTTTTATTACACCAAGTTACCACCTTATTAACTGCCTTCTGTAATTGTTGTTCTATTAAGTTCATGTTACTGCCCTGGCATGAGATCTGTAGATCATCAACATAGAGAGAGGCGCTTACAAAGGAAGGCAAACAATTTAAAATTTGACTGAGATGTACCATGAAAAGCGTAACGCTGAGGACACTTCCCTGTGGAACACCCTCAGCTTGTATAAAATAATTTGAATAAAAACTACCGATACGAACTCGAAATGTACGATGAGATAGAAAATTCTGTAAAAAAATGGGCATGTTTCCTCTAAAACCAAATTCAAAAATTGTAGAAAGTATGCCATAGCGCCATGCACGGTCATATGCTTTCTCAATATCAAAGAAAATGGAGACAAGGTGATTCCTCCTAACAAATGCATTTCTAATTTGGGTTTCCAGCAAAATGAGGTTATCAAAAGTTGATCTGCCTCTACGGAAACCACTCTGAAACTGGGGTATGCATCCTTGCTTCTCCAATTCGAAGATTAGACGAGCATTGACCATGCGTTCAAAGGTCTTGCAAAGACAATTGGTAAGGGCAATAGGTCTATAATTCAGAGGGTTTGAGGGATCTTTCCCATGTTTTAAAATTGGAATGACAGTAGCTTCACTCCATTGCTCAGGGTATTTATGTTCTGTCCAGATTCTGTTAAAAAGTAGCAACAAATTAGATAAAGAAGTTGCACTTAAATGGCGAAGCATACTATAAGTTACTCCATCTGGTCCAGGGCTTGTATCGTGCGCTTGAGATAGAGCCCTTTCCAATTCGAACATCCTAAATTCACAATTATAAGTAAAAGTATTTCGGTCATTAAAATGCAAAATTAGCCGTTCCGCGGGATTCTTAATTTCCAAAAATTCGGGACTATAAGAATCGATTGCGGAAACTTGAGCAAAAGCCTGACCGAGAATATTAGCCACATCTAATGGTGATGAATGGACTAAGTTTCTTGTTTTTAAAATAGGAATAGAAGATTGGCTATAAATCCCATTTGCAGCTTTTATCTTTTTCCATAAAAGTGTAGTGGGAGTTGAGGATGTGATTGAGGATACAAACTTGATCCAAGATTCCCTCTGACAACTTCGACGGATACGTCGAGCTGAGGCTTTAGCTTTCTTAAAAGCTATAAGATTTTCTACTGTAGGGTACCTCCTAAAAATGTTCCAGCACTTTTTCTGATTCTTATGACTATCGCGGCACGCTTCATTCCACCACGGTCTGTGAAATTTTCTCAGACGTGGGGAACCTTTAGGAATGGTGGCATTTGCGGCACTTATTATGCTGTCAACGACATGCTGCATTGCTTCCGTGACATCGTAAGCATTGACCATGATTTCAGTGATTTTTGCCAAATGTGTGAAAGCATTCCAGTCTGCTCGCTGGAATAGAAAACGCGGAGGACAAGGGGGCACACCGCCACTATCAGCATGTGAGACTATAATAGGGAAGTGATCACTATTGTAAAGATCTTTACTTACTCCAAAAGTCAGCAATGGCATGAGTTCAGGAGAACATATGGCCAAATCAATACTGTGGAAACTGCGTGTGGGTTCATGAAAGTAAGTCTTCTCGTCATTATTTAGCAGACAGAGAAAGTTATTCGAAATAAACTGCTCAATCTGTCTCCCACGAGAGTTGGTAATTTCTGAACCCCACCAAGAACTATGCCCATTGAAATCGCCTAGAATAATAAGTGGTTTAGGAAGCTGGTCTACTTAATTGTCCAGATGCTGTTGACTAATTACATCATGAGGCGGTAAATATATACTACAGACTGTGATTAATGTTCGAGTGTGAACTTGAACTGCCACAGCCTGTAGAGGTGTATGTAAAGTAAGAGGTGTGCTGGCATACAGATTTGAAGTAAAGAGGCAGACACCACCAGAACTGCGAGATCCTGTGTCTGCATCTTTTCTAGTACAGTTATAACCACGCAATTTAATTGGAATATTTGGTGTCAGGAAAGTTTCTTGAACACCGACACAAACTGGATGAAATTTATTTAAAATTGTCTTTATGTCGGAAAGTTTGGACCGAATGCCGCGACAATTCCAAGAAATGAAGGTACCCATTAAGCGTGAGGTTTGGAAAGGGAAGGAGAATGGCCATGTGTTGGAGTTGCCTGATCTTCGCAACTCATATCAAGTGCATCTTCATCCTCAGATGGATGGAGCTTAAAATCGGGTATGGTTGACTTTCCTCCAAAAATGGACGTTAAGTCCTTATGGGCTATACCATCCTTGGCCAACCCCAAAGCAACTGAGTTCCGTGAAGTAGATTTTTGAAGTTTCACGGAAATATCTTTATGCGAGATGCCACGTTTTGCCAGTTTCAATTTCAGTGAGGACTGAGGGTTTTTTTACGCACTTTTTTAGATATTGACAGATCAGGTTTAGGAGATTCTGGAAGACTTTTAACTGAGTTATCAGAATCAGATTCGGATGTTTTTGTTAAAGGTTTTGTTTTTGAAATCTGTTTCATACAGTTCTCACAGGAACAATTTTAGCAAAACGGCTTTTGAACAATCGAAGCATAACTTACACCAGCAGTAGGAGTTTGAATTTGAACCCTACGCCTGGCTTCGGGATATGACAAATTTTCTTTTATTTTTATTGATGTCACTTGTTTCTCCAAGTTCCAGCGTGGGCAAGATCGTGCATATGAAGGGTGATCGCCACCGCAGTTCACGCACTTTTCTTTTGCACTACATTGCTGACTATCATGCCCTTTTTCAGCACAACGAGCACAAGCTAGAGTCCCGCGGCAATTAAGTTTGGAGTGGCCATATCGCTGGCACTGGTAGCATCTCAATGGATTCGGAATGTACTGTCGAACTGGTAACTTGATATAGCCCGCGTATATAAATTCGGGTATTTTAGGACTGTGAAAGGTAAGTATGTAGTGCTTGGTTGGGAGGATTTCACCGTCACGCCGAATCGTAATCTGATGAACTTCCGTGACTCCTTGTGGTTTCAATTCATGTGTTATTTCTTCTAAAGAGACATTAAATAGTTCTCCGCAGGTAATAACACCTTTTGAGAAATTTAGAGATGTATGTGGATTCACAGAAACAGGAATATTTGCGAGAGCTTTTAGTTTGATAATTTGTTGTGCTTGTTTTTTGGTATTAATTTCAACTAGAAGGTCACCAGATCGCATTTTCCGAATAGACTGGACATCACCAACAGTAGCTGATACTGCCTTTTGCACAAGGAATGGTGAAACCGAAGAAAACGTCTCTTGCTTTTCTGATAGGCGCTTGACAGCAAAAAATTTATCGAAATATGAAGTATTTTGTACATAGTAAACTTTATGCCCACTGAAGGGAGAACGGTTTTTAGGCCCCATATGATATCAAAAAGTAATTCAGGCCCGACGGCACCGCCCACCATGGAGCCCAACAAGGGAAGGCAATTACCGGCTCTGGCCATTTCCAGCCTCGGCATACACCTTAGTGCTAGCCGGAACCTATACGCTGGGAGTTACCCCCGGGGACAGTGACCACCCTTAACGCCAAGCCCAAGGAGTAACCCCTTCGCTTGATCCCTAGCAGACTAACAACTTAGATTGCTAGCTACCGGCCGATTGATACACCGGGGACCACAGTGCATCACCCGTCAAATGGGTCGCCACGCACGGCGAACACGTGGGGGTAATTGCTGTCCATGAGAAGCAGGAAGCAAACAGAGCGGCGACAGCTTCTCATGGAGAGCTCCCTCACCTACCCTCGAGGGATGGAAGGATCAAGCAAACAGCAGCAGGAGGAGAGGAGATTAAATTGAAGGGAGTAAAGATCCCTGGGTACCTCGGGATTGGGACACCCGTACTCACCTAAAGAAGGTGAGCCCCTGAGGGGGACAATACAGTGAAAAGCATAGCTTTAAATTGTTTTTAAAAAATTCAATTTTTCAAAATTTTTACTTCGAACGTAGTCGGTTACCTTAAATCTTGATAAATACATTTTACATATTAATGCTGGTAATTGCCTTTCCTCACATTCCCACATGTATATTTAATTTAATAATGATTGCTCTTTTTCCTTTCTCTAGGTTCGGGAGACTGCTGCTTCTTCTGCCTTCTTTGAGACAATTGCCGCCGGATGTTGTAGAAGCGATTTTTTTCCGGAACACGCTCGGCTCGACCCCCATCGCCAAACTCTTGGGTGAATTGTTCAAGTCATAGTGGACGGCAAAATATCGTCTGCACTTTTCGTCAGCAATTTGCCGTTTCTACCCTCAAGAACCGGTCAAGCAAGTTTTTCGTCATCGTCCACTTTTTTAAACAGCCTGAAAATGCCGAAGATAGTGACGGAAATATTGTCTGCAAGCGAAATTCAACCAATCAGGTGAAACTTTAAAGAGACACCACTTTCGGTGCCTTTTGTTGATGAAAAGAGGCGACAATATTTCGCTGTGTTATTAGTTAACACTCCCTCTGTATAGGGGAAGTGTTCACTAATAGTAGGAATCGAAAAAATAATTCATAGTTGAAATCTGTTTCATTTGTATTACAATATAATCAGCCAAAACAGATGTTAGCAATAGTTAGAAAGTGAAAAAAATAATAAAGTTTGTATGTTCATAATTCTTTTTATTTTATTATGTTTTTTGATTTTTTAATATTATTATTAGAATTGTTAATATATCTCTGTGGAATTACTTTTGTCTTTTAGAGATGTACATGGATTTCGGAATGAAAATGTTGTAAATTTTCAAAACATAACTGTGCGAATAAGTGAATATGGAAACATTTCTTTGATTTCATTTCAATCTCCCAGAAAGATGGCATACATAACATCGCTATTCAGTAAAATATGACTGAAAAAATGCGAAATATTTTTGTTTGCTACTGAAAGAAATGATGAATCTTTTTAGAAATACAAGTTTATTTCGAAAACTTTACACTCGAAACAAAAACATATCGAGCGAATGCTCCTTTCGGGAATTTGCATTCGTTGACTGCTTCAATGTTTCCTCTCCGAAGACGAATTCAACGATACAAAAATGAAAATTTGTTTGTTTGTTTAGGTTTTTTTGGCGCAAGAGCCAAACGTAAGCTAAAACGTAATCAAGATTCAGATAAATGGATAAAACTTTATAGACTTTAAAAAGGAAAAAAGTTGGGTATGAGGTATTTTATCAAGGAAAAAATATAATGATGGGGAAGACTTTTGAAAAAAGGGCAAGCTCTGGGATTTGAAATTTGGGCATTCTGACAAGATATGCTGTACAGACATTTGACAAAACTGCATCGCGAACACAATGGTTGCTGTTCACCTAACAACAAATGAATATGGGTGAATCTAGTGTGTCCATTTCCTAAACGTGTCACAACAGTATCTGCTTTTCTGCTAGCTAATGAGGACCAAAGATGCACATGGGGTTTGATCATATGACGTTTATTGTTTGTCTCCAGGTCCCATTGTCTCTGCCATTTAGAATAAAGAAACATTTTAATGTGTTTCTTTATGTCGTTCACAGGGATATTGGTAGCAATAGAGTCGATAGCAATTAGTCGCCGATTTGGCAGCCTTGTCTGCCTCCTCGTTCCATAAAATTCCAACATGGAATGGTACCCAACAAAATAAAATATTATAATTAAGAGAAATTAGTTTATCAAGAGCATCTAAGACCTTTAAAACCAAGGGATGAGAATTACATGATTTTAGAAAATGCAAAACGCTCAAAGAGTTCGTATAGATAATAATTTTTTTTCAGACTATAAGAAATTTCCTCTAGAGCATATACAAGACCACTTATTTCTGCAGTAAAAACTGAACATGAAGGATAAGGCTTAAAAGAAGAAATTATATCAGGAAAAACATGAGCAATTGATTTCAACCCGGCTGTAAAAACTGGAATAAAATTTTGATATTGGTGTCTATGTTCCAAGAAAATATCCTGATAAATGATATCAGCTGTATTTCTTAAAGTTTTCAAATGGATTTAAATATTGTACTTCGGGTATTTTCCAAGGTGGAAAAGTATTTTCTAGCTGAGGAGCTGCATGGACATGCAGTAGGCTAAGATCTAAAAGAATGTTATAAATTCTTGTAAAAAAGACAGGAATGAATGACTTCCTTGCATCTTGCAAGCGGACTAGAAAGGGAAGAAGTTTGAAATCATATGGATGGTTCACATTCGATTGGATTCTAAAATAATAATTCACTGACAAAAATTGTCTTCTTAATTCCAGGGCCAGTTCACCAGTTTCAACGTACAAGATTTTAACAGGGGATGTCCTTAAAGCTCCTGAACAAAGCCGAAGAGCTGTGTGGTGAATAGGATCCAATTTTTGTGAAATGCTTTTTCAAGCAGAGCCATATATAAAGGAACCATAATAAAGCTTGGAGAGAACAGCGGCTTTGTATACTTTAATCATCGAATTTCTGTCGGCTCCCCATGATGTTGTTGATAAGACTTTCAATATATTTAAAGATTTTTCACGCTTTTTACGCAAAAGTTTTATATGAGATTGAAAGGCGAGCTTTTTATCAAAGATAATGCCCAAAAATCGAATTTCATTTAAAAATGGTATTGACTTATCGTTAAGTTTCATATCAGGATCAAAATGAAGGCCACGTTTCCGACAGAAGTGAACACCAGCCGTTTTCAATGTTGAGATGGTAAAACCATTAGTATTTCCCCATTGGGTAATACTGTTGATTGCAATCTGCAATTGTCTTTGTATAATATTCATATGCGTTCCTGTACACGAAATGTACAGATCATCAACATATAAAAATCCCGTCACAGAAATTGGAAGTTGCTTTAAAATGTGATTTATTTTTTAAATGAATAGAGTGACGCTTAAAACGCTGCCCTGGAGGAAACCTTCCTCTTGTATGAAAGAGTCTGAAAATTCAGATTCCACTTTAACACAAAATTTTTTAAGCTTTAAAAAATTGCTTATGAGAATAGGAAGATTTCCTCTAAGCCCTAAATCATATAAATCTCTTAAAATTCCATATCTCCATGTTCGGTCATATGCCTTTTCGATGTCGAAAAAAATTTCAAATAAATGTTTCCTTTGTAAAAATGCTAAGCGAATATCAGATTCGAGAGCAAGGAGATTATCAAGAGTACTTCGCCCTCTTCGAAATCCACTCTGAAACGGGTGGAGTAAGTTATTTGTCTCCAAATAAAAAATTAGCCGTCTATTTATAATTCTATCTAATAATTTAAAAAGACAAGTTAAAGCAGGTCGGGTCGGTAATTTGATGGATTTGTCAGATCTTTGCCCGATTTTAGCAAAGGAATTATTATAGCTTGTTGCCAAATAGTAGGAAAGCATTGTTCCTGCCAAATACGATTATAGAGATATAATAAGCGTTTTTTCGACTCTGTTGTTAAGTTTTTGATCATAGAGTAACTTATGTTGTCAGGACCGGGAGAGGAATCGCGGACGCTAGCAAGACATAATTGGAATGCTAAAAACGTTAAATCACTGTTGTAGGACAGATTAGTCTGAGTATTAAAATTTAGTTTTTGCTTTTCTGCATTATCTTTATATTTTAAAAAAGTTGGAGAATAATTTTTGCTTCTAGATGTATGAGCTAATGTCGAGGCTATAGAATTTGTAATATCCTTTTTAGATGATATGGTGTTTCCTCAGTCAATTAAAATTGAAACAGTATTGGAATGAGAGGCACCGGAAGCTTTTTTAACTTTATTCCAGAGATGATAGCTAGTAATTGTTGAAGTAATACCGGAAACGAATTTTTGCCAAGAGATCCTTCGACTTCGACGCTGAACTTTTCTAGATTCTGCTCTAAGCTTTTTAAAATTTATAAAATTTTCAGTTGAGGGATACCGGCGAAAAATATTCCAGGCCCTTTTTTGTCTTTTATATGCTTTTTGACAGTCAGCATCTCACCATGGCTTATTTTGCTTCTTACGAATTCCAGATTTCTTTGGAATGGAGTTATTGGGTTTTTCGGAAAGTAATTTCGTATTTTTTTGTCAAAATGAAAAGAAATTTTCGTTTAATGAATAAATTATTTATTAAATTATAAAATTGGCATTCTGGTCTAATACCTTTTGCCATATTTTTGGTAGTAACATGATTACACTCTCATAAAAGTTTTGGTCTTTGCTGTAAAAAAAACTGATAGAGGCGGTTTTTGGCCTCCTCATTTGAAGGAAAAATTTTGCAAATCAGTTCTGGTACTGATGTACTGTTAACACATCTTCTCCACACATATTGGCTAATTTATTTCTGGCTTGAACAGCATTTTTACCTTTTATAAAGCAAAAAAGAAAAAAATGACGAAAATGCTGTTTATTGCTCTCCATATTTAAAAGGGCACCATCCAAAAACTACTGCGAAGAATCAACTGCACTTTTTCACACTCAAGCCTTGCTATATCAGCTCTTAAAACATAAAATGATTTTGCGGTTTAAGTATGAAATTGGGTGCGAAAAATGCAATTAAATCCTTTGTCAGGAAAAAACGAAATTACTTTCCGAACGATCCAATATTTGCTGCCTCAATTATTATGCTAACAATATGTTTCAGAGCTTCATCAATAGGGTAGGTAAGTAGGTAGGTAGTTGAGGTTTAATGGCACAAAAGCCAAACTTGGCCATACTGCGCCAATCAAAAGGTAAAAAATAAAAGATATTTTTTTAAAAAAATTCATTTGTAATGAATAGCACAGATGCCAGAAGACAAAACCTATGAAATGGATGTGCAAAAGTTTTTAGTATCTCAAAATTTAAATCTATGAGCCTTATTATTTTTATATAGTGACGTAAAAAACAAGAACTTAATTAACAATGCTTAACGCCTACAAGGTTAAAAACAAACTAAATGTACGTAAAAAACCCAATAGCTCTTAAGAATTTAAAAATATTTGGGTGGTTTTTCTCACCCACCAAGTCTTGTAGTGTTGAAGACGTGGTAAAACAACGAGAACGATAAGTGTTAAAAACAGGACAGTCAATTAAAATATGATGAACAGTAAATTGAACTTGGCAGCTGTTGCACACAGGGGCAGTTTCGCCAAAAATTAGGTGTTTGTGAGTGAAACGCGTATGTCCTATACGGAGACGAGTCAATTTAACATCCATCTCACGTATAGGATGAGGATGCCAAGGAAAAATATCAGTTTTAATGGAATGTAGTTTATTTTGGATCTGTAAATCCCATGACTTTTGCCAGTCAGAATAGATGTAATGATTAACGGACCTTTTAATGTCACAATAGGGAATACCTATGTTTAAGAGGGTTGTT
>JAPMOQ010021786.1:39273-58310 GCA_026543055.1 Argiope trifasciata | reverse complement strand
AATCTGTATTGCATTATTACAACTGGCGTAAGAAAGTCAGATATGTGCGTTACGCCAACTGGCATTGAAAGTTCCCAATCTGGTAGATTTCTAGACGCAATTGAGATTGGGATCTATTTCACATCTACTGCAGAATGGGGCGGGAAACCCCCGTTCCAAAAACTGCTTACTAAATTTGTATTGGTGCTTTAAATTTCGGGTTTTCTTCCGCTTTATAAAATTTGGGAAAATGAGATAGATGATGATTTTATTTTTTTATGATACATCAGTTGCAGATTTCCACCTGCACAGATTAGACTGCTGGTATTAAGAAAATATTAACTAATTACCAAATAAATATATTTTTTTAAATATCGCAAATTCTATCAGTTATGGAAATTTTATTGCTGTGTGTATTTGCATAAGTTTACTGAAATGAATATTAAATAAATTCAAACTTGATTATTCATATACATTTACTTATGGTAGCGATGAATATGTATGTGCTTGAGTGATGAAACTCTAAATTCTTGACCATTTGATCTTGGCGCATGTTTACTATTAAAGAAAAAAGTTTCAGGCTCAAAATTTTGATAAGGGTTTTAATTTATTAAATAATAAGCAAAATGTTATCATATGTCCTTGATAACAGAAAATATTACAGCACAAAAATAATATTTACATCACCTTAAAGCTTTAAAAAATGATTTCCTCAATGATATCCTTTTTCCATGTTGTTGTATTTTTTGTTTTAAATTAAACTTTAAAAATTATTCAAATTATATTTCCCCAACCTCTTATTACAAAAAATAAATATTAATTAAACTTCCGCTTCACCAACACATAATTGATGCATGAAAAAAAATAACTTTTATCAACGTGTTGCCATTAGTTTGATAAAAGCACATATTAAGAGATTAAATTAATGCTAACTGTAAACTAAACCCCAAAAATTAAACATTTCAGCATATACTCTATATGAAATGAAATAATTGCAAGGAACTTTAATGTAATCTTTTAAAATATCTATATTATTAATTCAATCACTTTATTTTATTTAAGTATGGCTGAAAAAATACGAAACATCCATTCAAATCCGTTAATTTCTAATCAGTTATTCAAAAAATATAACCGTCTAATAAAAAAAATGGTCTGGATTAAGAATTATATTTTATGCAGTTTGATTCAATAAATGGTTTAATGAATTACGATTTTTTTTTTCATTTTTTACAAATTTATATATAATAAATTCTGAACTGTATTTTATACAGAATCAAAGTAATTTTTATTGATTAATTATCTGAAATTTTACATAAATTATAAAACATACTTTGTAATATGCATAAAACTTCAATGCCTGACAGCTCTATTAATTTGTGTGCAGATTTTAAAACTGTTTGGTTTTAGAAAAATGGCTTTTTTATTAGGTGAAGTTTTCTCACTTTAATTTTTAATTAAACCTCAAGTTTCAGCATGGGGGAAAAATTAGGGAAAATAGTACAATTATCAGAACAGGGTAAAACTTCTAAAACAGTGTGAATTATATGGCTATCAAAACTTGAGACTAAAAATGTTTTGCTGCGGAAGTTACATAAATATTTAACTGGAAATTTTAGCCACAATTAAGCCCGGTGATTTAATTGGAGGCCAAAGACAGCTAAATGATTAATTAATGTATTGAAAAAGTAGAAATTTCTTAATTTGTGACCTTATATTCCATTTGGTAGGTTCTGAAAAATAATAATTTACCCTTATATATATTTTTTGAAGTTTTATTCTTTCGTTATGATTTATTATAATAATACTAGTCGTCTTTTGTTCTCCAATTTTACTGTTGTTTAAAATTACGAGTTAAATATTTTATGTTACGTCATTGTCAATTAAATGCTTTATGCAGCTTGTTTTTTAATAGCTACTTCATCAAAATATTTTTAAGATTCAAGTTTTAATAGTCATATAATTAATTCACTCTTGCAATTATAAAGGTTTTAAGCTCGTAACGTACTATATGTCTCTCTAATTATCTGTCAGCTCTCGCAAAATGTCAACTTTAAATTAAAGTGTAAATAATTAAATTGCAAATTGATACAAAAACAGTTTTTACCGAAACCAAGCATTTTTTAAAAAATATAAGTAAAAGAGAAGCATTATGTGTACTACTGAATAATTTTTATAATTTATGTAATATTTCAAAAAAATTTTAACAAAAATTACTTGTATTCATCATAAAATTCAGGTTGTAGTTTACTTTCAAAATAATTTAAATGATATGAAAAATAATATTTTATTTTATTTTGGTCTATCAACATAATTAAAAATTATTAAGTCTAAATTTTATACATCCTTTAGTTCTAAGGAATTATATGGTAAGAAATGTTCTTGACACTTCAACTTTCAAATAAATAAATGAAAGTTTCTATCTTCTGCTATCAAATTTGACTTACTTATGAAGTTTTGAATGAAAATGTTTGGAAAATTCAACATTTTCATTTTTAGATCAGTCAGTCTTGAGAAATCCTGGGAGTTGATTGAGGTATCATATTTGGAATGATCGATGTAGTCGTTTAAAATTACTCGTTTTTATTGAATAGTGATCTTCAAATATTCATAAATCAGTCCGTTTTAGAAACTGGATTGATTGAAATTTATCTCTTTTTATTTAAAAGCTAAACATTCTTCATTTCTAAAAGCATTTATAGACTCGTATTACATACTACGTAGTTATTTACTTCATTTAGAACCTTTTTATCGATGCATTTCTATTATAAAAGTTTTAGAAATTATTCATTGGACCTAGAATTGAAAAAATATGTTTATTGAACCGTTTATCTTAAATAAAGGTCATTTATTTAATTAATAATATTGTAAAAGTCATACAATTTTTTCTTTACATTTTCTTTTGCGAAAAAACATTTCATATTTATTTCATTTCCTGCAGACACGTGCAGAAAATTGCATTTTTACATGTTTAATTTGCAATAATTATTTATTTTTTTAATTTGAGTTTTCATCAATCTGATGGCTACATATTGATAAAAGGTAATTTTTCCCCTTTCACTCGTAGCCTGAAAGGGCAGATTAAATTTTATTGTTTTTTCCTAAATATATTGTTGACAAATACAGTTAAAATATTTCTTTAAGAAATTATTAAAAATAGAAGCTTAAGTTATATGTTAAAGCACTGACATTATTAGAAAGATAATTTTTTTACCTTTAATTTGATATAAAAATCATCTTCTAATTTTTTAATCTTTACTTAGATAAATCATCTTTTAGCGATAGTATTTTCGGAAGTTATAGATGGAAAACGTCGAAATTTCACTTAATTTTTAATGAATTCAAATTCTAATTAAAAATTCGAAAAAAGGGCTCCATGGTGCACATTTTGGACCACCTAGGTATACATGTACCAAATTTGATAGCTGTAAGTACAACAGTCTGGCCTGTAGAGCTCCAACACACACATTGAGCTTTATTATAAGTATAGATAA
The DNA here is from genome assembly GCA_026543055.1 of Argiope trifasciata. Taxonomy (NCBI): domain Eukaryota; kingdom Metazoa; phylum Arthropoda; class Arachnida; order Araneae; family Araneidae; genus Argiope; species Argiope trifasciata. The sequence goes on along the minus strand of JAPMOQ010021786.1, from coordinate 54,840 downwards.
TTAAATAAATATTTATGTTTACAAATAAGGATATTATTCGTTAATTGTTAAAATTGATTTTTCTCGAATTTTATCAACTTTTGTCATTTATAATATAAAATATTATAAACGAACTAACATAAGCATACCGGCGTCATGGTCTAGGGATAGTGAGTCTTCCTCCTGATCTGGAAGTCTTCAGTTCGGGAATGGTTCCTTTTTTCCTGTATTCTGCGTGTGAGGTAAGCCCTCCACTCTGTAAAAAAATGTTTTGAAAGCGAGTGCGTGAATATTATCTTCATCCGAGCTAGAAGTGAGACTTCTGGCCACCGGTGCTCAGGGAACTTTATCTTCAGAAGCTACAGCACAAACTCGGCTTTGAATCGTTGACTTCCCCAGCGAGCTCGTGTACAATCAGAGCCATCAGTAACAGCATTAATAAATATCTTCATTGTTACTAAGATTTAAAAAAAATAAATACATCAATATTATGTTTATTAAATTAAAAATTTATAGGGATGGAAAACTGACCAATAATTTTTAATTGACCAATTAAAATAAAAAGACTCTATAACGTCCACTCTATAGAACCGAAAATGGCCTATAAGCGAAGTGTCAACACACTTAAATATTAAAAATAAATCTTGCTTAAAATTTTAATTAAAAATTGGTTTTCCCTTAGTCCAGTCGAGGACAAAGTGGCATTGTAGTAAAAGACCAGGTGTCGAAATTCAATACCCATTTATACTTTAAATGTGCTCCTCTGAAAGAGAAAACTGATATTGAGACTAAATGTTCTCCCTTTAGTGTGATACAGTATTTTGAAGAGAAAGTGCGATCTCTAATGTCGACTTTGTCATTCAACAACGTATTATGAGGGACCACCTTAAAATTTATTTGGATTTCGTTCCAAATGAGATTATTTAATAAAACTAATTCCTTGTTGTATTACTTTTTAAATATAGTTTTTCATATTTCGAATTTATAAAAAAAACAATGTTTTTTTATGGCTTTGTCTATTTTAAGTTTAAATGTCAATGTGTGGTATTTATAAAAAGAATCCATTAATTTATTTTCCATTAGGAAACCGATTGCATGTTTTTTTCTTTACAACATGGCTATTTTTATAGAGAAATGTTTGGTCTCTCTTCCCACTATATATCGAAAATATTTGTTAGGATTCAGCAAAAAAAACAAAAAAAAAAAACACCCATAAGCATCAAGAACGGAAATTAAATTGTTGTGACTATTTTTTAAATCGATGTATAATGATGAGTTAACTTGGCTAAAGTTTTCGAATCTTGCTGCAATGTCTCTGTCCTTTAACTTGTTTGTTTACTGCAAAAAAAAGAATTATTTAAAATTTTCCATTCTAGAAGAGTTTTCCAGAATTTAATTTGCAAGCTTTCAACCACCAAAATTTAAAAGTTTTCTCAATCAGTAAAATTTAGAAAAATAATTTTAAAAAACTCATAGAAATTCTAGAAAAATATTTTAGTGTATTCGCACTTCATTATGTAAAGCATGCCAAAATTTTCATCTTTTAAAAATGTGAATCAGTCATTCTGAGAATTCTTCATAAGTGAATCAATTTTAATTTGGTGCTCTCAGGTATTTCATTCCATATTTGAGACCCCTGAGAGCATACCACTGTTTTATTTTTACATTATTTCACTTTACTTTTTTCTTTCTTTTTTAAATCATAGACAGTATTCGTTAAAAGTTTGCCTTGAAGTTCCGGATAAATCTGCAAATGCAGACCAGAAATTTTGGAATTGTGCCATTTGGAAAATGGTGAGCATAATAAATAAATGAAATACGTGTGATTTTTATATTAAAATTTCAACATTTATGTTAATTTTGAAACGCAATGACAGTTTTCTGTCCATGTGTATGAACATGATAACTTTAAGAATCTAGAAAAATATTTTAGTGAATTAGCACTTCTTTATGTAAAGCTTGTCAAAATTTTCGTCATTTAAAAATGTGATTCAGTCATTCTGAGAATTCTTCATAAATGAATCAACATATAAATTCTATGGAACAGTTTTACTCCTAGAATCTTAAATCTATTCAAACCTTTGATCAAACTCTTCCAAATATCGATTGTATATCTAGTATGCCTAGAGAAGTTGAGTATTAAGAGAAATCTTTCTACAGAAAGTTTTCTCTGAGCACTTTGTACTGTTGTGGTTTCTTAGTGCCGATCTGCTGCTTTGGTGCTTTTATTTACTGCAAGTACTGATCTTCTTACGCTTTGACTGTGCTTTTGTATTGTGTATTGCTGTTTTCGCTTTTAATAAAGCGTCGCTATTTATTACTGAATCTGTTGGAATTTTTCGTCCTACAGGGTGACTATCTTTAAACTGACAGTGCTCACAGTGTTCTGTAGCGCGATCGATTTGCGAGAATGACGCCTCATAAATGATATATAAATATGCATTTACAGACAATATTAAAAGTTTATACAGTACAATATGGAAATAAATTATTTTCTCATGCTTTTCTATGGCGATTACTGTTTATGTTTGTTTGCCTTTTTCATAATCAAAACACACTTAATGATAAAATTTAAATATTTTATTTCCAATGTTTATTTCTTTGATTTTAATGGTGTGGTGTGGAGAGAGGGGTGTCACCTCAGGTGTCGTTCTCGTCATCTGACCGTGGTTCAAAATGACAAGGTCCGTCCCAAAATAGCCGTAGTTTGCTTTACAACGGGACTTTAAAATAAATAAAGCAAACCAAACTTTGATTTTAAAGGATGAAAAAAACTTTGGTATTGTTCATAAACAGAAATTTCTTGTTTGAAAAAAATATATACTGAGGTTTTAAAAGAGAGGTTTCATTTAAAAATTAAACAAAATACGCAACATCTTTGTAATTTAAATAATAAAGACAATATAAATTCAGAAATAACAGAATTTTAGAGTTTATTTACTGAAATACACTAAAGTAAAGTAATATATTTATTTCATTTCAAATATATCATTATTTTTAGTGATATTAATATTTCAATCAATATATTAGTTTTCTATTTTTAATGAATTTTTAAAATATAAGTTAACTGTTTTTTAACAATAAAAATAAAACTTAAGCTGCAAGTGCACGTTACAAGTGAAAGTGGGAATTTTTTCCTTTTTATCTACATGCTGCCATCAGATAGACAAAAAATCAAATAACAAAATAAATAAGCTATTACTGCAATGTAAACATATAAAAGTGTAATATTCAGTACCTGACTGTACGAAATGAAATATGCTTTTTTAAAAAGAAAATATAAAGAAAATATTTTATAACTTTTACAGTACTATTAAGGTAACTGACTACGTTCGAAGGAAAAATTTTGAAAATTTTGATTTTTTAGAAACTATTTTTGGTTTTTAGATGTATTATCAATTATAAACACTATAAATACAAAAACATTATTTGCGAAATAGGAAACTTTGTTTTAAATTTTAGAGAAAATGAACCAAAACGGTTAACATTCTACACAAAATGGTAATGCTACAATCCTATTTTTCTTTGTACACAAGTTATGGAATATAAGGATGAATGAAATGAACCAAAATCTGATATGCAAAGAAGTTGCAGGTAAAAATACACGTATATATGCATTTTTCCCTTAAATTCGCAACTTAATTTTTCTAAAAACACCTATGACAGAAAAAGTATTTCACCAACAATAAAACTTTTGGTTTATTTCATTGCAGATATCATTTAAAACACACGTTGAAATTTTTATGTCAATCCCTTAATTAGTTTTTGGGATATCATGTTAATGGTGGATAATTTTTAAGAAAATTAAAATTGAATTTAACGACAAATTTTGGTGAAAATAAATTTTACTTTAAATTCCTCTGGGCAATAGGTTAGACCTTCCTTTTCTAAGAAAAAACAAACTGTTTTGAAAAGAGAAAAGTCTGAATGACAAGAAATAACAGTTTTTTTTTTAAAAAAAGCTCCAATGTAGTCGAATACCAGTGTTTTTAATTTAGTCTTATACCTTAATTAAATAAATCACCTTTAGTTAAGACAAGTACGGTTTAATACATATCTTTTCAATTCAAAGCCCAGCGACTAATTTGTAAAACTTTCATAATAGTAACACATCTATAAAGAGGCTCTAAATGAAGTAAATAATAACATAGTAGGTAACTTGAGTCTATAAATGCTTTAATAAATGCAGAATCTTTATTTTTTATCTAGATCCTCTGCTCTGTGAATCATATTTAACAAGGTATTTTTCAGAAAATTTAATTAATTTAATCATATTTAACAAGGAATTTTATATTTTAAATAAAGAGAGATAAACTTCAATAAACTGTCATTCTCAAAAACTGACTGATTTATGGACATTTTATTATACTTTTCAATAAAAGAGGGTAATTTTAAACCACTTCATCGACCGTTCCAAAAATGATACCTAAGATTTTAAAATGTTGATTGTTATAACTTATTCTATTTAAAATTTGTTCGTCTATCAAATTTGGAAGTAAAAGACAAAAACCTTCATTTATTTATTTGAAAGTTGAATGTCAAGAATATCTTAGAATATGATTCCTTAAGACAAAATGACTGTATAAAGTTTAATAATATTGTGGATTATATTTATATACCGAAACAAACAAAATAACGTTATTCAGATCATTTGAGTCCTTTTGAAAATGAAACTAAATTTAGTGACGAATCTGAGAAATTTTATTGCAGAAAAAAGAAAAGAATCTCTTAAAATTAATTTGCAGTTTAACCATTTCCCATTTAATTTTAAGTTGGAAATATTACCGCAGCTGGCAGATAATTAGAGAGACATATAATATATTTGGGCTTAAGGCCTTTATAAATGGTTGAGTGAATTATATGACTATCAAAAGTTGAATCTTAAAATTATTTTGATGAAGTAGCTATTAAGAGACAAGTTACATGAAGTATTTAATTGAAAAAGACAAGTCCCATTAAAGTATCCGACTACGTTAAGAACACTGGTATTCGACCACATGGGTGATTTTTTTTTTTAAAGTGTTATTTCTTGTCATTCAGACTTTCCTCGTTGCAAAACAGTTCATTTTTTCTAGGAAAAGGAAGGCCTCTCCTAGCATCCAGGGCAATTTTATAAAAAAACTATTTTCTAACAAAAATTTGTCTTTCATTTCAATTTTAATTTCCATAAGAATTCTTCACCGTTAACATGATGACTCAAAAACTAATAGAGGTACTCTAATAAACGTTTCTAAATGTGTTTTAAATAATATGGGCAATGAAATGAACGAAAAGTTTTAGTGTAGGTGAACTTCTCTATCATTTATAGGTGTTCTTATAAGAATGAAGTTATAAATTTATGGAAAAAAATGCATATATATGTATATTTTCATTTCCATCTTCTTTTCATCTCAAAGTTTTTCTTAGATATTGGTTCGTTTCGTTCATCATTTTATTCTATAACTTGTGTACAAAGAAAGATAGGATGGTCGCATTACCATTTTGTGTAGAGTGTGAACCGTTACTAAAATTTTCCCATTTCACAAAATGAGTTATGTTTTCAAATAATGTTTTTGTATTTACAGAGTTTATAATTGGCAATACATCTGAAAACCATAAATAGTTTTTAAAAATCCAATTTTTCAAAATTTCTCCCTCGAACGCAGTCGGAAACCTGAAGTATTTAAATGACAATGATGTTACATAAAGTATTTAACTAAAAATGTTAAAGAGCATTAATATTGGCGAACTGGCTGGTGGCCAAAGGCGGCTTGTAAATAAATAAAAATATCAATAAATAAAAATTGCATCTTTTCCCCTCGAAAAAAAGGGACAAATGTAAAAAAAAAACAAAAAAAATGTCCCCATATTTAGTAAGAAAGGATAAGGGAAAGGCTTAAGAAGAAAAAGTACATAAAAGAGGGTACAAAAGAAGAAAGGGGGAATTTAAACTGTTGTTGTTAATTAGGGTACTTTACAAGGCCGATAATGAGCGGTCAGCGATTTAAGGTATCCGACTACGTTGAAAACACTGGTTATCGACCATATTGGTTAATTATTTAATTATTGTTATTTCTTGTAGTTAGGACTTTCCTTTTCCCCAAACAGTTTATCTTTTGTAGGAAAATGAAGGCGCGACCTATCATCCGGGGGAATTTTAGTAAAACATATTTTTCCGCTGAATTATTTGTATTTAACTTTAATTTTCATAAATTCTCCTCCGTCAACAGCATATCTCAAAAACTAACAGAGGTATTCACATAAAAATTTCAGCTTGTGTTTAAATGATACGGACGATGAAATGAACCAAAAGTTTTCTCGTTGGTGAAATACTTTTTCATTTTCAGGTGTTTTTAGAAAAATTAAGCAGTGAATTTGTGGAAAAAATGCATTATATAAGTATATTTATACCCATAACCACTTTGCATCACAAAACGTTTCTTATATTTTGGTTCATTTCATTCATCCTCATATTCTATAACTTGTGTACAAAGGAAAATAGGTTTGCTGCGTTACCATTTTATGTAGCGTGTCAACCGCTTTGGTTAAATTTCATTAAAAGTTAATACAAATTTTCCTATTTCTCAAAATATATTATGTTTTCAAATAATTTTGTTGTATTAACAGTATTATGCATTATAAAGGACAATACATTTAAAAACCATAATTTGTAATAGTTTATAAAAAATCCTATTTTTCAAAAATATCCCTTCGAACGTAGTCGGGTACCTTAAACCCACGGTGTAATTGCTTCTGATGATAAACGCCCCGGTGTTTCTAGCTCTCATGAAGATGACAAACACTTTCGCTTGCACAACCCCTTTTTACGGGCAGAACCTTAAGCGAACTATGACTCGCTTGAGGTTCACTGATCGTTGAAAACACTGATCATTTAAAAGAAGATTAGTTTTGCTTAGTTTTTGGATATTCGTACGACTAAACCAGAGATTCCTATCCTTTTTGAACAGGCGCCCCCTTTTCTAGTGAATATTTGAATACCGACCCCCCTCCCACTCCAGAGAAATAAGAGGGTACATAATGCATGGTGAAAACAAGAATTAAATTTTAAAAAAATTACTAATAGATAGAATATTGTTGGAATTGATGAGCTGCTGAATTTCTTCTTTATTTAAAAAAAAAGTTTCAGCTTACCTGTTATAAGGACAGACAGGAGATTTGATTATTCGTAGTAATTCCTAATAAACATAGTAATTTCTAAATAAATAAATTGACAGTTACAGATAACAATCAAAATGCATTATAATTATATAAAAAAGTATTTTTATTAAAATTTTAAAGGCATCCAATTTCTAACTTAACTAACGAAAAGGTTGAATTTGATGCGTTATAAGGAGTTTTTTAAAATCAGGCTCGATTTCACTTTTAAAAAAATCGTTAGTCGCCGCGTTCAGTAATATGGACCCGATTTCTCTTTTTCGTTACCAATGTTACCTTAGCTCTAAATCCCCGTTTTGCTAAATATAAAGAGGGGAATGCTATCAGAAGTCGTTGAACAATCGACCCTAATCCTGAATGCAGTTGCGAAATAGACTTCTACAGATAAAATTCTTGGTAGCCATTCTTGAATTTAATTTTTAGCTCCTCATTTGTCGTCAGTTCTATTGATTCTTCTTCTGAAATGATCCTGCTGTGTTGACACTGGAAAAAAAGATCCAAAACCAATCTGCTATGTCCAAGTTTAAAATGTCCTGTAATCGTTTCTTGAAGTTATTGTACATTATATTTGGTTAATCTTCTAACGCCCCCTAATTTTCTTTGGGTCTTTTACCGCCCCCCTGAAAGCTTCGAGTGCCCACAAGGGGGGGTGTTATCGCCTACTTTGGGAGCCTATGGACTAAACTGACGATATATTATGATATAGCAAGTTATATTAAAGTTCTATTATGAAGCAGAGTTATTTTGAGATAGATTGCAGATTTTTTAGAAGCAGGCAGATAATAGGGACGACGCTTGAGCTACTTTCTCCTATCTACTTTCAATACTGCCCCAGAGGAAGGGGTAGCATTCTAAATGAAGTTGTTTAGACATTTGGAAGCCATCACATACTTTAACACTGAAGAGTGAAATAAGCGAAAAAATGGTCCTAAACTTCATTTCATTAAAATTTATTGAATTTTTTTTTAATTTCATATGTGTTTTTTTTCAGACTTTAATGTTCTGTTTTTTTTTTGTTTTTTTTTTCATTTTAATCTAATTTACTTCCGGAATTAGTGATGGCTTATTTATCTTTGACGGGTTATTTATTCCTTGAGCAATAAATAAACAATAAAATATTTTTTGAATCAAAAATTGTGGTTTTATCTTTTTCCGTTAGATTCAAGCACAATAAACCTAATAAATCGTTCAATAAATAAATAAATATTGTAACAATTGAATATTTTTAATCAGACCTTAATGTAATATTTCATACAATGACGGCTAACTAAAAATTTATATATATAAAAAATACTTCATTATTTTTTGCCAAATCAGTGCTTGTTTTTAAAAGAGAAAAAACCGTATAGCATCATGTTAACGTGATATTAATTATCCTAAAATATCATCATAGCCTTTGAAAAATTTTAATTTACTTGATATTTATAACCTTTTTGTTATTCAGAAATATTAGCAAAAAATGAAATGAGCTATTTTTTTGAAAATTCTAATATTAATATGTAAATTAAATTTGAAATGCATTTTTATTTATATAGCTTTATCTAATAGAAATTAAGGATCCATAGTAATACAATCCTGATATAAATACAAGTAAAATTCATTTGGGTGCATTTTTATTTCAGACTTTTTAAGAATCAAAATCTTTAGCATTTAATTTTTCTTAGTTACTGAATCAAATATTTAATCTTACATTAATGATAACATAATCACAAAAAAAGTATAATGAAATTTTTCTAAACCAAAAGTACAAAAAGCTTTTAGCGAATGAGCAGTCATTTTTTTCGCTTCTAAATGTATAATCTAAATTTAATCATATCTCGGATCTTACTCATTCTTTCAATGCATCTGTATCGTGTCAGATTAAGTTAATTAAGTTAAAACATTAAGATCCTGCTGTGTTGAGTTTTTTTATATCTTTGTTAGAAAACAAAATATGGGAAACGTCAGATTCCTGCACATCTTGGAGAGAAAAGGCCAAAAACGACCGTCTTCAATATTGCCTTATCTCCTATTCTAACAATCCGATTTTGATGAAATTTGGTCTGTAAGCCTAATAGTATACTACATTTATCTCCTGCAGCCTCTTTAGTGTATCTTTGATAAAACCCAAATTATGAAGATAGTTAGATGTAGCACTTCTAGGCGAGAAGCAGTGAAATATACTATTGTCAATTTCTCTTATTCTATCTTATCAATACTAATGATATTCGTTCTGTAAATGTAATAGCAAACCCCATTCAGATTTTGAGAATTTTTTTATTATATCTTTGTTAGAACCCAAAAAATGGGAAATGTCAGATTCCTGCACATTTCAGCGAGAAAAGGCCAAAAACACCTTTTTCAATATTGACCCTATCTCCTGTTCTAACAATCCGATTTTGATGAAATTTAGTCTGTAAGCATAATAGTATCCTACTTTTACCTCCTGCAGGCCTCTTTAGTGTATCTTTGATAAACCCAAATAATGAAGATCGTTAGATTCAGTACTTCTAGGCGAGAAGAAGAGAAATATAGTATTGCCAATTTCTCCTATTCTATCTAATCTATACTAATGATATTTATTTTATAATTATAATAGTAGACCCCATTCAGATTTTGAGAGTTTTTTTATTATATCTTTGTTAGAATCCAAAAGATGGGAAACGTCAGATTAATGCACATCTCGGCGAGAAAATTCCAAAAACCCCCGTTTTCAATATTGACCCTATCTCCTGTTTTAACAATCCGATTTTGATGATTTTTGGTCAGTAAGCATAATAGCATACATCTCTCTCCTCCTGCAAGTCTTTAGTTGTATCTTTTTTTGAACCCAAATTATGAAGAACGTCAGATTTAGCACATCTCAGCGAGAAGTAACGAAATATACCATTTTTAATTTCTCCTATTCTATCTACTCCATACTAATGATATTCGTTCAGTAAGTGTAATAGTAAGCACCATTCAGATTTTGAGAGGTTATTTTATTATATCTTTGATAGAACCCAAAATATGTGAAACGTCAGATTCCTGCACATTTCGGCGAGCAAAGGCCTAAAACACCCGTTTTCAATATTGACCCTATCTCCTGTTCTAACAATCCGATTTTCATGATTTATTGGTCTGTAAGCATAATAGCATACCTCTATCTAACTTCGCAAGTGTTTTTATTCTATCTTTGTTAGAACACTATTTATGAAGAACATCAGATTCAGCACATCTCAGCAAGAACTGACGAAAAACACCATTCTTATTTTCCCCTATTCTATCGATTCAATACTGATTTTATAGGTAGTTGAGGTATAAGAGCAAACTTTATTCAGTTTCTGAGTTTTTTTCATTTTATCTATATTAGAACCCAACATATGGGAAACTTCAGATTCCTGCACTTCTCGGCAAGAAAGCGCCAAAAATACCAGTTTTCAATGTTGACCCTATCTGATGTTCTAACAGTCCTATTTTGATGAGTTTTGGTCTGTAAGCATAATAGTATGCCCCTATCTAACTCCGCAAGTCTTTTTATTCTATCGTTGTTAGAACACTAATTATTAAGAACATCCGATTCAGCACATCTCAGCGAGAACTTACGAAATAATCCGTTCTCAATTTCTCCTATTCTATCTATTCAATACTGATTTTTTTCGTTGTTTAGGTATAAGAGCATACCCCATTAAGTTTATGAGTTTTTTCATTTTATCTATGTTAGAACACAACATATGGGAAACGTCAGATTCCGGCATTTCTCGGCGAGAAAGCGCAAAAAATACCCGTTTTCAATGTTGACCCTATATCCTTATCTAACAGTCCGATTTTGATGAGGTTTGATCTCTAAGCATAATAGTATACCCCTATCTTACTCCGAAAGCCTTTTTACTTTGTCTTTGTTAGAATTCAAATTATGAAGAACGTCAGATTCAGCACATCTCAGCGAAAACTGACGAAATATACCAATCTCAATTTTTCCTATTCTATCGATTCAATACTGATTATATTCGTCGTTTAGGTATAAGAGCTAACCCCATTCAGTTTATGAGAGTTTTTTTTATTTTATCTATTTCAGAACCCAACATATGGGAAACGTCAGATTTCTGCACTTCTCGGCGAGAAAGCGCCAAAAATACCCGTTTTCATTGTTGACCCTATCTCCTGTTCTAACAGTCTGATTTTATGAGATTTGGTCTGTAAGCATAATAGTACACCCCTATCTAACTCCGCAAGTCTTTTTACTCTATCTTTGCTAGAACCCAAATTATGAAGAACGTCAGATTCAGCACATCTCAGCGAGAACTGATGAAATATACCATTCTCAATTTCTATCTATTCAATACCGATTATATTGGTAGTTTAGGTAGAGCATACCCCCGTTCAGTTTATAAGAGTTTTTTTCATTTTATCTTTGTTTGAACCCAACATATGGGAAACTTCAGATTCCTGCACTTCTCGGCGAGAATGCGACAAAAATACCCGTTTTCAATGTTGACCCTATCTCCCGTTCTAACAGTCCGATTTTGATGAGGTTTGATCATTAAGCATAACAGAAAACCTCTATCTAACTCCGCAAGTGTTTTTATTCTATCTTTGTTAGAAAACTATTTATGAAGAACATCAGATTCAGCACATCTCAGCGAGAACTGACGAAAAATACCATTCTTATTTTCTCCTATTCTATCGATTCAATACTGATTATATTGGTAGTTGAGGTATAAGAGCAAACCCCATTCAGTTTCTGAGTTTTTTTCATTTTATCTATATTAGAACCCAACATATGGGAAACGTCAGATTCCTGCACTTCTCGGCAAGAAAGCGCCAAAAATACCAGTTTTCAATGTTGACCCTATCTCCTGTTCTAACAGTCCGATTTTGATGAGGTTTTATCTGTAAGCATAATAGTATACCCCTATCTAATTCCGCAAGCCTTTTTACTCTATCTTCGTTAGAACTCAAATTATGAAGAACGTCAGATTCAGCACTTTCAGCGAGAACTGACGAAATATACCATTCTCAATTTCTCCTATTCTATCTATTCAATACCGATTATAATGGTAGTTTAGGTATAAGAGCATACCCCATTCACTTTATGTGAGTTTTTTTCATTTTATCTTTGTTAGAACCCAACATATGGGAAACGTCAGATTCAACTCCGAGCATTGATTGGCCTGAAATTAATATTTTCTTTAAGATGATTGACTGAAAGCTCCAAAAGAACGCGTTTTCCTAATAATATTCTTTAATTTTATTAATGAGTCAGTTTTAATGGTTGACTTAGAAGACTGATTGATGTAGCAACTTTTATTTAAAATATTATTAAAAATATTTTGTAAAATATGGCTCACAGAGCAAAGTTTGAAGAAATCTAAAACTCATTATTCATAAATGCATTGTTTGATTCAAACTATATAAAATGTAATTATTTACTTCATTTAGATCAAATTAATAGTATTAAACAATATATATGCCTTTTAATAATATTTTACAAACTGGCCATTGGAAAAGAATTTGAATACATATCCTGTATAAATAAAGATAATTTATTCAATTAATGATTTAAATATTGCAAACGATTATAGAGTCCTTTGCCTTGCATTTTTTAAAGAAAATAACACATTTTATATTCATTTTATTTTATCCAGTCACGTTCAAAAAGTTGCATTTCTTCAGATTTCACTGGCAATGATAGTTTTTTTTTTAATTTGAACTTCCGTCAAAATGATGGCAACACGATGATAAAACCTAATTTTTTCCCTTTGACGTACTCTTGCAGATTTTATAGAAACCTTAGCTTTACATTTATTTTTTTAGAAACTATCACATTTTATAATGAAAAAAAAAAATATTGAATTAATGATACAGATATTGCAAACTAGAATAGAAATATGGCATTAAGTCGGGATTCCAATGCAAATCCTGTCTAAATTCGATCAGGTTTACCGTAAAGATTAATTGAATTATTTATATATTGCAAACGATCATAGAATAATATAGAATGTGATATTTTTTAGAAAATATCACATTTTATATTTATTTTATTTTATCCAGTCACGTGCTAGAAACCTAATTAAAATATTTCTTTAAAAATTCGTTAAAAATAGAAGATTACGTTATAAACTAAAAACACTGATACCGTTAGAAAGCTAATTTTTTTATCTTTCAATTGATATAAAAATCATGTTTGTGAAATAATATTTTCGGAAGTTATAGCGGAAAAACGTCGAAATTTCGCTTAAATTTTAATTAATTCCAATTCTTATTAAAAATTCGAAAAAAGGGCTGAGAGATGCACATTCCCGACCTCCAAGGAATACATGTACCAAATTCGGTAGTTGTAGGTCCAACGGTCTGGCCTGTAGAGCGCCAACGCACACACACACATTGAGCTTTATTATAAGTATAGATTAACAACTGTCGTGAATATAGAAATTTTATTGAATTGGCGAGATTTTTGTCCATTAATTCCTAGCATGCGTTTAATAGCATCCGAAAAGCAAATTTGTGTCTAAGACATGTTTTTCTCAAACGAATGAAATAAAAATTTGACACAAAAATAGATTTTTAGTCACATAAAAACCATAACAATTTTGATATATTTATATCATAGCGTTTTTGAGTTGTGGCATTTCGAGTTTACGTTTTTTGAATGTGCAAATCGACAGACTGTCAATCCCTTGTTGAATTTGGTTTAAAATTGGATTTCTATTCATTACAGATGTTAAATCTGTGAACAGAATTTTTTCTACGAGCACTCTGTTTTATGGCTATTGTGTTAAATTTTATTCGAACAGCTAGATAGTCAAATTTCCTCTGAACATATTTTGATCAAAATTTGATGCAAATCTCCAAATTTGGTGTAAAGACCGGACACCGAATTTCAGCCGTCTACTTCAAAGCATTTCGCAGTTATCCTTGTCACAAAAAGAAGCTAACATTTTCCAAACACATTCCCTCCCCCCGAATTCCGGGGGAGAGGGATCTAAAACAAGGAGAATCGTCAAAATCACGAATTTGAATTTTTTTGACGATAAAATACTTTGCTTAAATTTCATAAACGAGAGAAAAAAAATATTTCTAGAAAACATGTAAACGGAAAATATCAGTTACTGCACCTCATTTAATATTTTATAAATTTTTACTTAGCAGTATTCAATATATTAAAAAATTATAAATCTTATATGTTCTTCCTTTAATTTAATTAAAAATCAGTAATGATACATCGTTTAGTATTGTTTTAAAAAGGTAAGAGAACAAAAATCTCATTTCTGCAATAAAAGTATTTTATTTTCACATAAAATACAAATATTATATCAATATCAATAAATCACATTTAGACTACCACATTCATCATTTAAAAATTAAAAAATAACACACATATAAAAAAAACCCTCTAAAATATCAGTTATGCTAATACAAACAAAATTACTCACACTTACGTTTTTAAAACACACATACATCAATACTACAAATACACAGCACATGGACAGCAATCTGACACATATAGTTGATTGTAATCACAATAGATTATTCAGGTGTTGTCTTCATTTAGCAGTTAAATGCTGCTTTTGATTTTATCAAGATCACAGACACATAATTTATTAAAGTGATTTGTTCCAGTAAAACATTAAAATAGTAACAAACGTATTATAAAAATTCCTTTAAACTATATGTTTATTATATACATGTTTTAGTGATTTAATGTAAAAAATACATTAACATCCATAAAAAATGAAAGTTTAATCATTAGAGTGAATAATTATAATGTTTCGCAGATACCATATGGCAAAACAGCATAGAAAATTGTATAAAAAAGATGCTTTTCCTTTTTCTGTAGGATTTTTTTTTTACTGAATTTTTAAATAAATAAAATTTATAAGATATTATGATTACTTATCCATAAAACAAAAGCACTTGACTAGAAATGTTCCAATAAAAAATCTTCATATAGTGGAAGTTAGCTTATTAAAATGTTTTTATTCAAAATCATCAGTAATCCGAATTTTTCCTATAATTTTAAATAATGTTAAATATATCGTTTATACTTCAATTTTATTTAGGTTACTTTGGAGTCAAAATTAAAAAATTGTAAAAAATTATTTTTAAAAAAAATCTAGATAAAAACACATTTTTTGCCTACTGCATAAGTTGTACTTTATTTGGAAATGATAACAGTAACAACAAAACAGCTTTTTCTGTTTAAAAAAGAAAAGGTTGAACTGTAAATTCTGGGTCCTATTTTAAAAAATTTTGAAACATTGAATGAGAATATTGTCATTTGTTTTGTATAATTGTTTATATTCAAATGCTATAGATAGTTTACTCATTGAAATTATTTTTACAGTAAAAATCTTTCATTATAACATTATTTATTAAAAATAATTACTGGGAATATATTAAGTAAGAATTTTTTTTAAAGCTTTTAGTTGTCGATACACAATAAAAAGAAATATTTACTCTTTTTCTTAAAAA
>JAPMOQ010021786.1:0-39173 GCA_026543055.1 Argiope trifasciata | reverse complement strand
TATATATATATATATATATATATATATGCTAAGAATATTTAGATAAATCGAATTTTAATTCTAGTTCTACAAATTTATATTTGCCAAGTTTTACTGATATTTTTTATTTAAATAATGAAAGAGCAGAAGGAATTATACGGAAATCAAAATTTCATAAATTGGAAACAAAGATAAATGGCTTATGTTTTCAAGAAAAGTAACATTTAAAATTATGCATTTTCTTCCTAAAATCAAACTAAAACATCTTATTTAATTTCCAACATTCATTATTCACTACAAGAATATATGGTTTTGTAAATAACATATAGATAATGTTACTAATTGAAAGAAAATTTTTAAAAAAATAAAGCATATATAAGTAATAATCTTTTTTTTAAAAAAATTGAATAAGAATGCTTAAAAATAATTTCATGTTGAAAGGTGCCGATGATTAATTAATTTTTCCATTGCTGTTGCTAAGTTTATAGTGGATGATCAGTTAAACAATATTCTGGGCATAAATAAATCGTACAAAAATTATTTTTATGTCAATGTGAAGCAATGCATATGAATAGAGCAACAGGTTGCTGTAAAGAGCAAATAGTAAGACTGAAAAATATGAACCTTTATCCATATCTATGAAAATTTTCTGCATTGAGATCTGAAATATCTCATGTCTCTCAATCACATATCTCATGATTTTTTTTGTTAATAACTACAGTATTTAATATTTAAATATTTGTTTATGATTTTTAGCACTTATATATATTTTTTAAATTATTGGTCTGATTGATATGATAGCGCCTAGAAAAGTAGGAATTATACGGTCTATGCTCACCATATAAAAAGCACTTATCGCAACACAGAGTATATGAAATATTTAAGAAATGAAAAATTTAATTATCAATTGATTTCTCTGGAAAAATAAATATCTACCCATTAACAACATATCTATGATTGATTCATAATGAGCATAATATTTATTTGAATAATATTTTTAACCAATCATCCACTGCTGCAACATTATAAAAAATTTTTAAATACCTTATGATCAGGTTATAAAACATAATATATTTTTTGATTTTTAATTGTTACTTTGGACATGCTAACATATCTATTAGAAAAGGTAGGATACAATAAGACTTTATAAAGAAAACAAATATTTGCAGCAAATATATACAAAATTAACACAATATTTGAATTTGCCACAATTCAAGCAATAGAATATGGGCAATCTTTTTTTAACACTTGGCAGTTGATAGTTTAGAGTTAGTAAGCATGGAATGTGCAAGATAGAACAATGTTTTCATTGTTGAAAAATATTTCAAAAATAATGAAAATTGGTGGCCATAGACCAAAAGTTTTTAATTGACCATCTAGATCAGAGGTGTCCAAACTACGGCCCGCGGGCCAAACCCGGCCCGCCAAGTGATTTTATCCGGCCCGCGGAGGGTTTTAAAACATAATGATGTTTTCACCCAAACCTTTTCATTTTCATAAAGGTATATCGAAAAACTACGTGGCCAACAAAACGGAGTTGTTGTACTTGACCAAACACAAATGTCTATCCCGCTGTTAAGTTATAAGACTAAATTATTGATCTTCAAGCAAACGAACAAATCAAGGACAAATACAAGGAAGGAAACTTAATAGATTTTTATAAATATTTGGATGCAAAAGAGTTTCCAAATTTGAAGAAATTTGTTCGTAAATTCATTTCAATGTTTGGGACTACTTACGTGTGCGAACAAACTTTTTCTCGAATGAAGTATCTCAAATCAAAATATAGAGCAAATTTATCTGATGATCATTTGCTGTCATTGCTTATGATTGGTGTAACAAATTTTGATCCCAACTATAAAGACATTCTTCAACAACAAAAAAACAGTTTCATCATTCGCTTTAGAAGTTGCATGAAAATATTTCAATTTATATAAAATAATTATATAATTATACTTTGTTTGTTTAGTATTTTGTATTTTCAAGTTACAAAAAAATAGTATTAATTAATAGTATTTAATGCTACTTTACTCATAATGATATTTTTCAATTTGTATATACATGTGGCCCGTCTAACATGGATCTAATTTCGATCCGGCCCATGCCGCGAAAAGTTTGGACACCTCTAATCTAGATCATGAGACTTAACACTGTTGAATTTCTTTTTATGGGGTTATTTGAAGTCAGATTTATGCAAACAAGTCCACAAGCATTGAAAGAGGAAAAACAGCCCTGCATCAATAAAATTTAGCCCCAAAAATTCAAAATAATCATGGAAAATTGTGACAATAGAACACATATGTGCAACAAAGTCATGGAGGCCATTTTCCTTATGCGTTATTCCATACATAACCATATCCTATGTATTTTACAATTGAATAAAATATAACAATTTAAAGAAGAAAAAAACTCACTTTTTTTAAATTCAAATCTTGTTAGCCTTAAAATTCTAAATTATCAGCTTTTTAAACTTAAACTATCTAAATTAAACTTTATTAACCCTGAACTCTCAGCTGTAAAATGGCTTTTAATAGCTCTACTCCACACATGATGGCAAATTCAAATCTTTTGTTAATTTTAAACTTCATTCTATTTATTTTATATCTAAAGAAAAGAATGAAAAATTAAAAATATCCTAATTTGATAAGTTTAAAAATATATAGAAATATAATGGAAAATTAAATCTCACAAAACACATGTTACATTTTAAAATTATTATACATATATGTTCAATATTATGTTGGAAAATATTTAGTAGAAAAATGAGTGCTTATTTCTAAAAAGGATGAAAGGATGTTGTGCTTTTGAAATTATATTTTCATGACTTCTTGTGTTAGGTTGATAGAAGACTGTGAATAGAAATAATACTTGATTTTCAAAAAGCTTTATCATGTTATTTAATAACAGATTGTTTTTCACATAAGTTTGGCACCAGTTTGACGTTTTTAATAATTACTTACAAATGTTTGTGATTGCATTACTATAATACAATGAATACCTAATCAAGCATTAGCAGCTATGAAACATTATCTTATTGTATTCAGTGGCAGATTTCCAACTAGGTAGCTGTTCAGAACTGATGAATTGTAGACAGATTAAGTGAGAAATGTTATTTAGATGCTGCTTACAGAAGTAAAAAAGACGAATTCTATGAATTATAAAATGTTAGATACAACACATGTTATTACATTAAAATTAATATAAAATAAATTATAATATAATTAATTATTTATAATATATTAATAATTCATAATTCATTTAATTGTTTATTGATTGATAATTAATTATTTATTTATAATCTTAACAAATTCTATAAATAATAATTGTTAACATATCTGTTTGAATTTATTATTAACATAATATATCATAATTTTATATGTAGAATGTATTTATATTTAGCTAAGTAAATCATTAATTATAGTTATCTTAATTCAAATTTTTTCTACAACATATTGTAGACATATTATAGAAACTATATTTATTTTATTGAAAATAAAAATTATTTACATAATATTAATAAATTATATTAAAAATTAATTATTTTATATTAAGCCTAATGAATTTATATATTTAATATAAAATTATTATATTAGTAAATATTAATATTTTATTATTAAAATATAACATTAATATTTCTAATTACATATTACATTATTAAAAATGATTTTTAATATTAAATATAATCAAGTTTTTATTTTAGTTTCACAAAAATCATTACTAAAATAAATCATTAAAATGTTAATTAAAAATGCACTGAAATATGAGATTAAATTGAATAGTTATTTTAAATGAGAAGATCTATAATGTGCACTACTTAAATGCAGCAAAATGCCTATAACTGCCACTGGATCATATTATATCTTAACATTCAAACTAAGACTTATAGTATTCTATTAGAATGACAAGATATTGAATTAAGGCAAATGAAAACAGATTGTCTATTTTACTTACCTAAACAGATATTTTAACATAATTTTAATAAAGGAACTAAACACTAATGAGATTTGAATCTTTATCTTTAGTCAAGAGATTTCGACATTTCTATAACCTATTGAGTTAGCTATTCTGTAGGAAATATTGATAGTAAAACAAATGCAACTAAAAAAGTAGTGCATAACACAAAGAAAAATATAGCAGCAATAAAACAAAAATGTACCAATTAAATTTAGATAAATAAAGTTACAAGAGTTAGTGTTATGGATTAAAAAGAAACTTTATTTATTTGTCAGGCAGATAATCAAATGTCACTAAAGGGCAATATAAGAATACTAAAATAGAATTTTTTAAAAACTTTATATGTAAATAAAATACATTAAAGAAATATTCTAAAATAAAAATTATTGTGGAAAAAGTAAATGCAGTGAACAAAAACACTGCCATAAAATGAATAAAGAGGAGCTAAAATTAGTTTAAAATTTATGGTACCTGAAATAATTCTACAGATTATATAAAGCGTAAATATAGTATTTTCAAATTAATAATGCCTATTCAAGAAATTAGTTACTTATGCAGATTTTGCATGGAAATGTTTACTTTGGTTTGAATTAAAGATTTAATAGCAATTTTCAATTAGCAAGAGAATTACATGTAATTCCTAGTATATAAAAAGTAGAAAGACACTGTTAAAAATTTTGAAGTTCAATAAAAAGGAAGTATGGATTACTTAATTTTTTTATCAAGTTATATTTTTTGAAGGAAATAGAGTAGCCAATTAAATTAATTATATTACACAAAAAAATATATCACTTTACATTAAAAAAATATTTCAAGACTTTAAAAGTTGATGTATCTGCTTCAGAAATTCAGATTCTATTAGGACTTAACTTGTGCATCAAATAAAATAGTTTACAACTATATAAAAACACCAAAGACACTCCTTTTCAAAAAGTAAAAACATCATCCAAAGTGATAAAAAAAACTTTTTGCAATAACCATAAATATTGGATGAATATGTGAACAATTAAATGGACTTCTGTCTGGTCGAAGGAGAGAAAAAATTTTATTTAATAATTCTACATGGTTACTTGTATTAAGGCATTGTCTTATAAATGCAAAATAATTTTATCCAACTCAACAAATATAAGTAAAACTATAATCTGAATAAGGACTGAATATAGAGGGTAGTCAAGTTTAGTATTTCTGAGTGATAGGTTGGAGCAAATAAATTATATTCAAGTGACTGAATGTTGGCTAATTTTTTGTGGTTAAGATTTAGTAAAGATGAAAAAAATATTTGAACAAGAAATTCAAACTGGCTGAGAAATTAAAAGTTGATTCCTTGTTAATAATGTGCAAACTTTGCCAAAAGCAGATAAAAGCCTTGATCCTCAAAATAATTCAATAATGTTGGCTAATTGAATATATACTAGTGGAAAATAATTTAAATTAATCAATGAATCTCAGGATGCACTAAATAATATCCAGGATATCTTCTGCTCAATTGAAACCCAATCTCTCAATAATAACTCACATTATAAACAGCACCAAACAGAATTTTCAAAGCAACAACAGATAATGAAAAGAACATTCCATATTATTAAATATTTTATTTTATTTGCACTTTAATTTTTTTTTCTTACTAAATTTAATACAGTAAAAACTAAGTCTGCTTTTATACATATTTTTTTAGAATTCAAATTTTTAATGATATTTTTATTTATATGAAAAGAAATTTGAGTAAAAGTATATAGTTCAAAGATTGGTGCACAGTGTCTTTCTACATTTTTCTCTTTTACAGACTGTTTCGTAATTTGCATGATTTATTAGATACATACATTATAATGTCTTTCAATTAAAATTAACACACTTGAATATTTTTTCAATAGTTTAAAGCCAATATAAAATAAAATTGAATAAAAAACAATCTTGTATAATACAAATCTTAGAAATATAAAGATTCTTTTTTTCACAATTATTTGTAAGGAACATCAACAGCATTTTAAAATCATCACAAAAATTTGGACAGCTTTTTTGTAAAAATTCTTTTCTTTCTTTAAATTGAAAGATATACTTATCAAAATGAATCCAAGTATGTTCACACTAAATACAGCAAGAAATTTAAAAGTAAAAAAGTAGAAAGTTAAATTCTCTTATAAGCATTAGAAATGCATTGTGATCAAAAGTCTCTTAATACATAAAAATACTTTTTTATATACAAAAACAATAATTCTGTAATAAAATAGTTTCAAATATATTTTTCATTTTTTTAAATCATTTATAAACTTTGCTTTAAAAATTGGCAATTAGATTGTATGAAATTGATGTAAAACAAAAAATTATCTACAAGCACATTTTAAGTCTGATAAAAAGAAATGCCATAAAAACATCTTTTATAATATTAAAAAAAAAATGTATATAAACACAATACTGAAATTTTATCAATGCCAAAAAATTCATTATATAACCTACAAAAACAATGCCTTAAAGTCACTTTCAAGCATTGAAAAATTACAAATGTATTATATTTAGGAGCATATAACAATTATAAGAAAAATTAAGATTTTTTTAAATCAAAATGATTCAAGATATATTATTGTAGAATTCAGTTCTTGCTTTTTAACTGAAATAAAAAGACATATATATGTCAAATTTCTTTATCTAAATTACTAAAATTTCTATGAAAAAATTACACAAAATCACAAAGTATATTATAATAAATTTATCGCAATTTTTAAAAAAATATTTTTTTATTGAAAAGTTTTTATTGTGAACACTTTTTATATTTTAAGCAATTTTCTAGACTTGGCACTCATTAGAAAGAGAATTTTCAACTGCTGAGTAGGATATAATCGTAATTTATTTATTTATGCATTTTGTCATTAATTTGTATGAAATTCAGAATCCTTAGTTAAAAAATATATTGAATAAAATACCAGAGAACTTTCCTTTGTCTGAAAACTGATTTCAACTTAATATAACCATAGAAAAAGATTTTATTAAAAAAATTATTATTATTATTTACTTATTTTTGTTCTCATCAATTTCAGAATAATCATTTTAAAATTTAGAGGTAAAAATAAAAATGATAAAGCTGCATTCCTATAATTAAATTTACAAACTAAATTAAAATTGTTGACACTCTTTAATAATAGGTTGATTTCATCTAACCAATTTTTCTAAATATCTGGAAAGTAATAGTTTAGTTAGTTTTGAAAGTTTATTATCAATGAACTTATCAATGAAAGTTTATTATCAAAACATAATTAATAATAATATATAAATGAAATAAAATAAATATTTATTTTAAAACACCTTTTCTAGCCAAAAAAAAAAAAAACCTTTAAATGAACTTTGCTAAATTATTTACACATGTATTTTCAAAGTGTAACTTGAATTCAAATTCCAAGATTTCAATTGATGTAGCAATTCCATAGAGCTGAAACTAAGAATAATCAAAATTGCAGATGGCAGAAAATCAAAATAAATTTTTAAATATAATTATTTTTATTTAATTATTTCAAAAAATTGTAAATACAAATTAATTCTTATAAACCAGAACTTTCGATATTGTAAATTATGTTCTTAAATGGGGTAATACAAATTCTTACAAAGATTTTTTTTTCTACACTGCTGCTGATGTAGAAAAAAGTAGAAAATAAATTAGCCTTAGTAAGCCAAAATAATTCAGAAAAATTGATTTAAGCTTTCATTAAAATGTGAATAATTTTTAATAGAATTCATCATGAATTATTCACTTATTCAGTCTTTATTTTTCAAAAAGAAATGCAATTTCTTTCATGAATAAAATGTATTACTCACACATAAAAGGTATGAAAATGGAATAAGTTAAAATGCCCTGATACAAGCAACTTCACTTCAGTATTTAAAAAAAATCACAATCTTTTATTTTAATGATGGCCTTTCTGAAACCACTCCATAATATTTTTCGATGCTTGAAATTTCTTGGCAATCAAAACTAATAAAAACAAAAATTTAAAGATGCCTGATTCTTATTATTATCAGAATGATCTTTTTAGCTGGTTTTGTAATTTTTAGAATTTGGTTGTAATATAACTCAAATCCAAAATTTAAATACATTTTATAATATAAATAACTAAAGAAAAGCGAGCCATAACATACAAAGGTTAAAATATGAACTCAACAATGAATACTAGAGTTCTTTTCAAGAAAGAAGAAGATTGTTTTCAAACTCTTAAGATATATTCATGAAAAAGTAAAATATTCTAATATACTCAAAAAAATTAAGAGAAGCTTTAAACATTTTTTTAATTATGGAAGGAGAAATAACAGTCACCTCGATATTAAATATTCCTTTTTAACAGTATAATGCAATTCCAAAACAAAAATTAAAGATGATTGTAGTTTAAATATTTTTCAAACTTAAAAGAATATCATTTAAAAAATAAATTGCTTTAATGATCTATTATAGACAAAAATAAGCTGAGAAATTTGTAACATGAAATTATTTTTTACTTAATGAATTTAATTTGTTTGACATCAATGTTACAAGCAATGAATAATTAAGAATCCCTCTGATGGTAATGATATATCAACACAAGAATTGTAAAAATAAATGCAGTTATCATCAGAATTCTTTGAAACTGAAATAAAACTGACCTGGTCATAGTCATTCTTCATAAAACCTAATAAAAAGAGGTGTTTTTTTTTTTAAAGCACCAAAAATTTTACATCACAATTACTAATTACATAATATAGTTATTAATTATATTAAACATTTATTATAAGTTAATGTATAAATTATGGTAGATAAAAAAAATTGAAATATAACAATCAGTAAACTCAAGTTACACAATGGAATTCTGTTTTAAAGCTTTTCTTCTTATCTAGTTCCAAACCTTTTAAACTTGTTTTTTTATGGCATTCATATAATGTGAAATTATTCTGTACTTTTTGTTACACAATATGCACACACACACACAAAAAAAGTTCATTGAAAAATTTTCATTCAATTTATTCTATTTAGTCAATATAAATAAATATTAAATAATTATGGAGAAAGAACATTAGATGAATTTATTCTGAAATTTACTATGAACTTAATTATTATTTTCATTGGAAAAAATCTTTCATATTTTGTGAATGACAAATATTAAATAAAAGACATTCTTTTCCCAATTTTTCACAAATATCAGAAAGAAAAAAAAACCTTTCATCCTAAAAACAAAATTATTTCCTATATAATTATTTATAAAGAATGTGATGGAATCTAATGATTATAAGATATAATTTCATTTAAAAAAAGCATATCAAATTCAACTGCTAATATTGATTAATTTATTAATTTCTAAGTTTGCCAGTCATAAATAAATACAAAAAACCATACTTATTACTTTAACTACAAAATTAAATTTAAAAAATAAAAATGCAAAGGTTAAAATCAAATTTTTTGAATACCTAAACAAGACACTTCTTTTTAACTAATTTTCTCCTCAGTTTTGATTAATAAAGATCAACAACAATAGGGAGCAACATATGTTTGACGAATTTGCGCTGATTCATTTACAATACTCTACAGCAGTTATTGCATTAAAATATGATTAATTAAATCACAACCATTTTTCTACTCTATATAACAGTAAGCAAAGGGTAAAAACACTCTCATACACAATATAGTTGATTAAGAATATAAATAATGTACAGTTTATAATATACTTACAATTATGAAAAACTGAAAAAGCCAGTAATTGCAATGACGATAAGTATTATCAGAGCAAAAAGACATATTACAGCTATGGTCCTTTTCTGTAAAAAATTTAAATTAAAGAAATATTAGATTGGAAAAATTAATTTTGGGCTTCTTCAAAAAGAAGTATTCAAATTTAATTTTACACTTCAGATGATGAAATAAACTCTTCGACAATAAAAAATAATTTAAAAAAAACGACTAAAAATTTATACACATCAAAAGTTGAGAATGGGATTAAAATATAAAACTTACACAGTCGGAAATACTTTGAATGGCAGTGCTGATCGTGCAATAATATTTAATTATATTTTTAACAAAATAAAACTAATCTGTCAAGTTACCAATTTATTTGGCGATTTTATTTTGAGTTTAACATAGTTACTATCAAACATAATCAAGACTAATAGATTTTTTTTCTGAAAATAATTTGGCAATAAATGTTTTTTTCAATAGTAAAAAAAAAAAAAAAAAAAAAAATCTTTACTTTAGACAAACTTAAATTTTTCTTCTTTATTTCTTCATATGGTGGGAGGTGAGGCCACTACTAGAATGTAAATAAAAATAGATTATTCTGACTAAAATTTTACAATTTATGATAAAATTAACATCTGTTTCAAAATTCGATTTCATGTATTTGTAATTGCATTCCTATATTTATGTTATATGAGAAATTGATTTTTACAGCCTAATGATCTAAAGTTAATGTGCATATCAGAAAGAAAAATTTCAAAAAGAACAAATAATTAGACTCTTATTTTACAAATAAACTGATAATTAATGCTAATTAACAAGTACTTTATTTCTATATTATTTTATGTGTACTGCAGATGTTTTGTATAGATTCCAAAGAGGAATCCACTAATCAATGCAATTTTTGAAAGAAGTCAAATTGAATAAATATTTGAAAATGAACATATTAATTTTTTAATTGGAAATTTCATTTTATGTAGAAGACAACTGACAAAACAATCATTTATTTGATGAGTGAAAATCAAAATTCTAGTTGCATTTTAAATTCGTGCATTTCAAAGAGTTTAGTATAATAATAATAATTTTTTATTTATCAGAGCTCTTTCAGAATGGACAACGTTATTTTAATTCATAGGCAGATGATAAAAATCATTTTCAAGCAGAAACAAAACTTTCCTACAATTTAATTCTACACAATAAGGAATTTGCATTAAGAATAGCACTCTTTCTCAGATACTAGTTAGGAATTAAATAAAACAATTAATGGTAAAATAACAATATATGCATTTCTCTAAGCAAAAGCATGATTTCATTTCTGTACAAAACAATGCCTTATTTTATATAATTAATAACTTCAACAAATTTCGAGCAAACATCTTACAATGACTTAGTTGCTTTTATACTGTTATCTTCTAATTATAATTGCAGAGATCTTTCTAAATTTTAGCTTTAAAAAAATTATATTCTTGCTTCAGGGAAGGGAACTATAAAATGGTATATTATCATACACTAAAGGAATTATAACTAAAAACATCAATACATCCAAGAGAAATTACAATGAAAAAATTTAATTTATTCATTGCTTGACACTAAAGGTAATTATTTTTTTAACTTTTTTTAAAAAAACATTTTAAAGTGCAGTTGGAATTAACAAATGACATTAATTTTGAATTTATTTAATTATTAATTTATTTTTTTTTTTAAATGTGACTGTTTAAATAAGCAAACATATTAAAAACCAGCATTTTTATTTCAGAAATATCATTACAAATATATATGTTGAGAACATGGCAGATTTGATAAAAGTGATTGAAGTATGTTTTAAAAATATATATCAACAAACAGTAATTTTGAAAATATAAAAAAATAATAAATACATTTAATTTAATTATTTAAAATATTACAAATATCACAGAAGTTATTTTTGTTTTTCAATATCTTTATTAATGCATTGCAGCTCTACTTTTAAACTAATATTAGGAAAAAGAAAAATGCCTCAATAAATTACTAATAATGGAAGTCTCTAATAAAGCAATACAAAAAATTTCTTGTTTTTCTTTTTTAAAAAAAGGAGGAACAAATAAACATTTAACAAAATTTACATAAACACATTCTCTAAAATTTAATAAAACAAAATAAAAATTATTAACACAAAAAATAAAATAGAAAGACTAGATTAATTTGCACTAAAGTGCAACTCAGAGATCACAAATAGGACAGTGCATTTTACTGGTCATAATTTTTTTTTTCATCATTTCATGACTATTTTTATGCTAATTGATAAGCAATTGTAATAAATAAAAGATTATTTAAAATGATTTTTACATTTTAAGGTCACTTTTAGTAACATAAAACATTTTTGTTTGCTCATATAAATTTTACACTTAATACTGCAAATTCCAAAATGAAATTGCAACACAATCACAATAACACATATAAAAACAATATTTTTTTAAATATCATAACATGAAACACTATTCTCTAAAAAAAAAATACATCAACATACAATTTTAAATAATAAACAAAAAAATTGAAAAAATACACATTCAGTTTGTATTTAATATCTTAAGTACACTGTTTTATGTCTTGAAAAGTATTGGTGTCAATAAAATGGATTTTCAAGGCCATATATATATATATATATGATATACTAAAAATTTTAACTATATTAGAAGTATAAATGCATAAAATAGGAGAAGCACAGTTTTTTGCTTCTCTTATTTTATGCATTTATACTTTAAAAGAAAATATGACAGAATATTTGATTTTATAAATACCATGTATCTTTACTTTTTAAAAATGCATAGCATAAAAGAAAAATGTGTTAAAATGAACAGAATCATAATAAGTAAAAGATTTGAGTGTCCTCATCTTAAAGATTGATTAAATTTTATCTTCATCACAAAAACAAACTGATGCACTCTGATACGAACGCTGAACAACAATGACAAGCATATCTATGCTAATTAATGATAATGAATGCTTCAAATAGAATCCAAAGATATAAAATAATCAAATGTAACTACAACTCAGGTATACAACTTTAGAGCTGGCAAAAAAACCAAAAATATAATTTGTTGTCTATACACCTCCACCCATTACTTTGCAATATTGCATTTCTCCTGAAATTTTATTTCAAAATAAAATACAATATAATTACCCTAATAAAAGTTTTTGTTTCAAAAATAAATTAAAGTTTAATGGAACTCAATTATCATATTTTTCAAGCTACAAAACCCATATTAAGGAAACCCATACTTTTAAAGACAATAAATGATTTTACTTCAAAAAAAATATAATTTTTAAAAATGGAATGATTTTTATCACATTTGTATTATATATTAATTGCACAAAAATTCTAAATCATACATTCTTTTAAACTTTCATGGGACATCAAACTATAAATTACTAATTAGAAAACATTTAAAAAAATAACAGAATTAAAATTTCTTAAAGAAAGATTTTTAAAGAAAAAGTTTTAATAACTAAATAGATATGCATGATTATATATAGAGTTTGCACATCTAGGGTCCATGCAATCTTATTCATAATAAAAATCTTTATTATATTCATCAGAAACACAAACACAGCTTTAATATATTTTGTATAGAATAAAATATTATGTAAGAAAAAGCAATCCCTGAATAAAACAATAAGATAATATATTCTTTCTTGCATCCCTCCTACAAATATTTGTGTGCAAAAAGTTCTCTTATTTAAAAATGCATTTGTAGTTTGTCCTATAAAAAAGGCATATACCTGACATTTTATTAAATTAATTTAATGTTTTTCAATCTTAAATATGAAATGAGGTATTTTAATAGCTATAAAACAATTGGGTAAGAAAACAATGAACTTATATACAATCTGTTTGAAAGCCATTTTTCAAAGTAATAACCACATAAATAATAATAAAGAGACCATGGAAAAAGTTCTAATTCACAAAAGTTCACTGCTTTGTCATATGTAATACATCATAAATTCTCATAATAAAAATTATGATTCAACAGCTCCTTTTCAAAACAATTTGAAAATACGTGGCATTTTTCTTAGTGGAATTATTCCAACAATTTCCATCATTACTTATTCCATTTTACTG
Organism: Argiope trifasciata; assembly: GCA_026543055.1. NCBI lineage: Eukaryota > Metazoa > Arthropoda > Arachnida > Araneae > Araneidae > Argiope > Argiope trifasciata. Next base: position 25,458 of record JAPMOQ010021786.1, on the reverse strand, counting down.
AAAATGTTTGTCATTTACAAACAAACTTTGAAATAATCAAAGAATTCAGATTACAAATTCTAATAAAATTAGATATTAATTTTCACTTATCATTAAAAAAATTTTCATGGATGGTATAAGTTAGATAATATTTTGCTGCATATTTTCATTATACTGTTACCTGCATTTTTAAAATACTCATCTTCAATAATTAATAGATAGTAACGCTTATGAGCTAGAGTATCTTTTCATTACAAAATATAAGCCAGCAAACAAAGAAAAAAAATAGAACACAATCAACATTCATTCACAAATCACTAAAACGTAGAAAAATAAAAATGCTATTAGCATCTAACCTTCAAAAACAATTATTAATATAAAAAAGCATAAATAAAAGCACTGCTACAGCTTTAATACCCATTATAGTCTCTTTCACTGAAAAACAAAAAGAAAAATAAGTTTTCATTGCCAATAAAGATATTTTTTGTTGTTGTTGTTAGTAGCACCAACATTTTGAAATGTTTATTTTCAATATGTTATGCATAAAATCCTATGATTAATCCCAGAATTAGCACCACAATTGCAACAATAATGCACAAAATGATGAGTTTCTAAAAAAAAAAAAAATAATAATAAATAAATAAGAAAATGATAAATAAAAAAATAAAGCAGAAAAAACAATACAAAATAAATTAAAATTAATAAAAATTGGAAAAATGGTTTAGGAAAAAAAGTTGATGAATTAATGCAAAATATCATTAAAAAACATAAAGAAATTTAAATTTAAAATGTTTAAATTAAAATCTTTCTGTAGCAATAAGTACAAATTAAACATGTCATATCACAGTTTTTCTTCCTTAAGTAGATAAACTATAAATAATTTTACTATATAGAAGTATGTAACTTTGAAATTTAATGAGAAAAAAAAAATGCTTATAGAAGGTCAAAATTCAATAATTTCCAGTTACAATTACAGATACACTTTTTCAAATTGTATTTATGTTATAAAATGAATTTATATAACATATCTGGAGGTTAATGAAAACTTTGATAATGCTCCGAAATTTTTATAGGAATTGCTTTTTAAATTTTTAAATATTAATTAATAAAAATTACTTTTTACTTAATTCTTAATATGAAACAGTAAATAGAACTATATCTGATCCTTAAAATAATTTAAATCATGACCAACTCTAAAAAGATGCAAAAAATTATTGTATTAAAAGAATTTTTAATTATCCACAAAAACTGTGATAAACAACAAATGATAGTGAATCATCTTTTTTGTTTATAATTAATACAAAAAATTTCGTTTATAATTATAAAAAATAATGCTAAAAATATGTATATAACCTAATTTTTTTTCACCTCTATAAACTCTCTTTAGAAGTAGCAATAGATCATTTTTTTAATAAACAAGAGAATAAATAAGGGCACATTATTTCTCCTTGATGGAAACATTATCCTATGAGATTACTAAAGAGCTTTTAAAAAGAGTTTAAAAGCTCTTTGGTAATCTCATAGGATAATTATTCTGTAAGTAATAAGCATTTCCCTTCTCCATAAATAATAAATGCAAATATGTGTGTGTGCTGAGGCTCTAAAAGCTGAACTGTTACATTTTAATTGCTTAAAACTTAAGAAATTTTTTGAATAACTTAATAAAAAAATATTGAGAATAACTTAAAACAAAAATATTAAAAAAAAAAAAATTCCAAATCATTTTTAAAAGTTTTTTTTTTTTTCAATGACACCAATTTAGTAATACAGTATTTTTATGATTTCACACATTTTATTTAAAAAAACATGCTTAATTTGCATACATTTCTATTATAAAATTTATTTATTAAAAATTATTTTCATTATTTCCACAAAATTTAATAATGTGCTTTCCTTTCAATATGAAGAGTTATGAATGAAGATTGCATTGATATTTTTTATATTATTTGACACTGTAGAAATCAATTATTCTTACTTGTTTTATTCCATTGCTTTTTGAAGAACAATTTTAGCTATTTTAATCAAAATATCAGATATGCTTAACAATTAAACTTTTTTAATAATGTTTCAATACAGTGAACAAATTGTTGGATGTGAACATAAAAGTAAAATGTGTTGCTCTATTTTAATTATGAAATCCTTCTCATATTTTATTTTAGGAATAAGAAAGTAGAGTAACAACTCCACATAAGATAATTAGCAAATGACAGGAGAACTACAAATTGTAATGCTTTTGTGGTGATATGTTAATAAGACAGATAACATCTACGGGAGATGAGCATGCTTTTGTCCTGTGGTTATGTTATCGGCTTTATAATCCAAAGGTTCCAGGTTCTATTCTGAGCCAACATCAATTCCCACACTTTCTTAAAATTTAGTAGCATTCATTTCAATTAAATAAATTTGACAGTACAGTAATTTTTTTAATTATTATTGTTATAAATATGTTTCATGTGATGAAAATTTAAAGAAAGTAGTAACAATGATTCAAACCTTACCTTTCGAGCTTTGCTTTTGTATTTCACAGCCCGACTTATATCACTTGCAGCATTGTCAACAAAATCTGCTGCATTCTGCACATTGTGTTCAATTCTATCCACAAGTTCACCCTAAGAATAATATATTATTATTTTAATACATGAATTTATATTTAATAAGAACAATAAAACAGCTGAAATTATAAATTTAAAAGATTTTTACTGACAGTATGAAAATGAATGCTTAGACACAAACTTACTTGACAGAAAAGAAATAATTCAAATGTTGACTAAAAGAATTAAGAAGATTATTGTGGTTGAAGTATATGGGAGAACATAATTAGGTTAAAATAATGCATTATAACCATTTTTAATAAAGTCTTCCTCTGAAGATTAATTCACAGAACATAAGAAAAATCTATAAAAGAGTAAAATTCGAGAGGATAGTTCTTAATTAAACTTTATACTAAAGAGTAGTGATAATAGGCAATTGTCCTCTTTCCTTTGTTGGAGACCATTTAAGAGTTTTTTCAGTACTTCAAGAAGGTATAAAGAGCTAAAAAAACTAAACTGATAAATGAAATACTATTGTCACGGGAATCCGCGATCTTTGAAGAAGCCACTAACAACTCAACTCGGCTTTGGAATTGAGAACTTTCGGAAATGTGAGAAGCGTTGTAAACAACAGCTAAGAATGATTAAGATCTGGCTCATATCGTAAATGCCGTCATTTAAATTTAATTTGTAAATAGAATAGCTTGTCTTGCCGTAGAAATAAATGTTATATTTGTTTTCAAGGAGAGTAGTTTGTTTTCAATCACAGTAAAAGAACCCGTGCACCATAGGCGAGTACACGACATGGCGTCCGCAACAGGATTGTGATTTGAAATCAACGATTCGAAAGGCAAGTGAATTATTTTGACGATAAATTATTTGTTATTAGAAATTTATCGATCCTGTGAAGTAAGAATAACGGTTTTAGAAAAATTATGGAAGCTTTAAAGCTTAAACGGAAAACAGTTAGATTTGCATTTACTAGATTATATAATAAATTGGATGAGTCAGCGAAAGCAGAAGATTTAAAATGTTTGGCGACCTTCCAACTGCTTAGCGAGAAAAATAATGATCTTTTACAGTGGAATGAAGATATTCTGAATTTTTTTCTGACGTCTGAAGGTATACCGGAAGACGGTATCGAAAAAGAATCTCTTTCAGCAGATGAGTATTCTCTCAATTTTAAAAAGATGAGTTTATTAATCGATCGGAAAACTTATCCTGTTATTAACACTGATATATTATCTTCAGTTGGTGGTGAAAAGAGGAAATTCAAGCTGCCTCGTTTGGAATTAAAGAAATTCGGAGGTCAAATTAAAGATTGGCTGCCGTTTTGGGGTCAATTCAAGAAAATTGACGAAGACAACGATATAGATGAAACCGAAAAGTTTCAATACTTAGTCCAAGCAACTATCCCGAATTCCAGAGCGAGAGAATTAGTTGAAAGTTTTCCCCCAATATCCGGAAATTATTGCAAGGCAATTGACTGTCTAAAATCCAGATTCGGCAGAGATGATTTATTGGTTGAGTATTATGTTCGAGAATTATTAAAATTGACACTCGCCTTTAATATCGAAGAGAAACACGTTAAATTGTCAACTGTCTATGACCGCCTCCAAACCCAACTGAGATCATTGGAAACTCTTGGCGTCACTACAGCCAAGTATGCGGCCATGTTATTTCCCCTGGTCGAGTCTTGTTTAAGTGAAGAAATTTTGAGAGCCTGACGAAGAAATGATAGTAAGGCGGATGGAACAGATGACGCGAAAGAATCTCGATTGGAAAGTTTGATGAAATTCTTGAAGAATGAAGTTGAAAATGAAGACAGGATAGCCCTTGCTATGCAAAGCTTCTCTTTAAAGGAAAGTCACAAGAATATCAAACTTAAAAGAGACTTGCCGACAGCTTAAGGGCTTTTTACAGGAAATCAAAACTCAATGTTGAAGTGTGTATTTTGTGACAAGAGCAATCACGAATCCAGAGAATGTTATGCTGCACGACATTTGGATTTTAATGAAAAAATGCAGCGATTGAAGAAACGAGGTTGCTGTTTCAGATGTCTTAGTAATGGACATGTGTCAAAGCGATGCAGGGTTCATGTGCATTGCAGGAACTGTAGTCAAAAACATCATGCTGTGATGTGCCCTGATAGAAAGACCATTGAGTCTTCTAACACTCAAGAAGCAGCGGGCAGTTCAATCAATTCTGGACAATTCAACACATTGACCAATCCCACATGTTCTACAAATGTTTTTCTACAAACCCTAGTAGTGATTCTACGGGGAGAAAAACAGGATTTTTCTGTGAGGGCTCTCATAGACATGGGGAGTCAGAAATCTTATATTACGAAAGAAGCTGCTAAGAAAATGAAGTATCCTGCATTGAAAGAGACTACTCTTATTCATACTTTGTTTGGAGGGGTTCAAAATCCACAGAAACATTCAGAATATAAGATTTTTGTAAGTGATTTTGGAAAGAACTATCATTGCACTTTTAACGCATTTGATCAAGAGAAAATATGTGCCGAAATTTGCCAGATACCCTCCGGATTCTGGTCAAAGCAACCAGAGGATAACAGAATTCATCTAACGGATCAAGAATGTTTATCATCTTGTTCTTCATCCACAATCCATTTGCTAATTGGTGCTGATATAGCAGGAAAATTGATGACTGGAAAAATTCTCAATTTAACTTGCGGATTAACTGCTATTGAGACTTTGCTTGGGTGGACACTTATGGGGAAAGCACCAAGCACTTCTGATTCTTTAAGCATGACAGTGACAAACTTACTTATAAAAGAATGTAATATAAGTGACTTGTGGAAATTAGAAACCATTGGAATTATTGATCCTGCTGAATCGAAAAAGAAGAATGAAATGCATCAAGATACTTTAGAGTATTTTCGAAACACTCTGACGATTAATGAGGACGGGAGGTACGAAGTCGCCTTGCCTTGGGTGTTAGAATCCGCCCTGCTCCCGGACAATAGACAAATGGCTGAGAAACGACTTTCATCTGTTTATAGAAAACTTGTAGAATCTGAGAAGGTTGGAATATATGCAGATGTCTTTGAAAAATGGATTGCTGACAGTGTTATTGAAGAAATAGAAGATAAAAAAGAATTAAATGTACACTATCTCCCACACAGGCCTGTATTTAAAGAGAACAGCAATACTACAAAAGTGAGGCCAGTTTTCGATGCATCCGCACGTATAAAGGGTGATCCCTCACTGAATACCTGCTTAGAAAGCGGTCCTAACTTAACTGAGCTTGTTCCTTCCCTACTAAATCGTTTCTGAAAATACCTTGTGGGAATAACATCAGACATTGAGGAAGCATTTCTTCAGATCGGAATCAGAGAGAGAGAGGGACAGGAATTACCTGCGATTCATATGGAAAACTGAAGACAATGGAATGAAAATCTACAGACATCGTAGAGTTGTGTTTGGTGTCACCTGCAGTCCATTTCTTTTAGCTGCAACTTTCAATTATCATCTGGAAAAAGCCCCTGATGAGCTTTTGAATACTGCCGAAATTTTGAAGAATTCATTTTATGTGGATAATTGTGTTTGCAGCTTGAAGAATACAGATGAAGCTAATAAATTTATAGTTGAATCTCAAGAATTGATGTCTTTAGGAAAATTCAATCTACGATGCTGGCAGTCAAATGCTTCATGTGAAATTATCGATCAACCCGACAAACACCAAACTGTACCCTTATTGGGCCTAAACTGGGACTTAAAACAAGATACTCTGTCTTGCATCATAAACTGTCCGAAAGATGAAAACCTGACTCTTACTAAAAGAAGTATGCTTTCTATGACTCAGAGTATATTTGACCCTTTAGGTATATCTTCTCCCGTAACCATCATTCCAAAGTTTATACTTCAAGAATCCTGGAATTTTGGACTTAAATGGGATGATGCCCTGCCAGAAGGCCTATCAAAGCGATTTTGGAAATGGTTGAAGGGTATAAAGAATCTTTCAGAAGTCAAAATACCTCGGTGCAAGAAACTAAGTCAAAGTGATGAAGAAACCGCTAGTCCATGTCTTCTGTGATGCAAGTGCTAAAGCGTATGCCACCTGCATTTATCTAAGAGTGAAGGTCCGTGATGAAGTGTTTGTTAGTTTTGTTCAGTCTCGAGCTAGAGTCTCGCCTTTAAAGAAGTTAACAATACCACGTCTTGAACTGCTGGCGTGTTGTATTGGTGCTAGGTTGAGTGCAAGAATTACAGAAGATCTAAAAATACCAAATCTGAAGATATTTTATTGGAGCGATTCATTGACAGCACTTACCTGGATAAAGAGAAATGCGCCCTGGGGAACATTTGTATGGAACCGAGTCCACGAAATACGCACCATTACAAATGTTGAAAATTGGAGACATATTCCCGGCACACAAAATCCGGCAGACCTTCCCAGTAGAGGTTGTTCAGCGGAGCAATTTTTTAATTTAAAATGGTGGAAGGGACCTATGTGGCTTTATGAAAATGAAGAAAATTGGCCAAGTAGCACAGAGGAAGCAGATGAAGAGTTGATAAATACTGAGAAACGGAAAACCATATTGTCAGCTCATAACCAAACCCAAAAACCGGAGGACTGGTATTACAGATCATTCTCTTCTCATTTGAAAACTATTCGTATGCTTGCATGGATTTGCAGATTCTGCAATAATGCCAGGAAAAGAAATGTTTCGAATTCCCCAATTCTTACTTGTTTTGAGATAAAACAAGCCGAACATCTATTCATGCTGTTGATCCAGAGAGGCGTGTTTAATGGACCTTTAGATCCAAGGTTGCTCTCTTTAAATGTCATAGCCGACAGAAATGGCTTACTGCGAGTTAAGACCCGCACTATTTATCGTCGAGATACAGAAGACTTCAAGTACCCGGTGATCCTGCCAGGGGAACATCCAGCTGTGGCGAAGTTGATCATGTACAAACATAGAACTCTGATGCATTGTGGAATTCAAATCCTGATGGCCCTTCTCCGAGAGAAATACTGGATTCTGAAAGGAAGGAAGTCCATTCGAAAAATTTTAAACAGCTGCGTCCGCTGTAAGCGCTTCAACGCTAAACCCGTGGAAACGAATTCACCTCCTTTACCAGAAGACCGTGTGAAAGATGCAGGTGTGTTTGAGGTTACTGGAGTGGATCTGGCTGGTCCATTATTTTTAAAAGACGGTACCAAAACATGGGTCGCACTCTTCACATGCGCTGTATATCGAGCGATCCACCTCGAACTTCTTTCCTCCCTGTCAACAGAAAATTTCATACTAGCCTTGAGACGTTTTATTGCACGACGTGGATGACCTTCTGTAATATACTCGGACAATGGAACAAACTTTGTTGGAACAAGTCCACTATTCCATTGCATTGACTGGCGACAAATAGAAGAAGGGAAAAAGAAAGAAATCAATTGGAAATTCATACCACCATCAGCTCTATGGTGGGGAGGATGGTGGGAGCGCCTCATTGCCTTAGTAAAAGAACTTCTGAAGAAGGTTCTAGGCCGAGCCTGCCTGAATTACGAAGAATTGAATACGATTCTTTGCGACTGCGAAGACATCGTAAATTCACGACCTCTTACCTATGTTTCTGAACACGATGATTTAGAACCTGTAACACCATCGTCGTTCCTCAGAGAGAGGAGAGAAAATGGAATTTCAGATCATGACCACTTGGGACTAACTTCCCAGTATCTCACAAGCGACATTAAACTGCAAGAAGATCTTAGAAGCCGATTCCAACAGGAATATTTGGGGCAGTTGAGGCAACAAACCAAGAAAATGATGAAAACTCACGATTTCAAGGTGGGAGAAGTGGTTATTGTCGAAGTACCCAATCATAAACGTCTGAATTGGCCTCTGGGGAAAATAACAGAAATATTCCCTGGTAAAGATGGCTCAGTTCGCCTTGTGAAAGTAAAAACGAAGAACGGCGAATTTCTGAGACCTGTACAACGTCTCTATGTCCTTGAGGTTCAAACGCCTTCAGTAGAGAATTTACCAGAAAAGAGAGAATCTGAAATTGATGAGGAGAAAGAAGAGGCTGTGCAAAAGCAATATGTGGAACATCTTCAGAAGCTACCAGAATCGGACAAAACTTCTCTACCAAATCTAAATACTATGAAAACCCGTTTCGGCCGTAATATTCAAGCTCCCGAACGACTGGACTTGTGAACTTTTTGAATTAAAGAATATTTTGAGTTTTTTTGAAAAGAAAAACTCAAAAGGTGGGAGTGTCACGTGAATCCGCGATCTTTGAAGAAGCCAGTAACAACTCTACTCGGCTTTGGAATTGAGAACTTTCGGAAATGTGAGAAGCGTTGTAAACAACAGCTAAGAATGATTAAGATCTGGCTCATATCGTAAATGCCGTCATTTAAATTTAATTTGTAAATAGAATAGCTTGTCTTGTCGTAGAAATAAATTTTATATTTGTTTTCAAGGAGAGTAATTTGTTTTCAATCACAGTAAAAGAACCCGTGTACCATAGGCGAGTACACGACAACTATTTTAAACTAGGCTATTAACTAAACTGATAAATGAAATATTATTTTAAAGTTATTATATGGTTGCAGTTGAAATAGGTAAATTTTTTCCAAATTTAACTATCTAGGGAACAACAGACATTTCTGCAAAATGTTAGAATTCTAATTTTGGCATGACTAGACATACAATAAAAGTGCAATAGTTTTATGATATCATGAGCTATTCTTCCTTTTCATGTTAAACAATTGGGTGCTTTTCCCAGCATTAATAACTTATACACAAATACATATTAAAATATTGTTACACGTTCCTCAAAATTTGTTCCATAAAATTCTATCTGAGACAATGGATTTGCAAAACACAAGGAACTCAAGAAACTTTTCCAGAAGAAAAAAAATCCCAATAAAAAACTTATTTTATAAACAAAAAGTTAGTCTTAAAGGAAAATAAAATATTCTGTATTTGTATTGAAAAACTATCAAGACCAGTTTGTAAAAAAAAAAAATGTTTATTTGCTAAAAACTATTTTTTTTCGAAATTTCCAAAAAGATTAAGTAATGTAATAAATTAGCAATTTTTTTAAAAATATATTAAGAACAATGTAGTTATCTCTGTGTTCTAGTCTATACTTATAATAAAGCTCAGTGTGTGTGTGTGTGTGTGTGTGTTGGCACTCTACAGGCCAGACCATTGAATCTACAGTTATGAAATTCGGCATGAGTATACCTTGGACACTGGAAATGTGCACCTCGGAGCACTTTTTATTTCCTTCCAAATTTTTATTTAGAATTTGAATTAATTAAAAATTAAACAAAATTTAGACATTTTTTCACCATAATTTTTGAATATATTATTGCACAAACATGGTTTTTACATCACATTGAAGATTAAAAAATTAGCTTTCTATTGGTATCAGTGTTTTAACAAATTTCACTTTCTATTTTTGATGAATTTTTAAAATATTTCAACCATATTTTTCAACAATATGTTTCAGACAAAATAATAAAATTTAATCTGCATGAGCATGCCAATGGGAAAAAGATTAGAAAATTTTCTGCAATAACTTCTGAAGATGTTACACCACAAAACTTTTTTTAAATTTTCTTATCAAAGTGTTACCATCATACTGACAAAAGCTCAATTTTTTTTTTTAATCAAATATTATTGCAAAGCAATTTTTTTTTTTAATATAACTTTCCACATGTGAAAAAATGAAATAAAAAAAAATATTAAATGTTATATTTTCTAAAAAAATAAATGCAAGACTAAAGTTTCTATGATCGCTTGCAATATCTATATAATTAATTCATAAGACAGCTTTATTTGCAATTAACATGATTTAATTTATACAGGATATGCATTCAAATTCTGACCCAATGGTTAATTTGTAAGTCATTAGTATTAGACATACATATTGTTTAGTTGGCTTGGTCTAAATGAAGTAAATAATTGCATTTTATGTGACTTGAGTCAAACAATGTGTTGATTGATAGCAATTTTAGGATTTTTTTAATACTTTGCTCTGTGAGTCTTATTCAACTATTTATTTTAAAAAAAATGAATATTATCATTAAAATGTGCTCATTTAGATCTTTCTGTCCATCATGCTAAAGAAAATACCAATTTCAAGCCAATCAATGCTTGGCATTTCTCCAAGGCTGATAATCAAATGAATTTGTGTTTGTGTATATGAATGAATGAGTGTGTGTGCCCTACCTGCCAGACCATATGACATAGAGCAACCACACTTGGTCAATAATACAATATTATATATTTTCCTTGGTGGATGTCAAAGTATACCTATACTGATATTTTTTAAAGAAATTGTAATTAATTAAAAATTAAGCTAACATTTGAAATTTTTCTGCAATAACTTTTGAAAATATTACAGCACAGATCTTTTTTAAAATCTTCTTATAATTTTTTTCTTCAATGATAACAATATCTTAACCTATAAATTAATGTTCTATTTTTAATGAATTTTTAAAAAATATTTATTTTTTACCAAATAATTTCTTACGAAATGAAAGAAAATTTAACCTGAAAGAGCATAGTAAGAGTGCATCAGTGCGTTGCTGTCACTTTTACAAAAACTCAAACTGAATGATTAAATTGATTCTTATTGCAAATTAAACTGAGAAAAGGGTGATGTTCAGCATCTGTTTAAATGGAAGCATAATGTTAATGGTATAAGGCTTCTATAATAATATGGATTAAGTGACTACTGAAGTTTGAATATATTTGGCTGAACAGTTATAAAGAGAGCAAGGCACATAAGTAATTAAATGAAAATTTTAGAATGCATTACTCCTGGCAAACCAGCTGGTTGACATAGGTGGCTAATATTTTATTTATTTTTTACTTGTAATTATTTTATACATTTCATCTAATTGATTTTTTACAAAACTAAGACAATTTCTGATTTCCAATATTTCATGACATTGGTTTTTCATTATTAAATATCATTTACATAGAATGTTTCATTAATTATTGGAAATTACATATCAAAAATACTGTGATGAATGATAAAATATGTTAAGCATTTTAAACATTGATCCAGTTCAATTGTTCTAAACCAAAAGTGTCAATGGTTGTATAAAATTCAAAATCAAATTTGTGATTAAGTCCTTTAAAAAAAATTGGGGGAGGGTGTAGTTATATACCGAATTCTTGTTTTCAATAATAAGAATAACAGGAATAACTATTAATTGATAGACTTAATAATACTAATAATTCAAATTAAAACTTTGAATATAATCCAAATTTGATTTTGAAAAATTCTTCAGGATTTGATTTGATTAATTTTATTTTGTATAATATCTAACAACATCATTTTAATTCAATAGTTAACCTTTCAATATGCACATGGCTCAACAAGCAGGTTTAATAATAAGTTAATAATTAATTTGATTTGTTTCAGCTTTTTCTTATTTTGCTATAAATTTTTTTAAATGTGAAAGTTTATTTCCAACATCCACTAGGAATTCAGATTAAGAAAGAGATTAAATTAATTTACTCATTTTCATTCATTATTCTATTTTCTATTATTCTCATAATTTGGTCGCGCAATTTTTACATCTTGACATTATACAAGTAACTAAATATTCTAATTTATGATTCATTATAATTAAATAATAAGTACTTAATCACATTTAAATAAATATTAAATTAATTATTCCATGTTATTTTAAATTCAAATTAGATAGCTTATTTTTCACCACCACCCCCAATTGGTGATAACACCTTGCCACTCTAGCTATCACATTCTTTGTATATGCCTTCCAAGTAGAGGAATTTCTTTCCATAATTGATTGAAGTGTATTATTTCATTTTTATTTTTTATTTTTTTGCAAAAGATCAATATGATTAAATAATAAAAAGTTCTATTTTTTATTTAATTTACAATGTTTAGTTTTCATATAAAACTGAAATATGAACATCAAATTAAAAAAAATGATACAGAATTATGTTGAAATAATTAATCAACAAATGCTAAATTTATATTTAGCATTTGTTGATTAATCAGAAAAGTGAAAAATAATTTACCTGACTTTCAATTAGAACAGCCATATCAACAAACAAATCATGTAATTCCCGAATGCTTTTCTCAAGTTTTATAATATCAGCATGACGGTTTTCTATATCTGCCACAGTTTGTCTAGCCTTTTGAGTCTCTATGACAATCTAAAAGTTAAAAAAAAAAAAAGGGCCAAGATCAAAAATTTACAAAATAATATTACATGAGAAAAAAAATTAAGGCAATTTTCAGACTTTATATAATTTTTACTTTACTAAGTAGAAAAGTTACAGTAACCAATATATTTCACAATTATCCTATATTTTAATACAATTTTTTCTCATATAAAAAATTAAAATTGCTTCTGAAATAATTAACTATGTCCAGCAAATTGATTTTCCAAAGGCTGTGAAAAATCATTGCATGATTATAACTATTTCATAAATTTTCAATGTATTTATATTCATTTAATTATTTTTACCATTTTTTTTTCTTACTATCAACCAGAAAAATTGAATTTAACTCAAAATTTCATTTCACAAAAATTAAAAACATTTGTTAAAACTGTATTTCACCCACCCCTTGAGTAAATACAGCTGGATTGCCACTTTCCAACATTTCTTCAATTTCAGCATCAGTTTTTGAGTGGCCAGCTGCAAGAATGAAATATTATTAGAGTAATCCATGTAAAACGAGAAATCAATAAAATTTAGAAATTAGATTAAACAAAAAAATTATGTATTATTATATAATTGTGTGATCACATTTTTAAACATACACTTGATATTTGAATGAGAAGCACAAAATATGTATAGCTTTATTAAGTAGAGTGAACATTGGCTACATGAGATATTAAAATTAAATCTGTAATTATTTATACATTTTAATTATAAAAGTTGAAAAAATTTTGGGTCAGTTGAGCCTTCGGTTCAGCAGTTTATACTTGATGTCAGTGATATAATAATGTCATTCATATTTTGTATAAAAAGTAACGTAAATGAGCACTTCCAGGGGCACCTCATTTGAAATATATATATATTGAAAAATCTGTCAAATAATAGTGTTAAATTTAGTTCCCATATATTTATCATTAATAACTGCTTTTTCCTGCTTTATTTTCTAATTATAGATTCACACTAAAAAAATTAAATTTAAATAAGATGGGTTTTTTCAAGTGAAAAAAAAAGAGAGAGATTACAAAAAGGCATAGTCTTGGTGTAAGAGAAACAGAAACCTAAATAATGTAGGTAAGACTATCCAAACATTTCCACTTTTTATACTTACAAATGAATGGATCATGAAATTATTAATTTAACAATTACTGTTCCACAATCTGATCTCTTCTCCCTTCTCCTTTATAACTGCACTTAAGTCATTTCCACATATATAATTTCTACTAAAAATAGAATACATTATCTATATCATTTAAGCTTGTTACCAACTATCAATTCTATTATCTGTTTCCATACCAGAATGGCCAATTGGTGGTGGCTCATGAAAACTCAAAAGCAACCATCAAGATGTAGTTCTCACACTTAAGTAATAATAAATTAGTAATTTACACCTTGTTCTGCTTTCTGATTTAAGCATAAATGATCAATATATAATCAAAGAACTTTGATGTACAATTTAAACTTACAATATATTTTAAACAGATTTCTATCATTAAATTCATACGCATTTTTTTCAGGGTGGATTATATATAAATGGGTAAATAAATTATTTTTAAAAAATGCTTTATCAAATATTATTAAACTTATTCTTCCAATTTAAAAAAAGGAAATACTCACTAATTTCTAATTGACGCTTTATTCTATCTTTGCAACGTTCACGATATTCCACTTGGATGGTATTGTATGCCGACATGATATCGACAAATCTCCTAGACAAAGCTGATTGCTAATTATGAAATAATCTTTTAATTAAAAGGGCAGCAAATTACAAAAAGCAAATAATAGTCACTGACTATTCAAATGCTCCTTAAATTGTCAATTTTAGATGGCATTTTAAAATTATTTTTAGAATAAATATGACTAATATTCTTTTCTAAATTCCTACTGCATCTAAAGGATAAAAGTTTAATGCCGCTAAGCACAGATATTCAGTGAGAATTATTAACATGTGAACTTGAAAACTTTTGATCATTAAAAATTATTTTAATTCCATTAAAAATTGTATTTTAATCAATATTTAATAAAAATATTACTAATAAATAAAATTCAAAAAATTCAATTTTTTTTTTTTAAATGCTTTTCTTGTATCTAATTTTGACTATAAAAAGTTAATTACAAAAAAGATTTTAAAGATTTAAAAAAAAGACTAATAAGTTGGGCTTATTGCCAAAATGTAGAAAGATGCAAAACATAGTCAATAAATTATACAACAAAACAATTGAAGCAGTAAAGGAATTCTACACACACGATTATATTTATTAGTTTCGATAGGATTGAATAATTAAGAATGGGTACCTAACAAATGATAATTAATTTTAAAAATCAATGATAAAAAAATACAAATAGTAAATTAAATTAAGAATTATTCAATCTATTAAAGAATTTTCGTACAGAATTACCAGCATAGTAAAAATATTTTTATTAGAAAATGTATACCTGTGTTTTCCTTATACGAAGATCAGCTGAAGTACTATTTACATGTTCCAATTGCTCAATATTTTGTTCCATCACTATCATAAATAAAATTACATTTTCATTAGGTAAAAAAAAAGTAAAACTCTATTAATGATTTAAAAAGATAAATAAAAGTAAAAGAAACATTAATAATTAAAAGAGTTGGCAAATCAATCCTTTTTAGAGTCCTTTTTTTGATTTATATCATCCTCTAAAAATAATCTAATTGGAATTGTTAGATAACTGGAGAAATTCAAATAATGTGAATTTTAAGATCAGATCCCTTTTTTTTTTTTAACTATATAGTTTTCCTAATTATATTTCTATTTATTCAATACATTTCTCTTACTTTTTTTTTTTCAGAATTTAAATTATATTTAAGCATATCATTTTCGTTTTCAGATAAAGATTTTTTTTAAATTTAATATTATTGTTAGCAGTCAACATATTCCAAGAATTTATAAAAAGTCTTTGCAAAATCCAATTGCATCAAAAAATCTCTATAAAACAAACAAATTCAAATATGATAGAACATTTTAATAGGAATTAATAAATTTAACCATTACACTATCCAATCTGCTTTGCAAGTACAATAGCTCAATACCTAAATTAAACCTCAATTTTTTCATTTCAGTTTTTTATTATTTGTTTATTTTTGATTGTAAAGAGAATTTACATATGAACTCACTTCATAAGTTCTAAAGAAATGTTTAACTTTTTTCAATACACTTCAGTTTTTTTTGCATGCATTGCAAGAATCAGTAAAGCTTCTTTTACTTTGTATCTCTGTAACAGTAAAAAATATATTTTATCCACATTTAAAATAATGATGGCTTAATCTTGACAGTATTCTTAATACATATTTTTTAAATATGGAAAATCTCCAATATATATATTATTTACAGTTCAGAATTCTTGTTACCTTTATCTTTGTTCTATATCGATTTCATTTAATCTATAATAGTATCATACTGCATTTTCTCTTCTCTGATCCATACAAGAAACAATGTTTCAACATTGTTTGTATTCGACGTATGGAAATTCTGGTGATATCTATTAAATTATCAATCTTCTTAATCTTATCCTTGATTTTTAGGATAATGCAAATTGTTGATATAGATTGATTGCATATGTGCATAAGGTGGTCACACTCACACCTCTCAATAATTTGGCATTAGGTTTGTATAATGATTTTTTCCTCTTCCTTTTATCCATGTCATCTTAAAACATTGTATTTGCAGACAAATATGTAATCATACTTAAACTCTGAATTAAAATTTATGCAGTTATGTATCGGAATACAATTTTCATGAGTAATAGTAAGATGGCAGCTGAATCTGAATCAGCACTATTGTACTAGCAGATTAATATCTTTTTGTGAATCTGCCAGATTGTTTCTCTGAACATTTTTTTTCTTGTCTATTTAAATTTCAGTGTTGTATTTTTTTTTTTTTTTTTTTTTTTTTTTGAAAAATTAATTTACTATGTATTGTATGGTTCCAGTTTTAGCTTGAAAAAAAAATGTAAACATCAAACAAAATTAAAATAACAATGAAGCCATGAGAAACAGAAAAGATATTCTGTGCAGTCAAAAGTTCACCTAGTCACTTGTTATACAAGACAATACTTATTAAGGGAGGGTTGTTTTTTTGTTTTTCTCTTTTATTTATTATGCAAGATGCTTGTTAAATAAGATTAAACTGTATATATTTTTACAAGATTTTTTTTTCTGCCTAATAGTGGAAATTACATTTTACACAAAAGCAGCATACTAAAGAGAAAAAAAAAAAAATTACAAAAATCATAAAATGCCATTTACTTACATTTCAATTTTTGTCTGACTTTGTTTGATAATCGTTTGATTTCTGCCATTAAATCTTCAAGTTCTTGTTTAATTTCTGAGGGAAATAAATAAATCAATTAAATAGAAAGAATAAATATATTCAAAAATAGGTAAAAGAAAATATTATCAGAGCATAAAAGAAATAGGAAGACAAGTTGAAATGCACAAATCATACAATATAGTTTACTTTTGGAAAAATTATATTGAAAGATAATCAGACTTCAGAATTATTGTGTCAAAAATTTATCAAGGCACAATGCCAAAAATCTGTAAATTATCGTCTTTACACAAAATGTCTTGCAAGTGCAGGAAGTACTTGCAACAAAGCAATAGTTTTTCTGTCTTAGTTATCTGATTCTAACTTCACTAACAATTAAGGTCATTAAATTTTAGTCAGCAGCTTTTTTACAAAAAAAAAAAAAAAAAAAAAAAAAAAAATCATGTAATTTCTCAAATTGAAAAACAAGCACAATAACTATCTAAAA
Source organism: Argiope trifasciata (assembly GCA_026543055.1). Classification (NCBI taxonomy): domain Eukaryota; kingdom Metazoa; phylum Arthropoda; class Arachnida; order Araneae; family Araneidae; genus Argiope; species Argiope trifasciata. The sequence goes on along the minus strand of JAPMOQ010021786.1, from coordinate 7,983 downwards.
ATTAAGTAATACATGAAGACTGAATTAATAAAAAAATTAAGACATAAATACAATGGTTTTAAATTGAAAAGTATTTAATTTTAAAGATGTTCATAACACAAAAAGAAAATTCAAATTCTTTAAATATGTATATAAAGTAAAGAAAATAGTTAATATTTACCCTATTACAGGACAATACATAATTAAGATATTTAAATACAAAATAAAATATACTTTAGATATAAAAAAGAAAATTTTTAAAATAAAAAAAATTTTGAGGTTTTTGAAACAACAATAATTTACATTATATATATATATATATATATATATATATATATTCTAAATACTATAAGTATTTTAATAGCCTGAAATATTATCTAGATAATATAGAAAATATATACAAGATGGTTCATGGCTCTAATTCAGAAATTAAAAATCAGAGAAAACTAAAATCATTTGCTAAATAATCATAACTATACACTTCAAGAAGTAAAATTTGTTACTTTCATCAGTTGAAGGAGCAGAAAGAATAAAACTGTGCTTCTTTTTCACTTCTTCGACAGTAGCACTGATCTTATCCAGACTTGTGGAAATATCTTCCACCTGGAAAGGAAAATAAAAAAAATTTAACTAATTTAAAAAATTGAATTTAAAAAAAAAATATTTTGAGGCATTAAGTTAATTTAGAATAAATGGAAACTTAAAGTTTGTGTTTTCAAAGAAGGGTAAATTATTTCATACAAAAAATATAAATAATAGATCACCATCAAATCTAACTAATAATTACTGATTACCATGATCAATATACAATCTTTACTAATTTGAGATAAATTAACCATATTTGGTACATTAATAAAATGAATTATTAATAATAACCCGCCATTATTTAAATTTATTTGCTTTTCTATCTAACTGAATAGCATACACCTAAACATTTACTACTACTACAGCCCATTTTTCTCAAATTTTATGAGTATCTTCCACTCAGTTTTATATATTGCCACTGTTCAATAATATATTTTAGTCTAAAAATACATTCAGAAATACAAACGATTTTGTAAAAAAGTATTAAAAATTATGAGTAATTTAAAATAGAAAAATAAAATTACCTCATTGAAAAAATCAGACATGTAACTATCTGTCCCATCCACAGTAATTGTAATATCATTGTTGGCTTCATAACTGTCATTCAGTGCCTGAAATTAAAACACGTTATAAAGAATAAATATAAAATAAAGTAATTATTTCTTGATAATTACCTATCATAAAGTTTTATTATTTAATTTTAAATTATCTTTTGATTATAATATAATAATATTGTGAAATCAATACCAAAAAATATCCTGCAAAGCTATTCTAAAAATTTGGGACCTAAGCTTGCCATTTTTTTTAAGAAGATTAAAAGATTTATGATACTGAATCTCTATAAGTATTAAAAGCACACAGGCTAAATTTTTAAATAACTCATAAATTCAGTGGTTGACCAACTGATATTATTTGACTGACTCAATACTTGATGATTCAATTAAGTTTAAATGTGTTTCTTAAAACAAGTATTAAATCTAACTGAATTCTGGAAATAATTGATTAAGTTTCTGACTCTGGAATCAAAGCAAATTCAACACATTAATATTATCTTCAAATGGTATTGGAAAAATTATGTTTTAATTTCAGAAGTGTTTCATATCCAAAAAAATTAGACTGTCATATAATGGCATTTTATAAATTAATTTCCACAGCAATAACAATATCAGTATATAAAAATGATAATAAAAAAAAGCAACTGCATATTATATATACATATAAATAATGCAAAGGCCTTCTGAAAACTGGAAAATTTTTATGTACATAAGAAATATATTAAATATATAAATACAAATGAAAATACATGATTGAATCACATTCACATAATTTTTTACGTAGCTTAATATCTGCAAGCACATGGAATTATTAAGTTTGAGGAGTGTATGAAATTTATTGTAAATATTCAAGAAAAACAATAAATCATTCACTACCATGAATTTTTAAAATGATAAATAAAAATCAGAGAAAAAAATAATCATCAGAATCTAGGCCAAAGGCAGCAGCATTTCCAAAAATTTATAGTTAATAAACTGTTACTATTATCAAAAATTAAAAAATTATGAGACATAAATCAGTAATGTGAGCCCATCTATTTTAGCTAAATTGTATATAATAATAGAGTATCTGACACCCCATATGCACAAGAGGCTACCAGAAATATGTCATATATGATGACTCATCAACCTTGCAGCAAATGGATCTTCATAATAGATAAAAGCACATGACTGTTCATTTGCAGGAAAATTTGATATTAAGTACAAGAATGGATTTGTATAGGCTGCAAAAAGCTTGCCCTTTTTTAGCAATTCTTTACAAAGGAGAGATGGCTTCAGGCGTATCTAACAAGAGACATCAAATATCCAACATGCACATTGAAAGCTAGCATAAGCAGGATTATTGTTTGGAAAATGTATTCACCACATGAACTGGTCTATTGATCTTTAAAGAAAGCAGAATAAACTAATTTTAAAATATTTATCTCCCTGTCAATAACATATAATATTACATATAGTTCGTTTGCTCTAAAACAATTAGCATCCTCTTGGAACAATAATGTGATACCAAAGTTAAATCGTAAATTAGAATTTGATGAACATCAAGATTATAGTATTTCTATGCCCTCTACATCCTTCAGATCTAAATCTAATTGAAAATATGCAAGAGCATGTCATTCATCAACTAGATCTGCCATTATCCACCTTCTGACAACTACAATTGAAAGAGAAGAATCTACACAAATTCATAACCTTGTGAATACATCTAGGATTTTGCTATTACTTTCAGCTATAGCACTTGCTGTTCCTGTTTGCAACTCTGAGCATTAACTAAACATTGTATTAAAGAGCACTTAGTAAAATGTCTATCCAATTATAGAATAGTTATCATAAATTAGAAGATGAACATGGATAAGATTAGTAATAAATCTTATACATGATTTACTTAAAATAGATTGTTAAAAAAATATTTCTACCAAAAAAAAAAAATTTTTTTTTAAAAATCAAGATAAAAATGAAGAAATAAAAAGAACCATTTTCATCAGTTTAAATGTAGTAGCATCTTTCAAAAAAATACATAATAAATTGTTACTAATATTTCTGGAGAAAAACCAGATGAGAAACCTAATTATATATTAGATTTGGATACTTTGCTTACAAAAAGTTGTTTCTTAAAAATAAACTCCTTAATCATTTTTGCAAATTTTAATCAGTATATACTGATTTCTAAATTACATTCTGCCATGGGGAATGTCACACTAAACTATAACTTGCACCAAAATATTTCACTTATAATCTGCACATTGCTAAAGCAACAAAAGAATACATTCAACCCCAATATCTTTACAACTAATAAGGTCTGGATGCATTAAAACTTAATGCTTAATTGAAAAGCAGCGACCCAAATCCATCATTTAAATACGTGAAATTATAAAAGAGATGATATGTAAAAAGAAAATAATGGAAGACTAAATATAAAAGGATTTTAAAATGTTAAAGGAAAGTACAAAAAGAATATACTACTTTTAACAAAACCAGTATATCAACCTCTGATCAGCAGGTAAATTTTCAAGAACCAAAGTTAAAAACTATTATAATTGCAGTATCTATAAAATATTGATTATTAAAAAAAAACTGATAGTTTTTTTTCTCTCTCTTCAATTCAAGAATTTAAATATCTTATTCATCACCTATTTTTCATACTGGCCAGGGATTGCTTACCTCTGCAGTATTTAAACTTGTTCCTGGCAAAAGCTGAAAGGTTTCCTCAGGTTCATTCTGCCATGTCATGTTCGTTGTACATGGCTATAAAACAGAATTTCCATTAAGATGATAACGGAAATAAATTAGCAAATCCTGCCACTGGTTTGCAGTGCAAAGTTTATTTAATGTGAATTTTTAATAAAATTTTTGAAGTTCCCTCAAAGACTATTTGCATATATTTAATCAATGTAATGTTCCTCCTTGTAGAAGGAAGGACAATATTTCTATTTAGTTTGAATATGGAAATAAAAGATTTGAAGTAAGAAAGAGACCAGCTAGCAAGTAATTATCAACAGTGCTTATTTCTAAATTATTTGACAATACTTCACAACTGTGAATCATTCTGGACAAAATACAAGAGAAAAGCAGTTTGAAGATTTGAAATAGTACAAATAAGATCTTTTTCTAGTCTTTTTTAATTGCTTTACACATGCCTAACAATAAACTGCAGCACAGAGAAAGAAAAGAAACAACCAGAGAGTCACTTACAACAAATACATTGGACAAGCAAAGATGAAAAAATTTTATAAAGCAGCTATGAGAAATTATAAATTCTTATTACCAAATAGAGAGAAATACAAGTAAAGGAAATAGTTAAAATATAGTAGGAAATAGTTAAGAATATTAACTCATTTAATCACGTATTGCACTCAAACAACAATATTTTATCTCCAAAAAAAAAATCATCTGAATTTGAAAGGAAAAAAAAAAAACCACTTTGAATGTTGAAATGACAGGTCTTCTTGTAAATAGAACAAAATGATAGTCCTAATATCAATATTGGTCCTAATATCAATATTGATTAAATTTTAAGAAATATATAAATAAAATAGTCAGATTACTATTTCACAAGCTACATCACTTAGTTCAATTTTATTTAGAAAATAAAGAGAAAACTAAATTTTGTCAAATAAATAATGAATTTTTGGTATTTGCAGACTTTTCAGTTCCTGATTTTATAGCAAAATAAATTAGATATATTGCAAGATGGTTGCATTATATATACTGGAGCTTTGCAATCCTAGATCATAAAACTGTCAAATTAAATTCTTTTTACCATAAATGTTACAAGCAATGACATACCAAATATTACCATACAGCTTCATGTTCATATAAAATGTGAGGAACAAATCAAAACTATTTTTTCTTCTTCTAAAAAATCAGTTTATAATTTGAAAATTCTGAAGTATTGAATTAGATATTGCTTCTTAACAGGTTGATTTGTTACTATGTTAGAAAAAATTTGTTAGATTTTGACATAGTTTAAAGATACTTATTGGATAATTTAATAAGGCAAAAAATCAAAACTAAAACAGTATTCAAGGAAAAAAATCTGAAAAACTATGTTATTCTCAGAGGAAAAATGAACTAAATTACAAGGATAAATTACGTGACAAAATTTAAAAAATTAATAATTTTAAAATATAATTTTAATAGATTAACACATCAATGTTGGATATTGAATTAGACTAAATCATACATACTAAATAGTACATAAAAAATATTTTATAGCATTGAATGCATATTTAGAACTTTTATTTTTAAACTCTTGATTAAATCAATTGTTTTCATATCCACTTGAAAATCATACAGATTTCCTTGATACAAAATTAATTTAAATTTTCAAAACCTAAAAAAATGATTTGAAGATTTAAGCTTACTCATTTTAAAATCCAATTTTTTAGACCATAAAGTTACTGAAATAAAATAATTAGATGTTAGGATTTGTAGAAATAATCTAATATGTAAAAAATACAGATAAAATATTTTTCCACATCTCAAACAAAATAAATTATTGAACTTTAAACCAATTGACAATCTAAAATAATTTCATTAAAAAAAGTACACCTTGCATGGAAGATTATAAATTTTTTTGTCGTTACACAAAGCAGGGAAGAGGATTCTTAAAAATTAATATCTTAATAATTTCTATTGAATTTTAACCGATAAATAACATTAAAATAGTTTATATCAAGAGCAGACAGTGGTGATAATTTGAAAAGCTGTAATTAACTACATATATTTTATTTCATCTATATAGGAATAAATATGCCTTTTATTTTATATGTGGCCTCATATAAGTACAAAATGAAGTTTTTACAAAGAAATAAACTGATTATTTTCCACCTCTTGTCTTGCGAGAAAGTGTCACAGTTGAGCCCTTTAGTTTTCCCCAAGTATTAAAGAAGATACTTACGGCTTTCAAATCTCTCAGTCTGTCATTAACCATTTTTATTTAATAAACTAATTTTTAAATTTAGGTGACTACCAATTTTCAGGATTTAAACGAAACCGAACAGAGAAAACCAAAATCAACAGGTTGCAAACAAAGTTTTCGATGCAACAGGGCAAAACATAACAACACGGAATCGCATAATTTATCGAAAACGCTGGCAACCGGGAAGAAACATCCTATGGCCCAATTTGTTCCTTTAGCGAGTTTCCGTGCTGAACATCAATTTCCAGAGCTCAGTTTGTTCAATGAGTATTCCCACGTTTAGCATTTTCTCTACAAACGCAATAAACAGTCTTTTTAGGATTATTTAATTTTAAGAATATTTTAATGATAACCACTAACCTACTAGTCTTCCTATCATCCGAAGTGTACATAGAAAAAAAAAATGGCAATCATCAAAAACTCAACTTTGAAATGCATCGTTACCTTTCATACTTCGCATCGAAAAACACGTTTTTGAAATTTTTTCTGTTTCTGAGTCTGTCAATAAATCTGATAGCTCAAGAGCGTATCAATTCAACTGGCATAAAAAAATTTCTCCACATAGGCAAATTTATATCAAATATTGGACGATATTCGTGATTGACCTGTAATTTACATTGGATGAATATTTATGGCCATCTATTAGAATCTATGTTGGACGAAATCCTGCCTGTTCGCATGTCTACATGAAGAAGATAACACAAATAGATGAATAAAAGTAATCATATGAATTTATCATTAAATTCGTGGATATGTATAGTTTTCAGTTTTGATCTCAATTAACCCCAGCGTTAACATCTGTATCTTTGCGAATCTATAAATGCGGTACTTCAAATATACCATAACGTAGACAAATACAGAATTGATCTTATCAGCAACATTGAATATTTACATAGAATCTTGGACTCAATCGTTGTAAAGTAAGATATTCAAAATTGCTTCTCAGTTTTCTTCATAACATAGAGAAACACAAAATGCGCCATGTTCTCTTATTATATAAGAAAATCTAAAAGGTAATAATCCCGCTATCTTATCAAGAGGTGTTAAATTTTGTAATGAAATCACAAAATTTTATGAAGGTTGAGACTTCAAAGCATTAATCCAGTTATATGATAGGAAGATTAAATTTTAGGGACAATTTGGAAATTATGAGTTTTTCTTGCAAGTTTAACAGAAATATTATCTGTAAGCTTCTAAGCTTTTTCTTATAATAAGATTCAAAGTAGAAATACATAGTCCACGATTTTTTGAATAACAAATATTTTTGCTATTGTTCAATTTAAAATCCTGTTCCAAATAACTGCTATTTTAATCACACTTTTAATTAAAAATTATTAATTCGAATTAATTATATTTTTAATTATAATTAATGTTTCATTTATTAATTTAAGTAATGTAGTGTTGACAATTTATCTATTTGAGCTAAACTTTTAGGCTTGGTTTTTTCTTACAACCATTTAATTAATTCATTAATTGGATAAAAGTATTTTTTCAAAAAGATTGAAATTAAAAAGTATCATTTCTTTAAAATTTTCACTTTAGTTCTACATTCTGCAAACAGATGGCGCCTGCAAACTTAATGCCAATAGAAAGTCACTTCACAGGCAATTAAAAATTATCTCTGTCGGATACTCATGTTGTCAAACACTGAAGTCAAGAAATTACTGATAAATAAGCAATTACTTCACTCTTACAAACACTTCCTGTGAATAGCACCAATTACAGTGATATGCGGTTTCGAATAGAGATGCATAATCCACGATTTTTTCAATAACAAATAATTTTGCTATTGTTATTTTTAAATATCTGTTCCAAATATCTGTTATTTCAATCATATTATTAATTAAAAATTATTAATTAATATTGAATATTAAATTTATTAATTTTAATTAAAACTTAATTAACTAATTTAAGTAATGTGTGATTGAATTAATTTATCTATTT
>JAPMOQ010021783.1:588046-611958 GCA_026543055.1 Argiope trifasciata | reverse complement strand
TGTGTGTGTGTGTGTGTGTGTGTGTGTGTGTGTGTGTGTGTGTGTGTTCAATGAAAAATATTTCACGCACAATAAAACTTTGGTTCATTTTACTGCCCATATTATTCAAAACACACTCTGAAACTCTTATGTAAATATCTCTATTAAGTTTTGAAATATCACTTTAACAGTGGAGAATTTTTATGTAAATTAAAGTTTTGAGAAAACTGAAATATAAAGACAAATATGTGAACTGAACTACAAGAAATAACAATAAAAAAATCGGCAATGTGGTCGGTTTCCAGTGGTTTTAAAGCAGTAAAATTAAATAAAAAAAACTCTGCATTTTTAAAGAATAATAGCTTCCAGATAACATATGTTCATTATTTTTAGCAATCCTCCATTTTTTCCTCCAAATCTTTCACAACTCTTTTGAATCTTCCTGTGAATAAAACTGGTGTTTCTCACTCCAATATTATTTCATTAATGATGTTCGAAAACAACTTTTTTTTTAAAAGCTTGAATACCTCTGAAGATCATTATTTTCTAAAATTCTTACTTCGAAACTCATAAAAATTGCCGAAACTTATATAGCTGAAACCAATCACCGCTTTAAAATATCGATAGAAAATGCTTTATGAAAAAGCAGGTACTCCGAAAACTTTCTGAGATTTTAAAATAAAACAAAAATTAAAACAGATAAAAAGTTGGACGAAGTTTGGTTTAAAATAAAGAACATTTTTCATCATTTTTTTTCTTTTCCAATTTTCCATTTTGCATTTATTTCCCTACTCAAATCATATCGCTTATTTGCGTGACTAAGTAAAACCTAAACCGAATCGATCATCTGCAATTTATCTGTTTTCAAACTCCTTAAATCATTATTTTAGGCTTAATATAAATACGGTAGAAGGAAAGTAAAAAATAAAAAATAAACTTCAACTTCGACTGCACTTAGATAAACCGATATTGAAAACGATTACGCTCCAATGCATGATATAGTGTTTATCGTTTGCTAAGTAATGGAAGCAAGCAACGCTGTAGTTTCTTTTTAAAATGCATTTTAAAAGACAGCTAGGAAAAAATAAAATAAATAAAAAAAATCGCTTAGAAATACTAAAGTATCTCTAAAATTCAATTATCTTTAGAAACCGAATGTCAGTAAATAGATTAATTTTTTTTTTCTCCTTGAGTCTGTTTGTTGGATTTCGTATCTTGGAAGCTTTAAAAACAAGTAAAATCAAATTATTAAATATTAGTTTGATAAAATATATTGATTAATTTTTTTCAATCTAATTTTATAAAATAATAGGAAAAGATTAATTTTTTTTTCTTTTAAATTCCTATTCGACTAATAATAAAGGATAAAATGGGGTCATTCTTTTACCATTTTACAGACTAGAGCGGTCGAATTTCGTAAGAGTTTTAATTTAATAGCAAATAATTTTCCAAAAATAAATATACAAAAAACATTTAATATTTTTATTATTTTTATTTTATTGTTATTATTTATATTTTATTGTTATTATTTATATTTTATTGTTATTATTTATATTTTATTATTATTTATTTATATTTTACTTCGATTCATTTTTATTTTATTATTTTTTATTTTTTATATTTAAAAATTATTGTAGATGAAAAAGAAATAAAATTTCATTTAATTTAAATTATATATTCTTTCTTTTTCAAAATAAGCTCTAAACATATCATGTCACACAAAGTATTTATGAACCCATTTAAAAAATATTTAACTTGTTTTTTATCGATGCCTAAATAACAATGTTTTTCCTAAATTTAGTATTCAAAAAAAATCGCCCTGTCCTTAACAATTGTTTCTACAGGTTGCGCCAGAGAAACTTGCTTATTTAAAAAGTCAATAAAAACAAAACTTTTCCAGTTATTGTTTTAATTCTTTTTTTATCTGAAAACACTATATCCCAATTTTTTATTCATATAATTTTATAAATCACATCGGTTAAATGGCGACCCCATTGCACATACACAGATTAAGTCAATTTTTGAAGTTCATGTCCACTCTTTGCAGCATATCAATCGGTATGTCATCAATGTTGTCGCGAATGGTGTTCTTGAGGTGATATATTGTCCATGGTTGATCAGCATAAACCAGGGATTTCAAAATGAGCCTCGTCACTGAAAAAAAACAGCATTTCACATGCATTTTGACGGGCAACAAAATCGCGTTCAGTTAATTCTTGAACAACAACTAATTTATAGGGAGGAAATTGAAGGTCTTGAAGGAGAATTTATCGAAGAATGGTGTCAGAAATTCCTAGAGTAACTGCGTGTTAGCAAGCCAAACACCGGGGGGAATGCAAAACTGACTGCTTCACTCTTTCGACATTTTCCGGAGTTCTGGTGGTCCGTTGATGTCCATTTCTAGGTTTAGTGACACTCCCCAAATGAGTTAACCCACGAACTGAATCGAATTACCGCCAGTAAAGGGTCTGTGAGGAGGAATTTCTGAGCGAGCTCGGAAGGCACGTTGCGTAGCAACAAGTGAGCGACCGTTAGAAAAAAAGCTTTCGACATCGCAGGCACTCTGTTCTCTAGACCAGAGCATGATGGCAACAAACTAGAAGAAGAAACAAATGTGGGGATTTCCCTTCCAGTAGCACTACCTATCACCCATCTACCCACCCAACTCACCGCTCGGAATTTTTTTCAAATAAGTAAGTTTCTCTGGCATATCCTGTATTATTGCAGCTAAATTAAGTCATTTCTCTACTTTACTATATATTTATACTTCGAATTTATTGCTAAAGAATAAAGCAAAAGTTGAAAATCGTGGAATAAAGATTCTGCTTATATTTTCGTATTCTGTAGGTTTCAATCACAATGAAATTTCGCTTTCTAACTTCCTTTTCTTTAATATTTATTGAAGTCTGTTAGCATTATCAAATTAAAAATTGCATATACAAAGATATTAATACTGTAGGCGTTTTTTTTTTAACTTTTTTTTACTGCTCTTTTATTTTGTATAAGCATATTTCAACCGCGTTAACATTCCATGTAATACATCCTGTTGCACAATATTATACGCTATTGTTTAATATTATATGATATTATTTAATATAATACAATTTTATTATTGTATACTAATATTATTTATCATCATACATATATGTGCTACCAAGGATGTTATAGAGATTAATTACTGAAAAAATATTACCTGTAGCCCTTTTAAATCTGTAATCGCGAATAAATCTACTAGACGATCTTCCAGGATTTCCTACAACTGCATCTGTAAATGTTTTCGTCAATATAAATGAGAATCGAATCCACTTCGATTTTCAAACACAGGATTTTGAGAACCATGTAGAGCGCTAGTGCTAAAAAGGCTTTAGAACTGCTATCGAACAAAAGCTCATTCCAAGTTTCGCACAAATATGCTCCATCCATGTCCTTACTAGAATATTCTACAGCATTTTAAGGTATCCAAATGCGTTAAAAACACTGGTTATCGATCACATTGGCAAATGTTTTTTAATTGTTGACTTTCCTCTTTCTAAAATAGTTTATCTTTTCTAGGAAAAGGAAGAACTCACCTATCATCCAGAATCGCATATTTTTCATTTAAAATTTGTCTTTGATTTCCCTTTCTCAAACATTTAATTTTCATAAAAATTCTCCACCATTAACATGATAATTCAAAAACTGATAGAGATAGTTACGTAAAAATTTCAGCGCCTGTTTTTAATAATATGGGCAGTTAAATGAAACAAAATTTTTATTGTTGGTGAAATACTTTTTCATATATAGACGTTTTTAGCAAAATGAAGCTGTAAATTTATGGAAAAAATGCATATATACGCGTATTTTTACCCATAACTTCTTTGCATCTCAAGATTTTTCTTAGATTTTGGTTCATTTCCTTCATCATCATATTCTATAACTTGTGTGCTTCTATTCTTCTGTGTATTCTATAACTTGAAAAATATGATTTCTGGATTACAATTCAGTGTGCTAGCCATTTTGGTTAAATTTCAATAAAATTTACAACCCATTTTCCGATTTCTCAAAATATATTACATTTTCTAATATTTTTTTTTTGTATTCATAGTAGATAGAACTTATTGGCGATTTTTTTATTATTATTATTTCTTGTAGTTCAGACTTTTCTCTTTCCAAAACAGTTTATCTTTTCTAAGAAGAGGAAGGCCTGAGCTATCATCCAAGGGCACATATTTTTCAGTTAAGATGTGTCTTTGATTTCACATACTCAAACATTGAATTTTCATAAAAACTCTCCACCTTAACATGATACCACAAAAGCTAATAGAGGTATTTGCATAAACATTTATGCGTGTATATTAAATGCTAGGGACAATGAAATGAACCAAAAGTTTTAGTGTTGGGGAATTACTTTTTCATTTATACGTGGTTTACGAAAAATTAAGTTGTGAATTTATGGAAAAAATGCATATATACGCGTATTTTTACCCATAACTTCTTTGCATCTCAAACTTTTCCTTATATTTTGGTTCATTTCATTCATCTTTTTATTCTACTAGAAAAATAGGATTGCTGCCTTACAATTTTGTGTCGATTGTTAACCGATTTTGTTTAAATTTCATTAAAATTACTACCAATTTTCCTATTTCACAAAGTACATTACATTTTCAAATAATCTTCTTTATGTTTATAGTATTTTATATTATAATTGACAATACTTCTGAAAACTTTAGTTTTAAATAGCTTTTAAATATTCCAATTTTTCAAAACATTTATTTCGAACGTGGTCGGATACCTTAATTGTCTTTTTTAAGGCAATTGCACTATTTTCAAGAGTGGCCAAGTTCTTGAGGGAGTTAACCAATCGTCCTACAGATCCCACATCTCGCCCTGCGATTTTCACGTGTTTGATCCCATGAAAATACATCTGAAAAGGAAGAGCTTCAATTCAGATGGCAAGCTCAAGGACACTATGACAACAAGGAAATTCTTCGGCTCCTTAATCAATAAGATCGTTGCAGTCAGGTATATGGTGTATACTTTTAATAAAGTCTTCATTTATACACACAGTGCCGCATCGCATATTTCTATTTGAACACCCCTTGTATATGTCCTCCAGTTTTTTATTTCATTAGACTGTGAGGTGTTGGCGTAAGCGGAGTATAATCCTTTCATCAAGATTTGACCATTTTTATGCACTTCTGCTTGTTAATGAAACAGTAACAATTTTCTATAAGCAGTTGCTCATTGCAAAAGCTGTATTCATTTTTCAGAATAACAAATTTAACATTTCATATTTGAAATTCTTCAGCCTAAAATCTCGCGAAAGAATTTTTATTTTAGAGTTTTCATTTTTTTATTTTTTTTTCTGAAAATAATAAATTTATAACTTATGGATGTTAATTTTTAATCTATATCTATACTTATAATAAAGCTCAATGTGTGTGTGTGTGTGCGTGTGTGTGTGTGTTGGCGCTCTACAGGCCAGACCGTTGGACCTACAGCTACCAAATTTGGTACATGTATACCTTGGAGGTCCAGAATGTGCACCTCGGAGCCCGCTTTTCAAATTTTTAATTAGAATTTGAATTAATTAAAATTTAAGCGAAATTTCGACGTTTTTCCGCCATAACTTCCGAAAATATTATTGCACAGGCATGATTTTTATATCAATTTAAAGATAAAAAAATTAGCTTTCTAACGGTATCAGTGTTTTTAATGCATAACTTAAGCTACTATTTTTAAAGAATTTTTAAAGAAATATTTTAACTATGTTTTTTATCACGTGACTGGATAAAATAAAAGTAAACAATGCCGGAAGTTCAAATAAAAAAAAATATCAACTCAAAATAAATCTACAGAAATGCAACTGTCAGCACGTGACTGGATAAAATAAAATAAATATAAAATGTGATATTTTCTTTAAAAAATAAATGCAAAGCAAAGCAATATCTGTACCATTAAGTCAATAAATCTTCTTTATTTACGGTAAACCTGATTGAATTTAGACAGGATGTGCATTGAAATCCCGACTTAATGGCATATTTATGTAATCATTTGCAATATCTGTATCATTAATTTAATACTTTTTTCCCTTTCTCGCTTTCTTTAAAAAAACATATTTAATATTTTGGCAACATCATCGAATTTTTTTTCTATATATTTTGGAAGCATACACGATGGTTCAAACTGACTGATTTATAAAATTAAAGAATATTATTAGGAAAAGGTGTACTTTTAGAACTTTCCATCCATCATCTTAAAGAAAATATTAATTTCAGGCCAATACATGCCCGGCATTACTTCAAGGCTAATGAATATGTGATTTAATTGAAAATTTTAGAACCAATTACTCATGGCGAACCAGCTGGTCGCCAAAGGCGGTTCGTATAAAATAAACAAAAGTCGTTGTTATGCTTCCTTTAAAAAACGCACTTGATAAAATTAACAACTGATTTATTCTTCAATCAATAAAAAAACATTTCTTAAAATAATAAATTATAAAATTATATGCATATATGCTGCAAAGAGAACATGAAAAAAAATGGAAGAAAAGGTCTTGTTATTTGATCTTGAAATCGACTTTTATTCCAAAAAAAAAAAGATATAGACATCTTTAATAGCTGGCATAGACAATTACTTGTTACAAATGTAGCATTTTTAATGAATAAAAAGGCAACAATTTTTTTCATGCTTTTTGAAGTAATAAATTGAAGAAACTTTTTGTAAACGTCTTATGAACAAACATCGTTTCATCGTTTGGACTTTTTGAGCTTAAAAATCGATTTAAAAAATCTTCCAGTGTTATTAAATCGTTCGTTTTTATTAAAAAAAATATGACTCGTCATATTTGCACTTTCAGTAATAAATTATTTGTAATTCTATATTTGCTGTAAACGTCATCTAAAAAAATTCCTTTTATATTCTTAAAATGTTCCATTTCCAGAATTAATAAAAAAAATCTTCTAGTGCTATTAAATCATTTTCTTTTTTTAAAATAAAAAATAACTAGGCATATTTGCATTGGTAATAATAAATGATTTATAATTCTATATCTGTTATAAATGCCATTCAAAACAAAAAATAAAATAAAAAATTCTTTTTTTTTCAGTAAACTTTTTCATGTTCTTTGTTCAGATCTAAGCCTAGTTGATAATTAATTAAACGAAATCCTTCTAAGACTTGATAATTTTTCCAATTACGAATTCCGAAATAAAAACAAAAAGAATTAAAAATAAACGATCTTAAAAAATCTATTTATTTAAGAGTTTTAAGAACACTGTAATCTCAAAATGACATTTCTTGTGTTCAGTTTATCCTACGAACAAATTCGTCTGTTTTGAAATCATAGAAAATCTTCTGATTCGTAGAAAATATCCCGAAGACAACCAATCACGTCATACTTTAATCCCGAACACAAAGACTGAAGAACAAAATATAAAGGTAATGATTTTTGATCAATGCCACTTTTATTTTTTATTTTAAAAAAAAAACATCTTCATCATGTTGGTTTTATGGTTACAAGAAGTTTGGTTTAATTAAAACTTCCTACACAAGGCTTAAGAAGTAAAATCTGTTTTTAATTTTTCAGATGTTGAAATTAAGATGTGCTTTCAAGAAGGTATTAAAAATAATTCTCTTATCTTCTAATAGTTAAAAAAAGGAGTAAATAAAAGTTGGTAAGGGATAAAGTCAATTTTTTTTCTAGAAATTACCATAATAAGGCTTTCATAAACAGCTTTTTTTTTGTTAAGCCTTTTAGGTATTAGCATTAATATTAAATTTTTAATATTTAAGAAGCCTAAGATTCCACATTTTTTATTGAAAAAGCCACTTTAAAATATGTTATTTAACTTCCTTTTTTTTCAAAATATTTAAGAATAATTTGAGTTTAAAAAAGGGTAAAAGAGATTGCAGTACTTCTATCTAATAATAATGCGACATAATAACATCTATCTAATAATAATAAGAATGTCTTTCTGTTTTCCAATGCCATGCATGCAATTAGTTAAATTTGACATTTTTCAAACGTTTTCAAAGAAATCAAATAGATGGAATGATAAATGTTTAGGTGTATATAATAATTGATATGTGATACGTTTCATTTATTTACTTAATACAAAAAGCAAAAATGATTTATAATTTATTGATCTTTTATTTTTTGAAATTTTTATTTCAGAAAAAGAATTTTTGTTCCAAATTTGACCTTTTTGAAATATTTTTTTAAAAAAATGAAATAAGTGGAAGGATAAATGTTCAGGTAGTTCGCTGCTATAAATGTTCGTTTCATATTTTATTCTTTACCCATATGCTGATTCACCAAAGTTTGTAAGATCCTAACAAGATATTCTGTATATCCATGGTCTTTTCTCTTACGTAAAAAGATCTTATTTGGAAGCGTACAAAATAAAACAAAATAATGTGAATTGATCCATCTAAAATTTCTTTTCGAAACAGTCGGATAAGATATAGCCTTGAGTACAGCTTATCCTACTATAAATCTAAAGTATTCCTTCTTATCTTCCCAACATAATCTCCCTGCTATATATTTACGTGAAAACGTGCTTTAGAAATAGCCTCAATTGCGTTTCAGGAAATAAATAACAGAGAAAGAAAATGCCCACAATTCATCGCATTCCGTTAACAATTGTGTCGAAAATATTTCTGTAAATAACCTTGCCTAAGAGATAAATATACAGGGTGATCAGCGAATCAGCCCTGATTTCAAAATTAAATATCTCTACAAAAAAAGAGCAATAAAAATATCCGGTAAACTGTTCGTTTATTAGCAACACTATAAAAATTGTGTAAAAAAGTTTAGAAAATTTAGTTAAGAAAAGCGTTAACAGATGGCGTTCTTATCACACTGCCCATAGACGCTTTCAGTGTGACGCCAAAAATAAAAAATGACCCCCGATATGACTCCTTATGACTTCTTTCTGTGGGGAGCATTGAAAGACAATGTCTATAGAAACAATCCCCCCGATCTAGATGAGCTTGAATCGTTGATTGGTGTTTCATGTGATTCCATTTCCGTTGAGGCATTGCAAGACGGGATGCCAAATTTCATTGTTCGATGACGCCACCTCATTGTTTCGAGCAGTGAACATTTTGAAAAAATTGTATTTTGATTGCAAGGACCGCACCACTTGATTTTTTTAAGACTCCTTTCAGAGAAGGAGTTTTCAGCACAGAGCGACATCTGTTAACGATTTTTATAGCTAAAATTCCTAACTTTTGTACTCTATTTTTACAGTTTTGCTAATAAGCTTACAGATTACAGCATAATTCTATCGATCCTTTTTGTAGAAATATTTAATTTTGAAAGCAATTCTTATTCGTTTATCACCCTGTATTTATTATGTTATTGTAAGTTTATTAAATATCTAAATTTCGTTGAAAAGAAATTTTTTAAGCAATTAACATTTTATGGGATTAATTTACTTTAGTTACATTTATGTTCAAATAATTAATAACACTAAGATTATTTAGGGACTAATCAGGGAATTTGTACCACTGTCAGACGATATTGTTACAAACCTGCGGTTTTGCTTTCTCGATTTAATACTGTCATCGTAAGAAAGACAGTTTTACTGTAATCTGTATTGAATAGTAAACGGGTGAGACGTCAGAGGTCTCAGTGCTTGGCGATATACTTGGTGATCAATTCGCGACTTTGCGATGAATTTGGCGACAAAAGGGAAAGTACCCAAAAAACATCGAGAATTTTCCCGATCCATCCATTAGGAGCCGAGATACATCCAGAATGCTCCGGATTGGTCAGAAGATTTTAGCCCCGCCTTCCATCGCTATATATGGGAGAAGAGAAGATGGTAATGTTTTAAAACGACTATCAGGACTTAGTTATCTTTTTATTTACCGTAGATCATGCCCCAATCCCAGGGGCTCAGGGCTCCGTTAAACATACAATCTACGTCTAGGTCTATGAAGGGTCAGTTGGTGCAAATGAAGAAGAATCAATCGAAAAAAATTAGAAGACCTGAATAGAGAGGTCTTGAGGAGAAACTGGCGTTAGATAATGAGTCCTCCAGACGAGAAGACAAAAAACGGTGGAGCCAAGCAAGTGCTAAACTGAGCTGTGTGCCTTGTAGTCTGTTGAGGAAGCAAATTCGAGTACTATAACCAATGCTGTTGATATTGTTACTACTTGTGAGTACGGTTACTATTGTGTGCTGCTGTGTGTACGACTCGGTTGTAAATAAAGGTCTGTGTTGTGTCTTCTTCTAAAGGGTTGATCATTGTGTGTGCTCATCATCTCTTCTCACACCATACACACCCACTATACAGGTTAAAAGAACCCGACGGATTAGGATAGGAAAATCCGTAACAATATCGAAACCCCAAGCTGAATTTCCTTTCCACTTCCACATAAGGATTGTTTTTATTTGATTTGTTGGAATTTACTGCACCAAGCCCACAAACACGCCTGGTCTCTATTACGATCGAATCCCAAACCTTGTTTCAAGATCACTGTGGGCACTATAAATCATATCAAATATTTGAAAACTAGACTCCATCGAGGTTGTGTATGACGTATTTACAATTCATCATCTGGGTATTGAAGCGCGAAACTTCTGAAAAAGCTTTCATCTCCTTCTCTTCAGAACGGTCTCGCGCACTGTATCGATGAAGCAAGTAGTAAAAATTTAATATTTTATTTCATAAATTAAAATGTAAATAAAATTACTTTTTTAAAATGTCCCAATAATTGGAGTCAATAACAATTACACGCAACCCTAATTACGACAGTGTCACATGTGTTCAACATAAATGATGGAAAAATATAATTCAAAATATTATGCATTGCAAACAGTAGGACCTCGAGATACCAAATTAGCATTTATTTACTTATTAAGAGGTAGGTTTTTCTGCAAAAAGGTATTCACCCCTCCTTAATGATATATATTATTAAGGGTATTAATATTAATTAATAATAATTTAGGTATTAATTAAATTAATACGGTATGAATATTAATAAGGGTGAATAAAGAATAAATGTCACAGTTAGAAATCATTGTAATTATTTGTATTTTACCGAAAATTATTTTCAATAGATATATTAAGATTGTTTTTAGTTATTTCTTCATTTCATTATGTTTTTATTTATTTTTTTGCTCTGTTTTGCTATTTACTGGGTAGAATTTGTCACAAACATTCATTTGGGAAAAGGTTTTAAATGTCGTTAATACTATGACGATTAACAAATTAAAAATATAGCAGAAAAATAACTAAATCTAAATTTTATGAAACACTTAGGTTTCATCATTTTTTATTTAATAAAATAAGATTGAAAACCCTAACATTTTAATCTGAGCAATTTTCTTTCATCTACGACACTATTTGTCGAGTTAGAAAAAAATGATTTATAAGACTTCTAACCTTTCATCTGCAAAATAATAAATGCAAGAAAACTTAATTCAAAGTGTTAGAAAATTTGTTTCATGAGAAAGCTACTGTGCGATAAGTTGGACAGCATGTTTTCCAGATATTAACTTTGTGCATGTTTAGGATGCTATACGGAAATGTATCTGGGCTTCAATAGGCTCTTTCGATATCTTGGCTCATTTTATGTACCTTTACGGTCAGCGGCGGCCTGGTGGTAAGGTCTCGGCTTCAGGACAGGAGGGTTGCAATTCAAGGCCTGATTCCACCGAAGAATCACCATGTAAGTGAGTCTGCTGCACATTGGTTGGAGCCAAACATCCTCCCACTGGTGTGGAAGTTTGAAGGGGGAGATGCCAATTCAGGTGTCTTCTTTGCTCATTTTATGTACCTTTATGGACCGCGGTGGCCTGGTGAGTAGATCTCGGCTTCGGAACTGGAGGGTTGCAGGTTCGAGGTCCGATTCCACCGAAGAACCGCCATGTTATTCGGTCTGATGCAAATTAAATCGGTCGGAGCCAAACATCCTCCCGATGGTGTTGTGTGGAAGTTTGGAGAAGGGTATGCCAGCTCAGGTGTCCTTCTCTTCACCTGACCACGGTTCAAAATTAAGAGGTCCGTCCCAGAATAGTCCTAGCGTTGCTTTGAAACCGTAAGTTAATGTAACTAAACTAAAACTAAAAGAATCATCTACAGTTACATACCTATGAGTTTTTGCTTTCTACTGAGTTGATAAATATCATTAATTTCAGCATGTGAATTCTAGGGCGTACTTCGATAGCTGTGAAAGATAATAATTATTCAAACTGAAGCTGCTCATTATGGAAATATATCTTTGATTTACTTTAATTTTGTGTATTTACAAGGCATAAATTAAGTATTTTGCTTTTCTTTATGCATTATTAGTCCAGAAGCTCCGTTTAATTATTCTTTTCATTAAATTTCATTAAGTTCCTGAACACTAGAAATTCCCCAACAGTTTCTCTGAATTTCTCCTTATTTTTTTGGATATTTATTCATTTGAAATTATTATGAATCTAGATTTGCTACCAAAAGCAAACCGATTTCATTCTTCGAAATTTTTTAAATTTTTTATTTTGTTTCATTTATTTACTTTTAAATTATTGCTGATTGTCTGATAATTATAATTTTTGTAGACATAAAAAATCTGAAGATTGGACAGAACTAGGGGAATGAAATTCTACACTATATTGGTAGATTTCCGTTCTAATTTAAGTTGAAACTCGATAGTCAGTCGGATTATGAAAGTATGCTTGCAATAACTCAAAAACGCATCAAATAACGTAGACGAAATTTAAACGTAGATGTATTAAATGAACTGCAGATAAATTTTGGTGCTAATTATTTTCGTTTAGTTTAAGTTTTGGAATTAATTATTGAAACGATTTATTGATTGCTACTCTTTGAATTCGAATGAAATGAATCGGATTAAAAGAAATCTGGTTCATGACATCAGAATTTCAAATCTGTATCAAATTTTAAATCTGTATCTTTATTTTAGATCCATTCAATATGAGCATTAGATCTTTTTTCATATGATAATTAGAAACATTAATAACATTTAATTGCGAGTGAGCAAAAGTAGATCAAATAAAAAAGCTAGAATCCAGTTTGAACCGGTTTGAAATTTATTATGTACTGCGCATGCGTCAGTTTTTTGAAAAAATGATTCTTTTTTTCCTTTCCAGATTGACGAACGTTCTAAAACTGTTTTGCCAGCCAAGAAAAAAAAAATTAAAAACTAAAATTTCCATTCATATTTTATTCATTAAATACGCTATTTTGAGTATAAAACATCCTAACTAGAACAACATCACGTTCGCAATAAAACGAATACCACGTTTGGAAGCTGAACAACGAATGTCTCCGTAGCAATGCGATTTTCAAATGATAAACTATTTACCAATAAATTTCTTAACATAATAATTTATATAAAATTTTTATGAAAACAGTATTTTTGCACACGCAAAGTGTTATTTGTTTCATTTCTGAGATCGTAAAACTGTTTCGTAATGAATTATAGAACAGGAGTCAATGTTTTCCATTTAAGATTGAATGAAGTCATATTTCCCCATTGTGAAGAAATAGAAAACACTTTTATCGAAACTGTTATGGAACATGAGTGAAGTGTTTTTAAAACATATTATGAAAATTAAATTATTTAATTTTTTCCGAAAGAGATTATGTTCCTTAAAAATAACTACTATGATGTTATAGTTCTGTTCAACATTTTTAAAAAACCATCTGTTGTCAAAGAAGCATATTTAATAACAAAGTAATACTAATAAAAGCAGGTTAACATTTTAAAAATTCATCTGCTTTCGAAGAAGAATACATAATAATAATGTAATTTAAAAGCAGAGCAGCCTTTTAAAAATATATCTGCTTTCAAAGAAGGTTCATAATAATAATGCAATACTGGTAAAAGCAAGCAAAAAAAAAAAAGAGATTAAAACATGTTTAATTTTGTCATTTATGCTTTATCCATTGCCTACGCGATTTCAAGCTTCAGTTATTCAAAAAACTCCAAGCAAAACAGCAACATGTTCTAACACGATAAAAATATAATCTAGAAACCATATGTAATATTATGCAGTATGTTTCATTAATGGAAAGACAAAATCATAGTGTTATTAGTATGCTTCAGTAAGGACGAAAGTTGCAAAAAAGCCACGTCAAAAGGGTTAAGTAACATAAAGCGCATGGAGTCTTTGTATTCATAAAAATTCTTAACGAACAAAAGTACATACGGGAAGACGAGTAATCTCCATATCAGTAAACTGTGAGCATCTCAATATAGGTTTAATAATATGTGAGCAGCAATCCTGTGTGATTTTCTCATGGGACTGTACTTACTGCCCAAAAGCCTGAAGGGAGACACTTACCTTGTTTCACGGAAACATTTCTCCCCAGGAACTATGTAAATTGATCGTAAGGCAGCAACATTTAGCTCATGTACGATGTTTGCGATATCCATAATTAGCAAAACATCTCATACTCAAAGAGATGGCTTGAACATGCGAAACCTGTTGCTTTGGTCCATGTCCACCGGATCTTAATCCGGGTGATTTTTTTAATATGGGACTTCCATAATATCTTGTGACCCATAGAATGATGGAGGATGTCTTAGGGCGGAAGGCAGGAAAAGTCTAGAAATCATTTTCACTTTATTATAAAGTGTGTCATGCTGTCAGAGGTAACTACTTCCAAATTCTAAACAAAATCCTAAAAATACATTAAAAATAACATTAAAAAAATTTTGGTCGTTGTTACATTTTTGTGACTTCGGCGTGACGTCGGACTTGCTTGTACTTTCCGCGTTATTTCATTTAGATGTTTCAATCAGATTCGCGACACCACCTTTCATTACAATTTTGTTCCTATTGAACTCTTCGAAGATCCCTCTTCCATTGTTTGACTAACAGGACACTCTTTATGTTTAATAATATTTTAATCAGAGTACATCATTTGATAATTATCCTAATTAATCCAACAAGTTCTCAATTGTTGCAAAATATCTGTTCCAATTTCCTTAACTCCGGTTTCAATCGCTGTTCTCTAGTCAACCAGTGTTGGCGACTATATGAGATACACCTTCTTTCAAGTGTCCTCATAAAAAAGTCACATGAGTTAAGATCCGGAGAGGAAGACGGCCATTCCCTAAAATTATTTGCCTCGTAATGCAATCTTACTCAACCAGTCTATCGTAAAAATGTTCTGCTTAGAAATCGAAGTTTGGAGAGTGAGATGAAATCTAACGCTATTTTACATAAACCCATAATCGGTTATCACGTCTGTGCCATGCAAGAGTGGAATGGTGCTTTCATTAAAACACTTTCACTTTCTGAACATTAGGTTCCATTCTTGCGTCCCTTTTTTCCTTTCACATTTTCGTTAGCACATTGTCCAAGACAGTGCCGGTTACCTTAAATTCTTTTGATCATCCTACCGTTTATGTTGTGATGATTGCTGAATTATTTCACCACACTATTATAGGTTTGCTATTCATGATAAGTTAGCAATGTGATAACACTTTCAATCGACTATTTGATCATTTCAGAAACATGTTAGTCATGTTATAATATCAAAATGCTCATATTAACGTGTTTTATCGGAATCTGTAAAAGTTAGACGACGTTGCAAACCTTGCGGAACACAATGTCTTATCTTTTTTTTACTTTGCAGATTCCATTCTTTTTCTAGAAGTTTCCACTGAATTAGGTTTTAATATTTCACGCATTATGGAGACTAGATTTTTCCTGAATATAAAATGGAAGATTTATATTTATGAAATAAATGAGCCTACATTTCCTCAAAGCAATTCTTTATTAAATAACAGGGCTTATCCAACGTATACTATGCTGAAAAAACTTCATTTCAGTACTAAGTTGGGACAATAATATTGACTTAATGAAAATCTCACTAAAGAGATTCATCGTTCCAGCATTCAATTTCAGAAAAAAAGAAATCCCAAATCAAACAGTGCTTTTGGTTCCTCATTAAATCAAAAGGGTTATTAATTACATTTTAGCGACCAATCCGATCTCCACCTGTAGGAAATAATGAGAAATAAATCACAATAAATTACTCTTCTAGAGAGAGAGAAAAAATCGTCTGACTCATTTGAATAGTTCAAACAAAATAAGTACCTGTGGCATCATCATAACAGTCCAGAAGATAAATTACAAAATAAATTACCGGATGGAAGATTTGTTGACAAGAATAATAAAAAATGTAAATGAATATCAGCGGACGATGACAGAACCATATGCCGCTGTACTTCTAGATAAATTGCCTTTTTCTACTTCTGTTTCTAGATTATTCTCCCGCGCTTTTATTCATTCTGTAACAGAAAAGAAAATTTTGTTTCTTGTAAAAGATTTCTAATTATGATAGCTCACGTTCATGGCTAAAAAAGAAGAAAACTACCGCTATAATGCGTTTTTAATTAAAAATATCGTTTGGTACTCGAGGGGAAAATAATATAAAAGTTATAATGGAAACAAAAACTAGGATGGCAACAAAAAGAATATTATTTCATTTTCGTCTGAGGTTTAATCAAAAGTTATTGTAGTAGAACTTTGTTATTGATTATGATTAGCTTTCTTGAAGTAATTGAGATTTTTTTATTTTTTCGTTTCTGAATAGTATTAATATCTCTTAGAAATCTTTTAAAGATGCTGATTAAATTTTCAGATTTTATTCATAAATTATGATGTAATGTTTATTACAATTAAAAGCATATTACCTAAATGTATTTTCATTTTTGATGTTTTGCAGTTATGAAATTCATAGACCATTTTTAAAAGTCAAGAAATTACATAATTTGGTATTTTTTGTTATTTTGCAATTTTTATAACTTTTTAACTACTTAATGAAATTTCCTTTTCCATAATTAATATTTATCAAATTCATAGACCATTTTTAAAAATCATGAAATTATATGATTTGATATGGTTTATAATCTTGTATTTCATGATTTCTTAATTACTTAAAGAAATTTAATTTTTACTGTTTTGCAGTTATTAATTTTTTTTTATCATGAAAAATTGTGATTTGAAACGGTTTACTATTTTGTATCTTTCATGATTTTTCAACTACTTAATGAAATTTCCTTTTTTGATGTTTTGCAATTATCAAATTCATAAACCATTTTGAAAAATCGAGAAACTTTGCGATTTGATGCGGTAAACTGTTTTGTATGTTTCATGGTATTTTAGCTATTTAATGAAATTTAACTGTCTTAGAATAAATTTATTATTAAAGTTCGTCTTAGAGTAAATTATCACCGGAATAAAATCGTTTAAACTTTTTGCAATACGCTGTAATTTATTAATAGTATTATTAAGAGTTTCCACATTCTTCAAATTGGTTTGATTCACATATCGCATTTCACTAAAGTTTTTAAAAAGGATTAGGAAAATTAAAAAGAATGCAGTATCTAATTTTTGCAGATTCGGATGGAACATTTTGACAAATAACAAACGAACATTTTGGCAAATAACAGGTGTGGTCCCCAAACATAGCATCATAGACTAATTACACGAAAAACGTGAATTATGAGTCTGACAGTTTATATTCTAAATTACTGTCCATACGACAAATGCTCAACATGGAAGCTTCTCTAGATGCAAATACATGGCAACCAATTAGACGTAAATCGTGTTTGCAAGTAAATATGCAAATTATTGCAATGGCATATAAGGCTAAAAATAGGTTTGATGAGAATGAGCCTCGCATTATTCACTAACATATTTTGTGTTATGTTTGCACCCGTAAGGTTTGAAATGAGCAAAAATTCGAATTCGATTGAACGCATTTCCATGGTGTTGAATTATCATGAATTGCAATCATATCACATAGTGGTGAAAATATTCTGCAATAACAACAACATAAACAGAACAACGATCAAAAGAACGTACAAGCATTAAGGCAATCGGCACTGTTTTGAGCAAGCTGATAGCGAAAAATTTGAAGGGAAAAAAAAGATGCTCGCAATAACAGAGCTTAATGTTCAGAAAGTGAATTTTTTTGAATGACAGAAAAAATCCATTCTTGCATGGCATAGACAAGATAAGAGATTATTGATTTGTGCAAGATAGTGCGGAACCTCATCAAATTCTCGAAACTTCGATCTCCTAGTTAAGCATTTTTAAGATAGATAAGTTGGATTCTATTACGAAACAAATAATGGTAGAAAATGGCCACTTTCCTCCTAGAATCTTAACCCCATACTTTTTAAGCGTTTAAAAGACGCAGTGTATCACCTGTAGTATCACATACAGCTGTCAACATTCGTTGACTTGAGATAAATAATTGATACCGAAGTCAAGGAAATTGGAGCAGATATTTTGCAGAAAAAACTAAGAACTTCGATTCCAAACTTCGCCATTTTATTTGTTGGAATGGCGGACATGTCGAAAATCTATTCTATTAAAAGTTCTCAATAAATATTTGGTTTTGTTCTCATTCCTTGAAGTTTTCAGGGCGCAAGCTTCTAACCTTAATTACACTATGACAGTATATCCAAGCACCTGAAATTTTATACATCAAAATGCTTGTCTTGAAGTTTTCTATCCGAATTTGAAAAATTAGCATACCTTTTGCATACTTTTAGCAATACCCTGTAATAATAGTAATACATAATCCTATGTATTATTATTATACAAATAAAAAACATTGTAAAATTTGACATTCATAATAGTTTTTATCACACAGATGAAATTTCAAAATCAATTTATATATTAGTTTTCTGTTTCTGTTGTTTAAACTATATATGTAGAATTTAACAGCATTCGTTTTACGAGGACATTTAAACACTTTTAATTATTCAATTATTTAGGATTTGCTTTTCCTTACTTATGTATAAAAGTAGTGTTTGCGCATTTTAAAGAAGACTTTATACTCTATTCTATATAACTATTATATATTTTATACTTTTTTAAATAAGATTTAATTCCATTGCCTTGTTACAAATCTATGATGCTGCTTCCCAGAATGACTGGATTGGTTCTTGGGAAATACCGTTTTACGACCAGTCGCGTTTAATGCTGATCAGATGCAGAATCAGTGACATCAGGGCATGACGACAAACTTCGCGACTTGGCAGCAAAATGTATATTACTGGAAACTTTGAGAATTTTAACGATTCAGCCAGTTGGAACCATGTTAATCCTGATTGGTTCAGAACCTTCTCGTCACTCCTCCTGGAATAATAAAAGGTCAGCAGCCAGAAGTCGAAATCAATCGTGTCATGAGTCTACAGTGATTACGTGGATCAGTCCAGCGGAAAACTCAAGCGTTTGTTGAATTGAGCTGTGTGCCGAGCCCAGTTGTTCATTTTAGAAGTTGCATTGTTTCGTGTATGGAGCAACAGTTGTAAAGCTAAAGCGAGGAGACAGTGGAGAATTGCAAACGTTTTGAGTGACCGTGGAAAGAAGCTATGTGAATTCCCTCCATTTGCTGAGTTCTGTCTGGCCGTTTTGTGTTTTGTGAGTTGCTGTTGCTACCGATTATTTCTTTAAGTTACTATTTGCTGTAATATGCTGTCCTGTGTATTTGTCATCAACGTATTAGTAAAAGTCATCGTCTGTCACAAAAGGACTGTTCATTTCATCGACCTACAAATCACAAAGATCCGTGACAGAAGTAGTAAAATCCATAACAATACATTTTATGCTTTTCAAAAATAAAATTTAATTCCATAGCCTTGTTCTTTTTATGGTGTTACACTTACTTAACAATATGCAGTGTAATTCAACATCTTAAAAAAGTAGTAAATTATCCAGTTATATTGATCTCCCAGGACTTTTCTTGCTGTTTATTTTCCAATGATGCTAAATCCCTCCATCGGTTCATAAAATTGTGAAAGAAGAATACGCATGCAAAAGCTTTACATGGCAATAATATTCAATGATGAAACAAATAAAGAACTAAAATATAGGAAATAAAAAAAAATTAAAATACTCTTTTATAAGCAAATTTTTCTTTCTTGTACTCTGCATTAGTCCAATAAAAATAACTTTTCCATCAAAAATATAGCGTTCAATATTATATAATGAGGTGTAAGAAATAATATTATAAAATTACTGAAAGTTTTTACAAGCAAAATAATTTCTAAGCATTCATAAATAGTTATTGTTGTTGCTACATAAGGCACTTTACAACCCAACTGACAGATTGCTGTCAGCGATTTAAGCCTAAATTAGCATCCCTTGATTTTACAGAATCGCCAACTAGGGCCAAGAGCACGACTTGGTTACTTCATGTTTTGCATTCGCATGCTTAACCCCTTTTTATAGGGATCGCATTGACACTACCGACAGAAAAAAAATACAGAATAACAACCATTCCAGAAGTGGAATTCGAATCCAGAACGCTCAGATCATGGTGAAGAAACGCTAGCCCTATGCCAGGACGCCGGCTTCATAAAAATTTAAGCGATATAATGAAGATGATTGCCACTCAATTTTTCTATCTATGGTTTCAAATTTTTAGGCCTTTTTTAGGCTTAGACCTATAACCTTTTGATAATAGAATAATTTAAAAAAAATTAATTAAAGGGGGAAAAATTCGTTCTATTTTTTCACAAAATTTGTTAGTAAGATGGTTTCAAATCACTTCATTTCTTTTGAAAGTTTATGTTTTGTACTCACTACATCTCCCAGGTCGCAACTGCAAAATGAAGTAACCGCAAAGCATACAATAAATATCTTTTAATAATTAAAGATGTAGGCGTGTACGTTTTATTTATCTGACAATTAACTCCAAAATGAAAGTGGATTAGGAAATTCATCCGGGACCTTTTGATAACTTTAATCTTAAATGATACTGCAAAATATTCTTTTAACATTGTTTTCTACTAATGAAGAATTTAGAAAGTTTCATACCTATTAAAATAACCTTAGTTCATCTTTTGATTTGGCTACCGTTTTCTTTGATTCCAAAAAAAAGTGCATTAAAACTTAGTTTAAGTAACTAATATTTTGTGTATATTAATCATCTTTAAAATGAAATAGATGATTCACAAATACGACTTTTGCTACTTCGTTAAACTAATTTTAATTCGTTATAATAGTCATAGAATTTACTTGGCAATAATACAAAATTTAACAATTATCCTAGTCTTAATTATGACGCAAACGTATATAGATGCTCTTAGTTGGCATTCCTTCTTACTTTATTAAGGTATCCAACTACGTTGAAAACATTGGTATTCGGCCACATTGGCGATGTTTTTAAAAAAGTGTTATTTCTTGTAATTCAGACATTTATCCTTCCAAAACAGTTTGCTTTTTCTTAGAAAAGGACGGTCTAACCTATTATCCAGAGAAATGTTAAGCAAAATTTATTTTTCAGCTAAAATTTGTCTTTAACTTCAATTTTAATTTTCCTAAAAATTATCCACCATTAACAAGATATCATAAAAATTATTAGAGGAATTTACATAAAAATTTCAGCGTGTGTTTTAAATAATATAGACAATGAAATGAACCAACAGTTTTATTGTTGGTGAAATACTTTTTCTGTTATAGGTGTTTTTAGAAAAATTAAGTTGCGAATTTATGGAAAAAAGGCATATATACATATATTTTTACCCGTAACTTCTTTACATCTCAAAATATTTCTTAGATTTTTGTTCATTTCATTCATCATTATATTCTATAACTTTTGTACAAAGAAAAATAGGATTGCTGCATTACAATTTTGTGTAGAGTGTTAACCATTTTGGTTAAATTTCACTAAAATTGACCCCAAATTTTCCTATTTCTCAAAATATATTATATTCTCAAATTATGTTTTTGTATTTACAGTGTTTGTAATTGATAATACATCTGAAAATCAAAAAAAGTTTTTAAAAAATCAAATTTTTCAAAGTTTTTCCTTTGAACATAGGCAATTATCTTAACAATAAAATCGGACAGTGGTGCAGTATTAACAAAATACCAAACAAAAAAATTCTAAACTGATTTCTTTCAACATCTATAAATATTTGCTTTTTGTCTCTAAATCTTGAGATATTGTTAATTACCCAACCCTACCATTGCAATTCTTTTATCTATAATCTTTTCCTGGAGAAAACATAAATTCAACAAAGAGCATAGTATGAATGTCTTTTTCTGAACTGTATCCTTTAATACTGTGAAGGTCCATGTTTGGTAAAACATTCTTGATAAGACAAATGATATTGAGATGATTCACTGTCTCTTACTATGATTACTCTCTTTACACAGTGCATCAGTGTGAGAAAATCCCTTTAAATACTAAACACGAAACCTATATTAATTTCTTCTAGATTTCTTCCTGGTGTATGATCCATGAGTTTGTAAAGTTGACAAAAGTGTTAATCATATTCTCCCGCCTCCAGGCCTTACAAATCTTTCCATTCTTATATTTTTTAGAAAAAAAATCCATGAATTTTCCCAAGGACTCAGTATAAATCTCTTCCTGTAAACTGCTCAAGTTTAAATGAGGTTTAAGGATGATAATACATGCATAAGAATGTCTTACCAGATAGACAAATGATGTTGAGATGATTCTCTGTCTCTTTTAGAGTACATGAGGATGAGAAAATCAACCTAAATATCCAACAATAAGTCTAGATTGATTTCTTACTATCATACAATTTATGCGTTTATTTAATCGACAAAAGTATTAATCATATTCTCCCACATCCAATCATTAGATATCTTTCAATTCTTATCGTTTTTAGAAAAAAAAAACATGAGATTCTCCAAGGACACAGTATAAATCTCTTCATGTAAACTGCTCAAATATTAGTGAGGTTTAAGTGTGATAAAACAAGCGTAAGGAAGTATTACCAGACAGAAATGTGATGTTGAGAAAATCTTATGCTTCTGCTAAGGTACATGAGAGAAAGAAAATCAACTTAATTATTAAACAAGAATTCTAGATTGGATTCGCTTAGATTTCTTGTTATCATATGATCTATGCGTTTATGAAATTGACAAAAATGTTAATCACGTTCTGCAGCTCTTTCAAATTCAACACTATTACAGTTCTTTCAAATCTCATGCCTTTTTGAGGTAAAGCCTGTTTTTCTAAAATATAAGAAAAAGCTGTTATCTCTTGGTCGATTGCGGTACAGTACAGTCTATATCCTGGTCTATATCTTCAGATAACTGATGACCTGTTAATCTGACAGTCTTCGTACAAGTGAGATGAAATCCTAGAGAATGAAATCGAAACAGACTTACTCTTTGACTAAATATCTTTACATTTTTAGAGCTCAGAAAAGCTTTAATTATATTTTTCCATGACTTACCATGACATTTCTTTTTTATTATAAATAATTTTTAGAGACATGATACGCTCGCCAAGAAAACATGCATCAGGCCAAATACATTATACTGTTAAGGTATTGTAAATTATTTTTATGAAATTACTTTATAACATGTTAAAATAACCACCTACGTCTCTCATATTGTATGTCTGTATCAGACAGAATTAATCAAAATATCAGACAAGAACTTTAAACTAAGTTCATTTTATAATTTCCTCCTTCCTGTTGTATTTGTAACTTATGGCATTTTACAAGCCCGCTAACAGAAAGCTGTCAGCGATTTAAGCCAAAATGAATGCAGCTTGTTTTCTGAGTATCGCAAACTAGAGCCATAAGTATGACTTCACTACTCATGATTCACATTCGCTTGCACAACACCTTTTAACACGGGAGAACATTCACACTACTCACAGATAGAAGACAGAATAATAACCATACCCGAACTGGGACTCGAACCCGAGATCACGAGAGAGGCAAGATACCCCTATGACAGGAAGCCGGTATCACTCATAGTTAATGATATAAATAGATAAACCATTTTTTCCCTCTCCAATATAGTCTATATGGATCGACCATTATTTCGTTAAATTTATGCTAAATTATTTCCTTTTTATCCCTCATCAAAATATTATAATATATACAGATCAATCATTATTTCATTAAATTTATGCCAAATTATTTCATTTTTCAATCATCAAAATATTATAACATAAATAGATCAACCATTATT
>JAPMOQ010021783.1:570070-588036 GCA_026543055.1 Argiope trifasciata | reverse complement strand
AGATCAACCATTATTTCATTAAATTGATGCCAAATTATTTCGTTTTTTTTTTCCTCATCAAAATATTATAATATAAATCGATCAACCATTATTTCGTTAAATTTATGCCAAATTATTTCATTTTTTTTCCTTATCAAAATAATATCATATAAATAGATCAACCATTACTTCTTAAATTTATGCTAAATTATTTCATTTTTTCCTCATCAAAATATTATAATATAAATAGATCAACCATTTTTTTTTTTTTCATCAATATATCGTTTCGCATAATTTTAATCTATCAATTCTGAAAGAATCTTAAAATTAAAAAATAACAACGGCTTAGACACTTAGATATCATTGCCAAATTATTTTTCCTATCGGTAGTGTTGATTGACTGAATACCTAATGTGTGTGTGTCATCATTATACAGGGTGTCCCAAAAAGATTGAAACGCGCTTTAATTCTTTAACCGTTAGGGATAAGTAGGTGATGTAATTTGAAAAAATGTTCAAAATAAGATAGGAGAGAAGATTACATTAAGAAAAAAAATCCACCTATGAATTTTACAAAGTTACACTTTGTAAATTTTTATACAACCCCACTATGCAAATTTGGTCAATTAGAAAGTTTTTCCTTTCCATCCCAGAAGACCATTAAAAAACTGCATAACTGTATCTTTAAAACTTTTTAAATAATAACACAGAAAAAAAATTGACTTATGTCACTTTACCATACCACTTGAAAGACTTTTTCGTCGGTGAAAATAGGGACCATATCCAAATTGATAATAGAAATTCTTCGATCAAAAAAAGATAATAAGTGTAAAAGAAATCCAAAATGGCATTTAAATAGAGTCCTTATTGATGTAGTTAAACAGTTTTGACAACATAAGATTGTAAGAAGTGTAACATAAAAAAATGATAATAAATAAAACGAAAATACATTTAAAAACACACGAATCATAAAGCATTATCAAAATGTTTTCCATCAACACCAATACATGGGCTCTTCTAATAATGCTGCTGTAAATATTTTGGAGTTCTCCTCCTGCAATATTATTGCATGCATTAATTATCTTTTGTTTAAGGTCAGTTACAGTCAGTTACATTTCTTTATGCAACTTAAAAATAAATAAAAAAAACTTTAATATACACGTATTAGAAGCGGCTAAATTCCAGTTAAATGAAAGGCAAAAATCGTCTGGCAGTTAATTTTTTAGAATATCGGTTTGACATAAATGTGATGAATTTGAAAAGAATTAAAATTCTACCAGACTAATTTAACAGTATTTTTCTTTTTCATAAATTTTGCTATAAAAATCTGTCAAATGGCTTTTATTGATTTTCAACGAAATCTTATAAAATTTCTAATGTAAATTTAGAATACATGGCATAAAATTATTTGTCCCTGATAAGATTAAAACAAAAGACAATTCTGTAACTGCATCGTGAATCTACCGTAAATACGCAAAAATGTGTTTTGTAAATAATATAAAAAAAATTATGTGTTTATAAATTGTTGCAAATTTACATTTCCATTTTGGTATATGGTCACTAAAAACAGCATACAATTTTCAATTACGCATAACTCACTCAAATTTAAAGATACAGTTATGCAGTTTTTTTTAATGGTCTTCTGGGATGGAAAGGAAAAACTTTCTAATTGACCAAATATGCATAGAGGGGTTATATAAAAATTTAAAAAGTGTAACTTTTTAAAATTTATAGGTGGATTTTTTTTCTTAATGTAATCTTCTTTCCTATCTTATTTTGAACATTTTTTCAAATTACATTACCTACTTATCTCTAACGGTTAAAGAATTAAAGCGCGTTTCAATCTTTTTGGGACACCCTGTATAACTTAGCCTGATATGCTGAAGAGCAGGAGCAGTTTTTGAGAACTCTGAAAAATTGCCCGAGTATGCATTTGTTAAACAGCTGTCAGCTAAGAAAGATACTTTTGATTGCCATTATATGAGTTTCTTCAGACCACGGGCTTTTATTGCGGTTATTGGAGACGAAATGGGTTAATTTTCTAATCTTTAAAAAAGAAACTATGATGTTGCAATATTCTGAAGTACTTCAAGACAAAAAAATAAATAAAAAGATTAAGCCAAACACAAAAGGATCGAATATTTCAGTGTACTTATGTGTGAAATATTCTGAATTTTTCAGTCTACGTCTAAAAACAGTTATTGAATGAAGTGAGGGATGTGGGTGATCAGGCTCTGTTTTTCGGTATCTAACACATGAGCATTTTGTGTTCCAAAACATAATGTAGAAAATAAAACACGAATTTTTGACACTTTTCGTACTACCATTTGAGAAAAAACATGGTCACAGAGCTTCGACTTTAGTAATCTACCGGATCAACGTTTTTGTATTTTTAGTTCTTCATCGACATGGATTAAGAGAACAAAAAAAAAATGACCAATCCATATTTGGTGAAGTTTTCAAAATCTCCTACATATTTATGCTTTTGATTCTAAACATATACGATAAATTTTATTTACATAACTCTTTGCCTTCGAGTCTTTGCATCTATCGAGTTCACTTGTATTTCAATAGCTAGACAGACATTCTATGATTAAATTTAGTTTAGAATTTGACAGAAATCAGCAAGACTGGTATACAGACCGTACACCTAATTTCATTCTTAGAACTGGAAGCCTTTTAGAATCAACGTATTCACAATCAAGTAAGCGTAATTCCAAATACATGCTTTCAAGACTCAAGAAAGTTGTGAAACATGAAAATTGATCAAAGTCTTAAAGTCAAAATCTTTGACGATTTCCGATTATACAGTCTTTTCTTATTCAACTCTTTGATTTTGACTCTTTGAATGAGTTGAATGAGGGAAAACGTACATCAGATATGAGAATCTGTTTAGCCAATATGATGAAGATGATAGTATTCTTCTCCTCTCACCATGTGTAGCGTGTATTTCTAGCGTCACTTTCAAGATGGCTGGTGCCGCATTTAATCCCTTTATCTTAAGTGGCAATTTCTAAATCCACTCTCATCTCGTTAATTGTCATAGTGTACGTTGTATAGAAATGAGTACAAGAACCAATCATATTCTTGATTATGGTATTAGTTCTATATTTACAAAATATACATTAAAAAAAAAACATTCGAATACATCAAGTCCATTCCTGGCGAACTATACGACCTTCCTACTGCATCTCTCTCCGTCTTCATCTCTTGGTCCCTTTTAGAAGCGTCTCCTTCCCTCGGACAGCACGTGACCTTTGTCCTGACCGGTTTGAAAGCTTCCTCGTTGAGAGTCGAGTGTTTCCATGGAAAGGGGCTGCAGTAGCTTCTGAGAGTAAAGACCCCTGAGAACCCAGAAGTCTGATTTCCAGCTTAAATGAAGATGACACAAACATTCGCTTGCACAACCCCTTTTTACAGGGGGGCTCCTTTATACATCTCAGATAGAACACACAAAAGAACAACCATGCTCGAACCCAGGACCCCCCAGATCCCGGGAAAGACACACTACCCCTATGCCAGGACGCCGTCTTTAGGTAATGTAATATATGCAACTGTAATATTAAGAAAATATAATAAACATAAATATAATATTCTGTATTTTTAAACACATAAAGGAAATTGATTAAATTTTTCAAGATTTATAAATATCTTTGATTATTATTGCGTATATTTTAATTATAGATAGAGCTTAATAAATGGATGAAAAGTTAGAAAAAAATTCTACACACATAATTGTTATGACAGAACTGGTAGTCATTGCAGTGGCATTTTAGTGTAACCTATTATTAGTAAGTAAAGTAAAGAAACAAATGGGAGAAAAAAAAATTGTCAACTATTCACAATTTAATATATTATATAGAAATTCTATTACGGTTCCCTGATACAATAGATTGCATATAGCAGTGAATGCATCAAATATCATGGTAAATGTCAAAAGCCAATTAAATTTAAGGGATGAAGACTGAATACGGTAGTTAGAATTTTGAGACTTCTTTCCTAGTAGCATTATGTAAGAAAAAATCTGGTATAAAACGATAGATATCACAATGTAATTTTGATTCAAGCAGAAACGACAAAAGAAGTTAAATGTGCCATGTCTTCGATTTTCTTTCACAACTCTGGTCACGGTAAACTAATTTCGGACAGTAAAAATCGTTTTGAGTTTCTTTATTTAGATAAGAATGAAAAATATATACATGATATTGATTCGATATGAATGTAGATGTCATTCTATATTGGTGCAATGATTTAAAATCAATACATTAATATTATAGTGTTATGTCATCTCAGATGACATATCAAAAATAGGATAATCAATATTTGTTATTATTAAAAAAAGACACTGATCTGTCAAAAATCACTATAGTCATGTGACTTTAAGCTACAATGAAAGTGCCTGAGAATCTTAGTATCACAGTAATTTAAATAATTATCAATCAATAATATGAATGTATAAATATTGGTAATGGTATTAAAAATATGTCATAAAGAATCGAATTTCAAATCGCGTTTAAAAGTTGGACCGCTAAACATTTTTTAAACAAGTATTTATTAATTTTTATCTAGAAATAAATAATAGTAGCAACTCAAGTTGTACTACTTGTAGACAATATTTCGGGATATATATAATTTTTTAAAAGTTTTATTTTCAATTTTTCAAAAAAAGAAAAAGAAAAGAAAAAAACATCGCTCTTTTAAATATTGATCTGATAGCCTCGTGATTGTTTCAAACCAGTTGAAACTGGTAAATGACTTTAATTTATGACAAAGACAATTTCGGAAACTAAATCACTTTGAAATCAAGTTGTAACTTTAATTGGCGATAAATAGTCAAAATTTGATAACCTTTAGCATAATTTTCTAATAACACTAAAAGCGAAAAACTGCCAATTTGCTGCCTTTGCATTTCATTTTGAGGCTTCAAATACCTTAAACTAAAATAATCATGTTCTCAGATGATGATAAAAAGTTTAGTTTAGTTATATTAACGTCCTGTTTAAAGCAACACGAGGGCTATTTTGGAACGGACCTCGAAATTTTGAACCACGGTCAGATGACGAGGACGACACCTGAAGTGGCACCCCCTCTCCACACCACACCAATGGGAGGACGTTTGACCTGACAGATTTAACGTGCAAGAAACCCCCTCACACGACGGATCTTCGGTGGAATCGAATCTCGAACCTGAAACCCTCCGGTTCCGAAGCCGAGACCTTACCACCAGGCCATCGCGGCCCTGATGATAATAAAAAAGCGGAACTTTATTTGCTGAATAAATTCAAAAGGGACAATGTGTCTATTTGTTTGATCAGACGAGGATTAACATCTTTAAAGAGCACAATATTTTTCTGTGAATATGATTAGTTTCATTGCCTTTAGAAGTACTGTGAATCTAAAAAAAATTCCAACTTGACAAACTTCTCCAAATTAATCTTGGGCATAAAGCAATAAATTAATCATTTCTACTTTCATAATCCACGCGCGTCAAAAGACGGAAGCATACTACAAACTAACACTTGGCAGAAATTAATCACGGTCTTGTGAAAAATCAAATTTTAAACCTCAGAAGAGCTCAGCTGCATCTTGAAACCACATTATTAAGAAATTAATTTTACAATATTTCTCTTGTTCTTGATAAATTATTTCCAATTTTGCTACTATATCGTTTTGCTTCTGCATGTCTTGTTTCTCTTTTCTCCGCTAGATGGCACTATGAATTCTAATCCAAGACCTTTAGTGAGAGCTCAACATCGAGCGCAGTTATAATCAATCTACTAAAATTTCGGATCGCCAACACTTATTTCTAAATTTGTTTGATGTGATGTTAAAAAGTATAGTATTATCAACATCAGTTATAAAATTACCACGATTATAAAACTTCATACAAATAAATAAGTCAGATCACTCAAAATTTGCTTTAGAAAAATCTCACTATTTGTTTTAAAAAATTCAGAACAATAAAAAAAATAATTGTTGGATACTGATTATTTTTATTACAATAAAAAGTACTTAATTTTATTAGTAATTTTCAAAATATGAGGTTGATAATAGCAAGACAAAAAAAAGGTTCGTACAAAATCTATGCTATCGAATAAAAAAGTGCATAGACACTTAATAATATTATATTGGGTTGTTCGGAAAGTCATTTCGTTTTTTTTTTTTTTTTTGTCAAAATGAAAAGAAATTTTCGTTTAATGAATAAATTATTTATTAAATTATAAAATTGCCATTCTGGTCTAATACCTTTTGCCATATTTTTGGTAGTAACATGATTACACGCTCATAAAAGTTTTGGTCTTTGCTGTAAAAAAAAACTGATCGAGGTGGTTTTTGGCCTCCTCATTTGAAGGAAAAATTTTGCAAATCAGTTCTGGTACTGATGTACTGTTAACACATCTTCTCCACACATATTGGCTAATTTATTTCTGGCTTGAACAGCATTTTTACCTTTTATATAGCAAAAAAGAAAAAAATGACGAAAATGCTGTTTATTGCTCTCCATATTTAAAAGGGCACCATCCAAAAATTACTGCGAAGAATCAGCTGCACTTTTTCACACTCAAGCCTAGCTATATCAACTCTTAAAACATAAAATGATTTTGCGGTTTAAGTATGAAATTGGGTGCGAAAAATACAATTAAATCCTCTGTCGGGAAAAAACGAAATTACTTTCCGAACAACCTAATATTTACATAGAATAATTTTTCCCCTGTGTTAACATCAAACAGCTTCTCGTTCGGTATTTTACTATACGGCGTTTTCTGAAATATAAGATGCGCTTATAGTTAAGCTTCCGTTCAAACATCATTCTACAAGACTTCTTGCATATAGCCGACCATCCCGCCACCACTGAACGTAGCAGTATCGACAGGATTTGTTGTGGTCGACTGCATTCTACAATACTAACGGCTGAACAGATTGCAACGAAATTCGGTTTATAGACTATGCACGAGATGAGCTCACGGTATATTGAAAAAGAATTTTTAGCTCCAAATTGTTCACCAGAGGGCGCCTTTCTCGGAAAAGCATCTATTTTAACACAATAAACGACCAAAACAAAATACAGAAACAATAACATCCATTGACTAGTTTCCGATAACTTCGTCATCGAACCATGTTAAGTAAAAGTAAAGAACAACTAAAGGCCTTATCACACGGCAAAATATTTTCGGATCTTTCCGTCAGCAAACGACAACGAAAGTGACGTCACTTCAAAGTTTTACATGATTGGTTAAATTTCGTTTGCGGACAATATTTCCAACGACATTTTCTAGCTTGTTAAAAAAAAGTTGTCGATTATGAAACTTGTTTGACCGGTTTTTGAGGGTAGAAACGGAAAAGTGCAGATGAAATTTCCCCGTGTGATAAGGCCTTAACAGTACGTTATTTGAGAAGTAAAAAAAAACAGTTCAGTTTTCATAACAAAAATAACAATCTTATACAGGGTGGTTATAATGAAACTTCCCTTATGAATATCATCATAAAGCGCAAATGATCAAGCACGGGTGAACGAACTGAAACAAAAATTAGTATGTTCATTATCAGTATTATAATTAGTAATTATTATGCGTGAATTAAAAAAAAGATCCAAAATGTCGACCAGGGGGCACCTTTTCCGGAGATTAATTTTTAAAAAATAAATGACCGAAATGGAATACAGAAACCGTTTTAGAATTCATCGACTAGTTTCTGATCACCTTGTCATTGAACCACATTAAGTAAAGGAAAGGAAAAAAAATAACAGTACGCGGAATAAGAAAACAGTTCAGTTTGCAGAAACAAGTGCAAATTAGGACGAAATTGCACAAGAGGATCAATTGTTAATCGTGTCCAGGATGATGTACGGTAAGGAGTTTTATGTGACAAGCCTCATTCACCTGCAAAATTTCACGTCCATGGACTGCGTGTTCAGCAGCAGATCGTAACTGAACAGCTTTGATGCTTCACACATGAGCTCTTTAAATTATTCAATGTCGACACACATCTACGATACGAGACACCATTTTTTAAACTCTCATTTCCAATGTTTCTAGCTGGGAGACAAAGCTGTGGAGATCTACCAATTTCTAAAATATTCTAGTTTTAGTTTAGTTTAGTTATATTAACGTCCCATTTCGAAGTAACAATAGGGATATTTTGGGGCTGATATCGTCATTTTGAACGGTGATCAGATGACGAGAACTACGCCTGAACGGGCACCCCCCTCTCCACACCACACCAACGGGAGGACGTTTGGCCAGACAGATTGAGCGTGCAAGAGACCCCCTCACATGACGGTTCTTCGGTGGAATCCGAAGCCGGGACCTACCCACCAAGCCACCGTTGCCTACGAATAGATTCTAGATTCGCGTAGTATGTCTGGATTCAATAAATAAACTGTTGCCAAAATCTTTATTGAATAAAAATAGCAGCATATTTTTTTTTAAAGTTTCTATAATGTTTATGTTTGAAAGAAAGGAAACTCCATGTTTCTCCACTAACTGCATGCTTAAAAGAAAAGGGAGGATCTACAAAAAAAAAGAAATGGTAAATTTCAAGTTATCATGAAAGCATTAATATTTTTGCCATTATTTGAATTAATTAATTTAAGTCATTAAGGTAACCGACTACGCTCGATGAAAAATTTTTGAAAAATTTGATTTTTTTAAAAACTATTTTTGGTTTTTAGATGTATTATCAATCATAAACACTAAAAATACAAACAAATTGTTTGAAAATATCATATATTTTTAGAAACGGGAACATTTTATAGTCAATTTTAATGAAATTGAACCAAAACGGTTAACATTCTACACAAAATAGTAAGGCAGTAATCCGATTTGTCTTTGTCACAAGTTACAGTATATAATGGTGAATGAAATGAAGCAAAATCTAAGAAACAGTTTGAGATGCAAAGAAGTGACGGGTAAAAATATACGTATGTATGCATTTTTTCCATAAATTCGCAACTTAATTTTTTTTTAAACCCCTATAAATGAAAAAGCATTTCACCCACAATAAAACTTTTGGTTCATTTCATTGCCCACATTATTTAAAACACACGCTGAAATTTTTATGTAAATACTTCTATTAGTTTTTGGGATATCATGTTAATGGTGGATAATTTTTATAAAAATTAAAATTGAAGTGAAAGACACATTTTAGCTGAAAAATAAATTTTGCTTAAAATTCCTTTGGATAATAGGTTAGACCTTCCTTTTCTAAGAAAAAACAAACTGTTTTGGAAAGAAAAAAGTCCGAATGACAAGAAATAACACTTTTTTAAAAAATCGTCAATGTGGTCGAATACCAGCATTTTCAACGTAGTCGGATACCTTAACCACTTTAAACCGGTTTCAAACAATCGCGAGACCTCTATCGTTCTGTATCCCCCCCCCTTCTCAATATATATAATTATAATTTATTAGACTTCGATTTTCATTTTTTTTTTTTTTTTTACCTAGAAAACAAAGTTTTCGAGCGATTTTAAGATGGAACAAAATTCTAAATATCGATGCATGTATTATCTGATAGTCTCGTGATTGTTTCAAACCAGTTTAAACTTTTGAATGACAAATTAATTGAGAAGATTCGTAAGAATTAAGAGAATGAATCATTTGAAAATCAAGTGGTCACTTCTGTTTGCGATAAATCACTAAGTCTGAAAACCTTCTGCATTATTTTATTAACCCTAAAAGCTATAAATGGATGCCTCAAAAGCAATAAATCGCCGATTTGTTGCCTACGTATTTTAAAGCTTCAAAAAACCTCAAGCCATAACATATGTTTTCACATGATAAAAAGTGGAATATAAAAATTACATAATTTCTGGAACGTAATTCAACAATTTTTTCCCTAAAACAGACCAGTATCTTCTTTTACCAGATGAGATTTATCTAATGAGAAAAAAAAAATTGTAAAGACTTAAAAAAAAGCATAAAAACTGCATACGTAACTTTTAAATTAAAATTAAGAAAACCAAATTTTCATTTCTTAAATTTCAGTTAGTAAAATTAAATTGATCTAAATGAATAATTTTGCTGAAATTCCTCTTGTTAAGACAATGATTAGGATCATAATAAACAGTTTTATTTGATTAAATATTTTAATTAAACTTTAATGAGGCAATAGCAACATTTGTTTAGCGTTAATTAATGTCAGTTCTAATAAAAAAGAAGCATACATTTTACGCTCTAGAAAATTTAATTATTTTATTATTGTACATAATTGTACATACAATATATAATTGTACAACTTTTCTTTCCCCAATAATAGCGAAATAAAATAAGAAAGATGCGAGCAGCCACACTAGAAGAGCATCCTAATAACTCATTTGAATCAAATCAAATTTTTAAAATCTGGAATTTTAAATGCTATATTAGATAATAACAAAATATTAAAAATGCATATCAGAATATACCTGAGCTTTATAAGAAGAATTCTGCGGCTGAGTGGTCCATTTCAAAACTAGCTTTTTTGGCTAGTTGGTTTTTTTTTTTTTTTTTAATCTTGTGAGAACATGATTTTATTTCAGTTTCATATATTTGAAACCTCTAAATGTACAGGTTACAAATTATTGACGAGTCAAAAGGTTTAGGCAACATATTGGCGATTTATCGCTTCTTGACATCCATTTTTTGATTTTAGGATTATTAGAAAATAATGCAAAAGGTTGTCCTCTTTGTCGATTTATCGCGAACTAAAGTTACAACTTAATTTCCAAATTAATCATTCTCTGAATTTTTAAGGATTGTTTTAATTAATTTAAATCATTAGCGAGTTTAAACCGGTTTGAAACAATCATGAGACAATCAGATGCCACATAAATCGATATTTAAAAAAAACGATGGGTTTTTTTCATCTCGAAATCGATTGAGCTCCAAAACTTTGGATTTTGACCAATGACCAATGATGTGGAGGGGTTTTGGAGAGCGCCTAAGCTCGAGGGCCTTTAATCTCTCGTTCAGCTGAAATGAATATAAATGACAAACAATTTTGTTGAGCATAAATTTTATCAATGGGTGGGGAGAGGTTAAATCAGGGTACCCTGATTACTAAATAAATTGCGTTTAAAATGGATATGAGAAAGATAAAAAGAAGAGAAGAAAAAAAAAAGAAAATTTAAAATAAACTATTTTGTAATTTTTTCCTAATTATTGCATTGGTCTATGGCGGGAGGGGATTCACGCCAGGTTTTGGCGAAAAGGCAGATCAGGTTAAGGTTGGTGGTGATATCGTTGTTTTTACGTGTTTGTGGGGGGTTTGACCGCTTCAGCAAGCACCATCAATTTGTCCCAGATGTTGTCTGCTTTTTTCATAGCTTCCAGGGTTCCTGGTATGTTTTTAATTACACTAAAAATTTTGTTTAGTTCCGCGGCTAGAGCCAGAACATCGTTTATGTCGCCTTCGGGGGGGAGCGCTGGGCTTGTTTCCTTTGTACGTTTGTAATCTCTTGTGGTCTCCCTCACTTGGGGGGAGTTGGGGGTGCTTCTTGCCTTTCTACTCGTTTATTACTTTCGCTGGGAATGTTTTTATTCCTTATCGCTTCTGCGTAGCTTAACCCTGGTCTAAGTGTTTTGTTAATCTTGGGGTATTTGGGGCATCCTTTGTAGCTTATTGTGTGGGGTCCCCCACAATTGGCGCATTTTACTGGGATTTCATTTTTCCCCCTGTTTGGGCATTCCCTACGGGGTTTTAATTTGCAGCCCTTGGATCCGTGGTTCCATAATTGGCAGCTGAAGCATTGATAGCTTTGCTTTGTTACGAATTTTTCAACTTTGACGATGAAATACATTAGATTACTTAAATTGTATATATCCTGAATGTTATTCGATTTAAACAGGTGTATCTGAAATATTGGGAGGGGGTCCTTTGTTTTGTATCTTTTCAGTTGGTTAACTCTGTCCACACGAAATCCTCTATCAGTGAGTTCTGTTTTTATTTCGTCTAAGTCAGTATTAATGGGCAAGCCCTTGATCACAACTTTGATTGGTTTTTCTGCTCTTTCGGCTA
Source organism: Argiope trifasciata (assembly GCA_026543055.1). Taxonomy (NCBI): domain Eukaryota; kingdom Metazoa; phylum Arthropoda; class Arachnida; order Araneae; family Araneidae; genus Argiope; species Argiope trifasciata. Next base: position 576,064 of record JAPMOQ010021783.1, on the reverse strand, counting down.
TTATAAAATATTCGTATTTTTGTTCATCGAAAATTTTTGTTATTTTCCTGACATCGTCAGCTGTTTCAGCAAAAACTTTAACAAATTCTCTTGCATCTTTAGCCTTACAGATGATTTGGAGTTCAGTGTTTAGTTTTTTCAAAATTTCGCTAACTTCCGCGCTTCTCCTTAACATGATAGGTAGACTTGGATTGTTTGCCAAGTAGAAAAATTATAATTACATGCTGTATAAAAGTTTAGAAAATTGAGTTACGAAAATCGTCAACAGATGGCACTCTAATCACAATGGCCATAGACGCTTTCAGTGTGACGTCCAGAAAGAAAAATGACTCCCGATCTGACTCCTTGTGACTTCTTTCTGTGGGAAGCATTGAAAGACATTGTCTATAGAAACAATCCCGCCACTCTAGATGAGCTCGAATCGTTGATTGGTGTTGCATTCCATTTCCGTTAAGATATTGCAAGACGTGATGCCAAACTTCATTATTCGATTACACCACCTCATTGTTTCGAACGGTGAACATTTTGAAAATTTGTATTTTGATTGCAAAGACCGCATCACTTTATTGTTTTTTAAGACTCCTTTCTGAGAAAGAGTTTTCAGCGCAGAGCGCCATCTGTTAACGATTTTTGTAACTGAATTTTCTTACTTTTGTGCACTATTTTTACAATTTTGCTAATAAACGTACAATTCATCCTACATAATTCTATCGATCTTTTTTGTAGAGATATTTAATTTTGAAATCAGTATATAGAGAGAGAAGAGAATAGAGACCAATCGAGGTATCGTTATTGTTTGAAATGATTTAAACTGGTTACTGACTTAAATTGATTATGTCAAATAATGACTTAAAAATAATAATGTTCTCTCGTGATAACTTGAAATTTGCGATCGTAGATTTCATTTCATTTTTTTTCTTCTTTTTTTTTAGCATGAAGTTAATGGAGTACATGGAGTTTTCTTTCTTTTATACATAAGTATTATGGAAACTTTTTTCACAAATATGCTGTTATTTTTATTTAATAAAGATTTTGATAACAATTTATTTAATGAATCCAGGCATAATATGCAAATCTAGAATATTTTCGATTGCTCCGTTTGAAATTGTGCTTCAGACAAATAAAATATCAAAGGCTGATTAATGGGAAAATGATTTAAAATTGCTTTGATGGAAATATGGTATTTAGTTTGATTTAATTCAATGTTTAGTAGAAGTATGCAATGATGCTTTAAATATGAATTTTTCTAAGAGGTTTGTTAATGTTTAACGCCTTAACGGAATTTATTTACATTTTAACGATGCGAATTCCGGTTTTAACATCAATGGTTTATTCTGAAAACGTATTTGGCGAAATATTAAACTTCTCATTTAATTACTCATCGAGGAAAATGGAATTGGCATTGCACTCGAAATTTGTTGTTGAATAGTAATTCTTAAATCGATTCATTTAATAAATCCATCCATTTAATGAATCTATCTCAGTAAATGTAAATCACAAGAAATAGGACCAAGAACCAACCAACCAAACTAACAATAAAATAATTTAAATAAATTCAATGCATTCAAATTAATAAATTGAACTTCATTTTACTATTTCAATGGAATTGACGCCATTTTCTAAAATTTGGAATTTTGAAGCTTTTCTTCAAATGGTATCTTCAAATTTATCAGCAGTGTAAATCACGGATAATTTGGTTAATTTAATACAGTTATTTATGAAAGTTCATTGAAGAAGAAAATATTCGAAATCATTTAATCAGTTTTGATGCTAAATTCTCAAATGACAAAGGAATCAAAAATAAGACGTTGAAAAGAAATTTTTCTGTTAAAAGTTTAAGTCCCAAAGACTTCTGTTACACTTTATAATCAAAAAAATTTTTTTTTTACCTTTTCACATAAGAAAAATAAAAGAAAATTGCAATCGTCAAAAAACATTGCATTTTGGACATTTCTCCAAGTTTCAGACATCAGTCAAGTTTCTAAGAGTTCAAAAATACATTTTTGAAATTATGTCTAACTGCTTGTCCGTAATCAGTATAATTCAAAATCACTTCGAGCTCCACCGAAGAAATTTGGTATACCAGATTTCAATCGATTTTGTAGGTCTCTATCAAATATTGGATGAAACCAATTAACAAAATGTCTGCCTGCCCACTTATTTAATTTCTGCATGGGCTAAACTCGATGACCTGGTGGTAAGGTCTCCGCTTTGGAGCCGGAAGGTTTCAGGTTTGAGATCTAATTACACCGAATATATATCTTTTAAGCGTTTCTGGTGCATGTTAAATCCATCAGGACCAAACGTCCACCCAAGAGTGTGATGTAGATGTTTGTAGAGGACTTCCAGCTATGGTGTCATCCTCGTCATCTGAGCAAGATTCAAAATTACAAGATCCATCTTAAAAACGACATAGTATCTCCTTAATACGGGTCGTTAACATAACTAAATTAAACTAAAGATCTCGCTTACACCAAAATGCAATTTAGATTTTTAAAATTTGACACACAAGTTCTGCATACCTAAATATAGATTTTTTATATACTTTTGGGACAAATATGTCAAAACTTTGACTGTCTGTTGATCAAGTAGCAACCTAAGGGATCTTACTTTCACGTTATTGAAAAATAATAACTTATAAATGGAATGACTGAAATTAAAGAAATTCGTTATGTTATCTTATTGTCAAAAACTCTCCCATTTCGGAACTGAAATCTGACATCAGCGCCACCTTACTTCAGTTGATACCGAGACCTGCTAGTGAAAACATCAACAGATGGTCCTCGGGTTAAATCGAAACTAAATTTTAGGAAACTTTTGATTCTAAATGTTATTTGTGTTTATTTTGTGTGCGTGACGTGATAATAAATGTTTCGCCTCCAAGATTACGGATTATTTGTGTGAAAATGAAATTATTACTCAACTATAGTGGCCGTCCTGGAAGATAAGATAAGGCTGATTACCTTATTTGAATTCTTTTTTCTTCAATTTTTGCTGATAAAATGATATTTATACTTACAATTGAAATTTCGAGTGTAATTTTGCTTTTAGTTGGTCAAAAAAATGAAAATAAAAAAAGGTATCCGAAATGCTTATTCACAATAGATTTAGTAAAAATATTAAATTCCCCTCCCCCCACAAATCGATATTTTATGACAATTGATTGCCAATATCATATTGTGTTGATATCTTAATAAGCCAGATCACCTCTACGGGATTGAGCAATTGCTTTTGTCCTGTGGTTATGTTACTGGGCTTCAGACCCAAAACTAGCACATTTCACCTTCCACAATGGTGACCTCGAACAATAAACCTTCGGCCTTCACGCTGCTGATTTGGCGCCATCTACTCGCAACCAAAGTCGTCTAACTCACTTGACGCAACAATTCACCAATGCTCGCCATAACGCTTCCTTGACTAAAAAGTTTTCCGCTCATCAAACAAAGATGGGTACGGCGTATTAGACACAACAGCTACGCACACCAACCACTCCTTGAACAAACCAATTCATCACCACTCAAAAACAACTCATATCGTTCGTCACTTATGAGTTGGAGGGTGAGTCTGTGGTGATATCTTAATAAGCCAGATAACATCTACGGGAAAAAGCAATTGCTTTTGTCCTGTGGCTATGTTACTGGGCTTCAAACCCAAAGGTCCCGGACTCTATTCCGAGCCCATTTCACCTACCACAATATAAAGCATTTGCATGCAGGCGTCCAGGCATAGGGGCCGCACATCCCAGTTTGACTATGATTGTTCTTCTGAGTTCTATCTGTGAGTTGTATGAATGCGCCCCCCCCCGTATAAAAAGAGGTTGTGCAAGTGAATGTGACACATAGTGAAGTCAAGTCATCCTCGTGGTCCTAGATGGTGCTTCTGAAAGAAACAAGACTTGTTCACTCGGCTTAAATCATTGACAGATTACTGTCAGCTGTCAGACAAAGTACCATAAATCACAAAAAAAAACCACAAAGAATTTACGTCTTTCTAAAAATTCATAATTTTATATTGGGAAGATGGATGAAATCTTGATTGGAGAGCATGCGAGAAAGATTCGAAAATTCCACTCAGGCGGAATTTGACACATTCTTTTACAATAAATGTAAATCCTTGACAAATGGCTGGCTGGCAAAGTACCATAAGTCACAACCACAACAGAACACAAAGCATTTGCGTCTTTCTAAAAATTCCTAATTTTACATTGTGAAGAGAGATAAAATGTTGATTGGTGAGCATGCGAGACAAATTCGAAAGGGGCACTCAACCTGAATTTGACACATTTTTTTTACAATAAATGTAAATCCTTGACAAATAGCCATCTCACAAAGTATCATAAGTCACAACCACAACAAACCACAAAGCATTTGAGTCTTTCTAATAATTAACTATTTTATACTTATGATGAGGGATAAAACCTTAATTGGAGACCATGCGAGAAAGATTCGAAAAGAGCTCTCAAGCTCAATTTGACACATTTTTTTTACAATAAATGTAAATCCTTGACAAATAGCTGTCTGGCAAAATACCATAAGTCACAAACACAACAGAACACAAAGCATTTGCGTCTTTTTAAAAATTCATAATTTTATAATTGGAAGAGGTACAAAACCTTGATTGGAGAGCCTGCGAGAAAGATTCAAAAATATCACCCAAGCTGAATTTGACACATTTTTTTTACAATAAATGTCATCGATATTTTACCTTTCTCCAGACAAAGCATCAAATCAGGGGGTCGAAGCTACAAATTTCTTTGCACATCCAAATGGAAAGCAGAAGATCGATTGAGAATAAATAGCTTTGCCTATAACTCGAATTGGATTTCCAACTCCATCCCAAAGCACGACATTCTTCCCTTTTTTGAAGGAAAGAGTATAGGAAAAAAAAAACGAAATCAAAAAGAAGATGCATCTCCAATCGAATTCTGCGGAGGCACCTTCCTTTCAATATATTTACCTGTAGATACAAAAGAAAATACTGGAGAGTCCCATGGAAAGAGCATAAAAAAGAAATGCTGAATTGAAGAAGAATGAAATATGGAATTTTGATGCCCGTAATCGGTTGATCTTACCAGCTTAGAGGATACTGCAGAGTATCAACTTATGTACAAATTTTTCTTGGTTGACCTCTAAGCAGCACGCGATGGAAATCAGCAAACGGCCTTTAGGGACCGATTCTTCATGACGAAAGTAACAATGGTGGTCACTAGGTACCTCATGGAATTTTTGCGGTTTCAAGTGATGGTTTCTAAGAGTAATTTCTGGTGATTTCTTAATACAATACAATTGTCCAGAAAAATATGAGTTCGTAATGTTGCTTCTCCTTGCTGTAATTTTTTTAATAAATCTTATACAATTCCACTCCGAATTTTACTCGTATGGCTTAAAGCGTTTTAAGATTTCCAACTACATTCAAAGGAAAAAATTTGAAAAATTTAAATTTTTAAAAATTATTTATTGTTTTTATGAGTAATGTTAATAATAAACACTATAAATACAAAAAGAATTATTTGAAAATATAATTTGTTTTGAAAAATTGGAAAATGTGTAGTAAATTTAATGAAATTGAACCAAAACGGTTAACACTCTACACAAAATTGTAATACAGCAATCCTATTTTTCATTCTACTCAGTTATAGAATACAATGATGAATAAAATGAGCCAAAGGTTAAGAAACATTTTGAGATGCGAAGAAGTTTTGGGTAAAAATATGCATATATGTGCATTTTTTCTGTAAATTTACATTTAAAATTTTTCAGTCACAAGCTATTCCAAAAACTACCGAACATGCCACATATTTTTGCAAGATGCGTTCCCACTCTACGCATTGATGTTTTACAAACCTCCAAGTCAAATCGATTCCACTCATAACAAATTTCAAATACAACGTTATATATTTTTGCAAGATGAGTTCATAGATTACGCATCAATATATGGATGTCACATGGGTTCCACTCAAAAGCTAATCCAAAAACTACGACACACGCCACGTAT
>JAPMOQ010021783.1:521369-563023 GCA_026543055.1 Argiope trifasciata | reverse complement strand
AAAAAAAAAGAGTTTGGACAAATGCATTGCATGTTTTGAGAAATACTTTAAGAAAATTCTTCAAAATCGGGTAGATAAGGGCCATTAATTATTCTTAATAATTTTTTATTTTATTTTGATAAATTACATAAGCACATTCCTTACATCAATATTTAGCATAATTTTATTCTCATTGCAATTTGATTTTAAAGTAATATGTTTAATTAGGAAAGTAATTTTAGATAATTAATTATTTAAAAATGACGTAGGAATAAATCTTAAAATATTATAATTTTATAACGATTCAGACTAGAGTTTAGAATTTCTTTTCAATTTCTAATTACCCTTTATTTAACCTTGGTAGTTTTTATTTAAAATCTCAAAAATTAGAAAGCTTTCACAAATATTTATTTAAAACCTCTGATTCCAAATACCACCTATGCTTTAATAAAACAAATTCTAATTTATTGAAAGTTTATTTTAAACTATCAAACTTCTTGGAGCATATAATTTTAAACAAAAGGATCTTTCTGAAAAGCAAAATTTAAAAAAAGGATATTCTCCAAATGGAAATTACTTGAGTCATGCTTCACTGAATATGTTTGGTGATTAAAAGGAAAATTTATTTTTATATTTTACCAAGTGAATTCTTCGTTCTTCATGCATTTATTTTAAAAATTATAAGATGCATAATTTTATTCTTTAAAACATTATTAGAAATTTGAAATGCAGAAATGCGTAAATTTCTGAATAAAATAAATAAAGAGTTTAGAAAAATTAAATGATAGGTACCAAAAAGAATTGATTAATTCTCCAAACGATTTTTTATTCCTAATTTAATAAAGGTTTCGTTATTAATTAAAAAATCAGAAATAATTTTTGGAATGTATTTTGTTTCTAAATCTATATAAAGAACTCAAATAAATTCGCAAGCTTTAAAAATGCTATCTAATTCGAAAGTATTGCCAGAATTTATGAACATAAATTTATTTTCTACTCTCCCAATAAATAACTTAACACTAAAAAAGCAAGAAGGAAAATTTTCAATTACGAAGGTTTGTGAAATATTTTTTTACTCCTCAAATAATAATTTTAGAAATTGAGACAAACCATTCTTCGTTTTCCGATGCATTAATTCATTCAGAAATTAATATTACTAACTATGCTATAATTACAGGTGTTTGAAAACGATGCCATAGAGTTTTAAAATGAAAATCAGAATTACAAGTTTAGCTGTATTCTGAGCCTTTCAACATACTGTTTTTCATAATTTAAAAATATGAAAATGAAATGGAACAAAAATTCTTTACAAGCTCCCCATAGCAACATCTTTTATTGCAAAATTATGTGATAAGAAGTGTTGCCAAAAATGAAACGCTGAAAAAAACCCAAAAACAACTGAATAAATTAATAATTAATAATATTCTTTAGAAAGACTGTGGTGGGAGCCATTGTGATAGCGTTCAATTTTTCGATAGCGTAAGAAAGCGAACTTGGCACCGATATCTTGCTATTAAATATTTGATTACCTGAGTCGACACTCAAAGGAGTACTATTAGAGACATTCATATGCAACAGAATAGAAGTACAAGGTATTAAAAACACAAATTGAATATCTACCTTAATTTGAAGTTTACAATTATATTGTATTTTGTCATTACAAAATTTACCCAAGAGAACTGAAATTTAATATTCGTAGTAAATTAGTTCATCAAAAAAGCGGTTATTATTATAAAATATTGCAAAAAACTCGTTCATGCATGGAACAGTAAAATATTTAACAAGTTTAATAAAGCGCAGCAAATATGTATTTCACCAAAATATGAAAAACATAAAGTAGCAAAATATAGTTTAAGCGTAATTAAGAAAAATACTTTCAATAAACAGCAACTAATAAACAGATAATCAACGATAACCCTAACAGATCAAAATTCTTAGCTACTTGATAAATTCTAGTTAATTGAATACTGATTGACGCTTCTCTACGTCTCTTGTCTTTTATATATTCTATAACAATATATCGAAAGTTCTAGAAGTGTATCGTATCTTTTCTCCAAGCATATATGCCATCAATGTTTAAGAAGTTTCATGAAATTTTCCCTCAAAATTATGGTGAAATTCTTTTGGTAGTCACTTATATTTGTAAAACTTCTTCTTCTTGTATACAGCTGACCACCCCGCCACCACTGAACGTAGCAGAACGGGCAGGATTTGTTGCGGTCGACTGCTGAATAAGTATAGTCCAACCTTACATTGACCGATCAGTCAAACTATCATTCCTTTCTGGGCGATAAATAGCTGTCTCTCTTCCTACCTGCACACTCTCAAACAGCTGGCATGAAACTATTAATCCTTAACATCATACTCATCAGTACTGTACTTAAATCCTTATTTAAAATCTTCAGGTTTTTCCTTAACTCTGAGATCTCTATACATTCCATTATATAGTGGTAAACTGTACCAATTTCTCCACAAATACATTTATTTTCCTGCGTTCTTGTAAATCTTTGGAAATTTGAAGGAAATCTCCCATGTCTAGATATTATTTGTATTATAAGTGGATGGTTTCTTCTTATTTTTATTTCTGGATTAGGAATTAAGTCGAAAGTGATTCTTCCTTTTCTGGAATGTTCGTAAAGCTATCATCCGGGCCCGGTGGTCTAATGAGCAAGGAAACAATATTACAAATTCGTAACAGCAAGACGTTATTTCAAAGACACTGCCGAGAAGAGAATAAAAAGAACTTAGTTAAAAATATTAAAATACCTTAATAAAAATACGAAAATACCTTGATAAAAATACGAAAATACGTAGATTAAAATACGAAAATACCTTGATAAAAATACGAAAATACGTAGATAAAAATACGAAAATACCTTGATAAAAATACGAAAATACGTAGATAAAAATACAAAAATACCTTGATAAAAATACGAAAATACCTTGATAAAAATACGAAAATACCTTGATGAAAATACGAAAATACGTAGATAAAAATACGAAAATACCTTGATAAAAATACGAAAATACCTTGATAAAAATACGTAAATACCTTGATAAAAGTACGAAAATACGTAGATAAAAATACGAAAATACGAAATATAACAATACAGAGGCTCTTACAACCATTTTTCTGAGCATTGTCGGTTTGATTTTTATTTATTTGTATAGCTTTTAATCTAAATTGAAAGATATTCGTAAATTTTAAAAACTTATTCATTTTTGTCGTGTTTTAAGCAATTTATCAGTATGTTTTACGTCTGCAATCTTTTAATTGCTACTTGTTCACCAAAATAATAGACTTGATCTATATGTTAAATAATGATGTTTGTTTTTAAAATCTTCAGTAGGTTTTTTGCAGAAATGTATTTTATTATGATGAATTTAAAAGAATTAAATTCTTTTTTATGTATATAATACCATATGTTTTAGCACCTTTGTCCTGTTAATCTACCATACGTTTGGCGCAGTATGGCCAGGTATGGCTTTTGCGCCATTAAAATCACACAACCAACCAGGAAAGAAGAGAAAAATAATATTTCTATACAATTTATAACTTAAAATTGATCCATTTGCAATCGATTGTTTAATTCCTTAACGGTCGTATAATTTTGAGGAAAATGATCATAAAAGTGCCTATTTTTTTATACAAGAAAATTATGCAAAACTGAGTTTGTACAATGAGTACAATGTTTGCATTCAGTTTTTATTTTTTAGTTCATTTTCAGCTTCAAATTTTAAAAAAATCGGAAAAGTCAATATTCAGGGTTATTAAGACTGAATATTAGCTTTCCGACAAAGAGAGAAAATAAAAATATATGTGTTTTAAGCATTCAAACATAATTTTATTGCATTTACACATAATGTAAATAAATACTAGTCATTGTTTCTTGTGTGATAAATTTTAAAGCATGAGATGCATAAGCCAACATCACAATCAGGAGAATAGTACCGAGTTTCTTTTCTGCTGAGATCTAGTTTAAAATAAATTAACTAACTCTAAAAGCATAGCAAATGGTCTAGGGCAGCCATCTGGCATATATATTGAGAAATAAACATGATTCTGGGCAAAAGAAATAGCCCCCAATATTTAATATTTTGGGGGCATTACTTTTGAATAGGACATCACGGAAATATCACGGACGCCAGAAATAGAGGTAGAAATTTCACCCCGTCATTTTCACAGGAGCGAGAAGGATAAGGTTAATGGACAGCTTGAGATAATTTACTTCATCAAAAAATGCAGCATTATAATTTTGTTTCACCAATCAGTAATAAAAACTGATTGGTAAAAAACGCCTTTTTTAAAATACTATTTAGAATTGGTTTCCAATGGCATAACTTTCCCCATACAAAAAAAAAAAAAAAAACATTTGAATTACTGTCTGTTTGAAGATTTGACTCCATCAATAAAATAAATCCCATTTAGTGTTTTTCTTCACAAACCATCACGTACCAAATTCAGAAAACGAGATAAGTGCAAACTTCTTTTGACATCCACACACAGCCGAATAAGAAAATATTGATTTTAAGATGAATGATTTTACCCTTAAATCGGATTGGATTCTCAACTATATCGCGAAACACACACACACAATGTCCTTTCTTGGCTGAGAAAAAGAAAAAAAATGAACCAAAAAGCAAAAGCACAAAGAAGAATCCCAATCGAATTCATTCCTTTCGACCCAAACCTGTGGATGCAGAAGAAAATAAAAAAGTGGTGTTTGATAAGGGCGAAACAGAAAGAATTGTAAGGTTGGGGGAGAAATAGTAAAACTTGCGACACCTTTCCGTTGCTTTTGTTCGTGGACAGAATATCGCAGAGGATCAGAATATCGAATTGTGAGAGCTGCGATATCGGTATTCTTGGCTATCCTCAAAGAAGCTCTGAGTAGAGATCAGAGGAGTCTTGAGGGACCGACTCTCGGTTATGAAAGCAATTATGGGGGTCAATATATGGCTGTCACGAGTTGTATTTATGGCCCTAATCTGGCAACTGATGATTTTCCCCACAATCTTTTTTTATTTTCGTTGTTGATGGCCAAGATACGAACATAAAATTTATTTTCCCATGTTTTTAGGCTTCGATTTAAAGCATAGCATTTAATAATTTGTTTTAAATTTTTTTCGTCCATGTAATTAAAATATATTTCATGTGAAATTTTCAATAATTAAGGTATCCGACTACGTTAAAAACACTGATTACTGACCACATTTGCGATTTAAAAAATTATTATTATTATTATTTGTAGTTCCGACTTTCCTCTTTCCAAAGCAAATAATCTTTTCTAAGAAAAGGATGGTCTGACCTATCATCCAGGGGAATTTTAAGCAAATCCTATTTTTCAGCTAAAATTTGTCTTTACTTCCAATTTTTTCAAAACTTTAATTTTCAAAGAAATTTTCCACCATTAACATAGCGACTGCGGTGGCCTGGTGGTAAGGTCTCGGCTTCGGAACCGGAGGGTTTCAGGTTCGAGACTCGATTCCACCTAAGAACCGTCATGTGAGGGGGGTCCCTTGCACGTTAAATCTGTCAGGCCAAACGTCCTCCCGCTGGTGTGGTATGGTGTGGGGGTGCCAGTTCAGGTGTCGTCCCCGTCATCTGATCGTGGTTCAAAATGACGAGGTCCGTCCCAAAATAGCATTCGCGTTGCTTTACAATGGGACGTTAATATAACTAAAACTAAACCACCAATAACTAAAACTAAACCACCAAACTCTATAATATCTCAAAAACTAATAGAGATATTTATATTAAAATGTGAAAGTGCATTTTAAATAGTAATGAAATGAGCCAAAAGTTTTATTGCCGGTGAAATACTTTTTAACTTATAGATATTTTTATAAAAATGGAAATTATAGAAAAAAATGCGTATATACGTTATTTTTACCCATAACTTCTTTGTATTTCAAGATTTATCTTTGATTTTGGCTCATTTCATTTACCATTATATTGTATAACTTGTGTTGGAAAGAAAAATAGGATTGCTGCATTAGAATTTATATAGAGTGTTAACCATTTTGGTTAAATTTTATTAAAGTTTACTACAAATTTTCCAATTTCTTCAAAATGTATTCCATTTCTAATGATTTTTTGCATTTATATTGTTTATTATTGACAATACTTCTAAAAACTATACATTGTTTTAAAAAATCTAATTTTCCAAAATTCATGCTTTGAATGTAGTCGGATACCTTAAACAAATCTATTTGGTAATTTCTACTAACATACTAATAATAAATATGAGCAGGGATAATAATAATGATAAAGATAAGCATACGATTGTATGTGCCTGTGAGGTATGAATGCATACAGGCTTTTTATTTGAAACACTAATTTCAAATCGAATTAATTTCTCAAGTTTTTTCGAAATTCAGCCCATGTGAACCCTTCTAAAATATTCTCTTATTTCCAGCTTAATTAATTCAAGGGGGGCTTTGTAAAAATATTTTTGTCAGCGGTCCACAGAGCTAGAAAAATGCACAATAAAGACATTCTTTTAAAAGATCCCTACCTTTTCATCATCAGAACTAATATGCTTCAAAAATCCCAATCAGAATCTTAACAATATTTTAGTGCCGTGAAATAATATTTTCTCTCTCAATATCTCATATTATATAAGAGAAGGGATAATTCATTTCTCGCAGTTCCTCATTTCTTCCCTAATCTTTTGCTGTGAGCGGACGTGCCTTGTCCCCTCCTTTTGTTGATAAATTATGGTATGAAATCAATCAAAAATGAAACTGAAAGGTTTATCCCATATAACTTCCTAAATATTGCAAAAAAGAAAATTTTGCATCATCTGATATTTAACAATCTTCTGATATTTAACAATCTTTTATGTTTTTGCCTTAATTTCTAATAACCGATTACATTGTTTTAAGATTCCTGAAATTCATAAGTTTTTATTGTTTCATTATAACTTTATTTGTGGGAAAGTTTTATTTAAGTTCATTATAGCTAAATTTGCTTAATTTTTTTTAAATAAAAAAAATTAAGTTATCCGATTACGTTAAAAGCACCGGTTATCAAACACATTGGCAAATGTTTGTTTTTTTTAATTATTATTTCTTGTAGTTCAGACATTCCTGTTTCCAAAACGGTTCACCTTTTCTAGGAAAAGGAAGACCTGACTTATCACCCAAGGTCATATATTTTTGAGTTAAAATAGGTTTTTTATCTTCAATTTTTCCAAAACTTTAATTTTTATAAAAATTCTCCGCCGTTGGCATGATATCTGAAAAACTAATAGAGGTATTTACATAAAAATGTTAACGTGTGTGTTTAAATAATATGGACAATGTCATGACCCAAAATTTTTATTGTTGGTGAAATACTTTTTAGTTTAAAAGTGTTTTTAGAAAAAATAAGTAGTGAATTTATGGTAAAAATGCATATATACGTATATTTTTACCCATAACTTCCTTGCATCTCAAACAATTTCTTAAATTTTGGTTCAGTTCATTTATCGTTGTATTCCATTCCTTGTGTAGACAGAAAAATAGGCTTGCTCAATGACAACTTTGTATAGATTGTTAATCACTTTGGCTAAACTGCAAAAAAATTTACTGCAATTTTTTCTATTTCTCAAATTATATTATATTTTCTAATAATGTTTTGCATTCATAGCGTTTATAATTAACAATATACCTAAAAATCATGAACAATTTTTAAAAAATCCAATTTTTCAAAAATTTTCTTTCGAACGTAGTCGGATACCTTAAGTTCAATATAGTATTTAAAAAAACAAAAAAAATGTTAAAAAACAATACCGCTAATGCTAGAAGATACATGGCCAAGATATCAACATTTTTAATAAGGCTATAACGTCCTGGAATTTTTCTTTCTTGAAGTAGTTCACGTAAAACTGAAAAGAGAATGCGTAAATCCATGAAGATAACACTGCTTGTAATGTCTGATAATTTAATGGAACCATGAATCTGATGTTATACCTAAAAGATTTAACTGATATTAACCTTAACTGGCTATTCTGATCTGAGAGAAGACGCTCTAAAAAATTTGATAACAACTATTGTTGAGTTTTAAAAGCCATCACCGATTATGATACAATCCTTCGGTGGGTAGCTCGTCCCATCTTCGATAGGAGGTACCCGACTTCCGCTATTGCCGAGAATCAGTCAATGACAAAATTTTAAATCTCATTTCTTTGGCGCCATCCGGTGAGAGTAACTGAAAATAAATATAATCAATATCCCCTGCATTTAAATTTATAATCAATAGTCAAATATAAAACTGAGTTATAAAAACAAACTTCTGGCAAAACAGTGGCAACATTAATATTCGAATAAATTTACTGCCGAAAATGCTGTAAAATCCATACTGTCCATGAATACTGTAAAATATATAATGTACTTGAATGCTGTACACGAATGCAGTAAAATACATAATGTGCATGAATGCTTTAAAATATATACTGTACATGAATGTTGTAAAATATATACTGTACACGAATATTGTAAAATATATACTGCACATGAATGCTGTAAAATATATACTGCATACGAATATTGTAAAGTACATACTGCATATGAATGTTGTACATGAATGCTATAAAATATATACTGTACATGAATACTGTAAAATACATACTGTACATGAATACTGTAAAATATATACTGTACATGAATACTGTAAAATATATACTCCATATGAATACTGTAAAATAAATATTGTATATGAATATTGTACATGAATCTTGTAAAATTTATACTGTGCGTGAATGTTGTATGTTAATACTCTAAAATACAAACTGAATGCTGTAAAATATATATTTAAGGTCACATCATTAAGTTTTTTTGTTCGGCCTGTTTTGTGCAAATTATGTCGAAATGATCGTTTGCTAGATGTTGCATTTTGAGTCAATCAGCTATTTACAAATAAAGAGCACGAATTTTAATGAAAAATGGGGGGTTGCGTAAGGTTGAAATGAAGAGAACGGTTTTTCCTTTAGCTCCAAATGGAAATTCAACTTCAGCAATACACGCATGACATTTCTCTCTGCTCTAAAAGTAAAAAAATTAAAAAGAAAAGCGAACAAAAAGGTCGGTTACATACCCAATTGAGGCCTGCAGGAACGCCTTTCTTTCATACGAAATCCCCGTATGCAGATGGAAATTTAAACTACTACTTTCGAAAAATCAAAGAACAATGGAAGGCAAAATAGATAAAGAGAAATGAATATTGGATTTCTGTCTGTTGGTCTCTCTGCGGAGAGGTATTTCAATATGTCGATTTTTCCAAACATATTGAGGTTGCTTATAATTTAACTTCCCCTATAAACAGATTAGACACACATTAGATTCACCTATACTCATTTGTTGTTAGGTGAACAACAACCACTGTGTTCGCGATGTAATTGTCAAATGTCTGTGAAGCACATTTTGTCAGAATGGCCAGATTTCAATGCCCAGTGCTTACGCTTTTTTTAAAAGTCTTGCCCTTTATTATCTTATCTGCTGAATGAGATATTTCAAAGCCAGCTTTTTGCTTTTTTAACCCCTTAATGGTAGCATAATTTTGAAGAAAATGAACATAAAAGTGCATATTTTTTATTCAAGAAAATTATATAAAAATAAGAGCATAGTTTAAAATAAATTAGCTATCTCTAAAAACATTGCAAATAGTCTTGGGAAGCCATCTGATGTATATATGGAGTAATAAACATAATTCTGGGCATAAGAAATAGATTGTTTTAATATTTTTGGCGCATTACTTTTGAATACACCATCCCGGAATATCACAGGAGCAAGAAATAGAGGTAGAAATTTCACCCCGTCATTTTCACGGGAGCGAGAAGGAAGGAGTTAAAGTAAATAAAGTTTTATATGTTTATTTGAATCGTGATTACCTTTTAGCTTCTCCTCATGAGTCCCTTTGGTATATTAGTTTAAATTAATATAATTTTACCCGTTGTTTGGCGCAGTATGGTCAACATCATGGCTCTTGTGCCATAAAAACCCAAACAAATCAAATCAAATCCTTATAAACAGCATCCTACAATGCAAACAAATTGCAGTGAAATTTGGTATATAGGTTATGCATGAGATGCTCTAACGGAATTTCGAAAAAAATAATAATTTCAAAATTTGCACCAGAGGGCGTCTTTTCAGAAAATCATTAAATTTAACACAATAAACGACCAAAACTGAATACAGAAATAATATTAAAAGTCCAGAACAAGAATTATGGGTAATAAAATGTAAATAACCGGGAAATGCTGCCAGTAATTGGAAAAAAATGTCGAGATTTGCAGGCTTGCGTAGAAGAAGAAGCTCAAAGCAGGTTAGGATAAGAAACGATCGCAGATTTTGCCATGTTTTAAGTCCGTGCCATTTCTGGTTATGCTGTGAGTTAAAAAGTCTGGTGCATCGTGCAGGTGTCTCAGAGTTTAACAACTTAAATTACTCCCTAACGCTTCATGTGCGAAACGTCACAACTGATCAGTTACGATCTGCTGTTGAGCCCGCTGTCAGCAGACTTAAAATTTTGTAGGGGAACAAGGCTTGTCTCATGAAGCACCTTCCCTTACATCTTCCTGGACACGATTAACAACTGCTCCTCTTGAGCATTTCGTCTTAATCTGCTCTTGTTTCTGAAACTGATTTTTTTACCTTTCCTTTAAAACAACGCACTGTTATTTTTTCCTTACCTTTACTTAATATGATTCGATTACAAAACGATCGGAAACCAGTCACTAAATGATAATGTTGTTTCTGTATTCCATTTAAATCGTTTATTGTTTTAAAATTAATGTTTCACCAGAAAGTTTTGGAACTAAACAGGTTTTTTTTTGTAATTATGTGAGCTCATCTTGTGTATAGTCTATATACCAAATTTCGTTGCAATCCGATCACCCGTTTACGTTGTATGAGGCTGTTTATGTGGAAATTTTAAAGCTATATCAATGTATCTACACTCATATATCTCACCTCCTTTTCAATCATATATTCAGCCACTTTTCTGAAATTTTCTGCAAGAAAGATAATATCAGGTTGGGAAACTACTAGTGTCAAGATAATGCAAATTTACTTGAACTACAAGTGACAAATATAGACACAGGTAAATTGATTTAAAAAGGAATATATTTTTCTTCTAACCCAAGGTGGACTTTCTAGTCTATCATACCACATAAAACTCTTTCCTTCTTTTTCAAAAGAAAAAAGTACGAAGAAGAAGAAAAAAATTGAAATCAGAGGTATCCCCCAATCGAATTCTGCGGAAGCCCTTCTTAAGGAAGTACAATACCTTCAGATGCCGAAGGAAATGGTAAAAAAAAACATTCTTTGGAAAATGAAAAAATAATAACAAAAAATGAGAAAAGGGAATGAAATGGTGAGTTTTGAGAAATCCCCTACTTGTTGATTTCACCCGTTTGCTGAGTATTTTTCAGTATCGATTAGTCTAGACTATTGTATGCAGATATTTTTTTTTTCTATTTCATGAAAGAACATCAACGAAGAGGCAAATCAGTGGTTCTAAGACTGTTCATTTATTATGAAAGCAGCAACAAAAGTTGCAGGATTGCAAATGAAATCTTTGTAGTCGTCATAAATATTTCAATCTAAGTTGTTGTTTGTGAATTTTAGGGGCGCGAGAACCAACCTTGGCTAAACTGCGCCAGTCGTAAGGTTAGATTACTAACAACCATGGAATAAAGACAACATTAAAATAATTACATCAGAAGATATTTTAAAAGAACTACATTAAAAGATTGAATTAAGCATGGTAAAAAGTTTTTAAGTGTTATTTGTAAAAATAGCAAAAACTAGTATTGATGGACTATAAGATTTAAAGTGGTAAAACCTAGATATAGTCATAGAAGCCAACGGCCTTTAAAAACTGTAAAATTTTAAACTGTAAAAAACTGTAACTGTATTTAACTGTAAAAAATTAACTGTAAAAGGAAAGAGCGCCGTTCTATTCATTGTCAGTGTGTAAAGAATCTAATTTATGGTTGCTCTTTCTGATTATACTTGCACAGTACTCATAGAAATTGCAAATTGTTCTTGGGGTATGCTTACCGCATTACTAAGTGGTTCATAACAAAGATGTAATGACTTGATCTCGTTAGATCAAAGAATACTCAGAATTTTGTTGACACTTCTTTAATTTACAGCCCTATATAAGAACAAAGACCAACTCGTTCTTATTTTGATCAAATAGTTGCTATTTACATCACAACAGTTCAAGTTGAAGGGTTTTACTTGAAGATCAGCTCTCCATTAAACAGTAAACACACCACCACTGGGAATTCACGGGTTGGTCAGTCAGTCATTATTTCAGGCGGCGCTCCAAATCTACCGAAGTCATGGGCTTACTCTAGCTGTCTCTAAGAAACACTTATCTCCTTTCCAAAAATGCCTATTTTATGTTAGCGAAAATTCCCGCCTCCTCCTCTTCTTCAGTGGCTACTGGTCCTCTCTTCCGGCCAATCATATCCAGCAAAGGGCCTTTTCCAAGGGCGTCAGTCTGTCGTCAGAAGGTAATTAAGGTGCTTCGAAAAATCTGGAAAATGGGGTCCGCTTACAATAGGGAAATTCGGCATCCAGAAGTTTGGATATTCCATTTTCTCTGAAAGCGCTATCACTGTCTTCTGGGTGAGGAATTTCCACGTGTGTTCTTTTAGCTATAGATGCCCCAGGTCCCGAAAGGAGAACATCCTCAATATCTGGTTATCTAAAGATGTCGAGCAAACACAAAGGCAACACAGCTGGTGGAAATATTTTATCGCTAAAGGGGGAAGGGGAATGTTACAAAGATTTCAAATGCGGTGAAAAAGTAAAATAACCTGTAGTGACGATGTAGAAGAAATTACACGTTATACACCGATTAGAATTGGCTGTAACAGCAAATAAATGCAACCTCGGAGTTAAGAGTCGGGAAAAAGTACAGTGGGGGATTGAAAACAAAAATTAAGGGGGTGGTTGAAGAAAAGTAAGGTAGGGGGGATTTAAAAGGAATATGGTGCACAAGCTAATGGAAGTAAGAAAAACAAGAATTATATGATAAGAAAGAAAATACGTATTATAACAGCGAGTTTAGTATAAAAATTTTGTCTTCTAGTATGTAGACAAAGAAATGATTTCATAAATCCTCTTTTTTGTCCTTCTGCAACGTTAGTCCTAATACTCAGAAATGTACGATTCATACTAAAATTCTATTACTATTAAACCTTGTTACACATAAAGGCGATTGGTATATCTAATTTAATTGCGAGAATCTTGGCACTCTACATCACAGTGCCGTTTTGAAATTGAAGATAAGCGATAAAGTAAAGCAAAGATTCACTCTCATTTGATTATTAAAATTATTTTATTTGGAAAGAAAAGTGGTAGAAATTTTCCCCTTTTAAAATTGCTGTTATATAGTTATGTTAAATTGATTTAGAAAGCTGAATTGTGCAAAGATACACAAATGCTGTCCCGTCTAACCTAGGACTTGTAAAAGAAAAGTATGGCTGGTTTATATACGAGTGGTGATCCAAAATATATTACAAAACAAAGGAAAAATGCTTTATTAGCAGTAGACAAGAGATACAAATGGTAATTAAGAGACATATGTGGTGGTCACTTCTCTACCTAATCACCACACCTGTTGAGGTATTTATCACATCGCTGAACCGATTTGTTTAACCCGTCTTGGTAATAATCAGCTCCCCGGTTATTGAGTCAGTTCTCGGCACCTTTGTGAGAATCACCGTCTCATATGAACCTTGTTTCAGATAACAGTTTCATCAACACAGAGAAAAGGTAAGCAGTCACTGGGAACCGAATCCGGGCTCTATGGGGTTGACTCCAGACCTCCCAACTAAACGTTCCCGGCAATCTCTCTGCCTGCTTCAAAAGGACTACATCATTAGTTGCCATCTGTTGTCTACTCAATCCCCCCCTTACACTTCAACGATTTGTCAGTAAATCTCCGAGGGGACACATTCTTGGCTTATAGATCTCGTATCGATTCACACATCTGGGCAAGACTACTTTGCTAGACATTTTGCCATGACTTTCCCTGTTCAATGTTTTTGTACTAATACTATCTATTCAAATAAACGCTTCCACTCTGGGTAATAATATTCCTATCATCATTTTTTTTTTCGAATACTGCTGCTTGTAAACTCTTTTGGGGATGGCTGTTCATAAACACCAGACCTTTGGCAGAAGTTGATTTAATAACCGAAACAATGCATATGAATACTAATTTATGGCATCAGGAATTCGTCTCATTTGTAAGCCTATTAAGAATAGAAATGCATGCTATTTTTAATGTCTTTTGTAACGAAATATACAGAGTGAAAATATGAACATCAATATGAGATATTGATTAATCTCAGTATTTAATAGCAGACTGAGTCCGAAGACACATTTTTCAAACTGTGTCCCTTTGTCTTTGAACACGATATTTGAAAATCACTTTGACGACTTGTAAAATTGTTAATAATTTCTCTACTCAAAATGTGTAAGTTTCAATAAAATTTTTAGCATAATTAACCAAATACTAAGAACCGACGGCTATAAAATATGAAGAGAGATAGATACATGAAGAAGTAGTTAGTTTATTATTAGACTTTAGATACATTGTCGGAAGTCTAATCATAAATTAACTATTTCTACCCGTCCCAAAGGCACACGAAAAAACTTAAATGGCCGAATCGCCATAACATCAGCTCTTCTTCCAGCTTACAGCCGACCATCCAGCCACCACTGAACGTAACAGTAACAAAAGGATTTGTTGTAGCCGACTAAGCAGCAACAGCAACGCTGTTTCGAACTGAGGGGGTGAATCCTAAGGGCCATCACCGGCCACAATACAGCCCTTCAATAAGGAAGAAGGTCCTATGGACGAGAGGAACCATATCCCAACCTTTTCGAATACCCATAATAATGATGAGAACCAACCATCATGCTGGTAGTTTCTCATCCTCAATTACGAAGTGCTCTTCTGTGAGATTTAAAATGCCTAACCCTCAAAAATGTATGAGTGACTTCATTAATTCTGTGATAGTTTGAGCACCTTCATTTGAGGGCATTTAGGCATAAAAAGGCCCTACTAAAAATAATTCTGTAATAAGTTGAGCATCAACATTTTTAGGCAAAAAAAGCCATTCCCCCAAAATGTAAGAGTGATTCCATTAATTCTGTGGTAATTTGAGCAATTGCAGTCAAGAACTTTTGAGCAAAAAAATGCGACCCAAAAATTTTAAAAAGATGTTAACCCTTACTGGTTAATTAAAATAGTTTGATTTGGAAATAAAAATCATAGAGAAATTAATTTTTATTTCTTATTTAAAATATAAATATACGCATTTTTATAAAGTTTTACAAGATTGATTTTTAGAATGACGGTCAACGTAAAGACATTTGCCTTGGGACATACAAAAGAAATGCACTCCAAGATAACACGTACATTTCTTTGAAAGACCACTCTCTACCAATTTCGAAGCATATACCTACAATCACAGATAAATACTTTTTTCTTATGTATGCATCGCTCTTTTCTGATTTCCTATTTCAATGAGAAAATTAGAAACCGAAAATAGTACGCGTGTGGTAAAAAATGGTAACCCAACCTTTTAAAATGAGGCAACTTTCTCAACTGATCCTTAAAATAGTTTAATTGGGGAAAAATAAAGTGGTATGGTGTTCTCGTCTAATAAATACCAAATTCATTCATGATATTAGATAACTTTCTTTAGTAGAGACTCTTTGTTTTTGAGAATAACGGGAACAAAAAAGGATTATACGAACATTGACGAATAACGATTTGCGATTGATCTGGTAACTGCCGGAATAGACGATAGAAGGCGGCATGATATTGACTTAGAGTAAAATTATAAGGACATTACATGGAGTTCGATAGCAGATTGTATCACTATTCGGCGGAACTTTCAACGAGAATGAAGTGAGGATATGGTGTGTTGTATTATGGTGTTGAAAGAGAAAGACATTAATGCACGAATAGTGTTCTAGTGGATTAAAATGATGGTCATGGAAATGGATTTAAAAACATTGTAATATATGAATTTCTTGTTATTCTTATGTTTATGAATGTTTTCATGGTGTGTGTATTATGCAACTCTGTTGTTATTAATAAACAAATTTGACCTACTCACTCAGACAAAATTTGATGATATCATACTGTTCAAGGATTGACGGTCTGTGTTTTCATAAGAAAGTAAACAAAGTAATTCAAAAGCACAATGATTTCAAAAAATGAAATTTGGAATGTATTTCTATGACTACAATTGTAATTTTGTATCATATTTTTACTTTGCTGCTGATGGTGTGTGTGTGTTTGTGTGTGTGTGTGTGGCAGTACTTTGTAACTGTCTTTTCGTATTGGCATGTAGTTAAATGTAATCAAATATTTTTATTAGTAAACGAGAACGTATCGTCTAGACTTTTTTCATTCTGTGAGGATTTGAACACCTATATTAGAGTGTCGTGGGGTAAAAAAGGTCGCCAAAAATAATAGTAAAAAAATAGGTATGAATTGTTTGTAAAAATAATGTGATTTGGTAAGAAAAAAATTAGGTTCCTTTTTTCGTATTAGAAATCTGTTCAATTTTACTTAACAAGTTTGTTCAATTTTCTAACATTCCATATATCAATGTAAAGACTCGGGATATGTAAGAGAAATGTGAGTCAAAATAACGTGCAAAGGTCTTTGATAGACCAAATTTTAACAGTGTCAAAAAAATGAAAGATTTCAGCAGTGATAGACAAAAATTATTCATTAGGCATATATTGATTGTTACCGACGTATATACAATCAAAGAAATATGCAATCTAAAAGTAGAAGGGGGTGAAGTAAAATGAGGGATATCAATTGATAAGAGAGAATAGAATATTTTCAACTGCTCATTAAAACAGTTTCATTGGGGAAAAAAGGAGGTATGGTTTTCTCGTCTAATAAATACTAAATTCATTAGTCATATTTGATAACTTTCTTTAGCACATATTCTTTGTTTTAGAGAATAATGTGGACAAAAAATGATGATACGAATAGTGACGAATAACGATTTGAATAAAATTTATGCCCACATTCAGCACCAAGAGTAAATTCACACACAATGGTATTTGTACCGGAGAAGTTAGAAACAGTTTTACCAAAGAGCCCTGCATAACAACTTGGCGAATATTGTTTTTGGAAATCCCAAATTAAAAACATTACGTTGATATGCTAGCTTAGAAATCAATCATATAAAAATTGGCCATAATTAGTATAATAATATTTCTAATAAGATTATTATTGCATTTTTTCAAAATCAAAATATTTTAATAAACACGCGATAGCAGCATTTTTCCTGACATTCTGATTTTAAATATATTTGTGAAAGGTTTTTTAAATTACAACTTTATTTTTTAAAATCATTAAAAAACATGTTACTGAAAGTATTGCCCATAGCTAGCAGCTACATTTCCCCATCTTTCTAGCAGCATTTAAATTCCACGTCCGAGAAACGGTACGTCTTTTGAGGCTATCCAACAGTCAACCCAATCTTTGGCACCTTCATAAGAACGGAAGTGTCAGCCCATGTGACAGTAATTAGAAAAAGTGGTAAATAAAGAGGAAACGTCTGGTGAATAAGACGTGTGGGGTAGGATTTCCCTTTTAAGTGTATCCAAGTAGAGTTTTTATTGGTTTTCCAACATGTGGCAGAGCACTAGCTTGCTGCAAAATGACCTCGTCTTCTCTCTGTTCGTATAGTGACAGTTCTTTCTTCAATGCTTCAATGCAGAAAATTTGGAACTACTGATATTCGGCTTTTCTGAAGATGTAGATAGATGCATGGCCGGGTTTACTTCATGATTTTCTGTGCATAGGGTTATCGTAGTATATATTCCTTTCATAGCCCATTACGATATGATGCAAAAGTCTCTTCCATTTTGTGCAGTTGAAACAGCTGTCCCCACGTGAATAGACGCCATTGACCAATGGTCTTGCTTTTGAATCATGCTTGAACCTTGCTTTTTCTTAATGATTTCAAACATTTCGAAACTATTGTGTGATCAAATTCTACATATTCTGCAAGTTTCTTAGAATATTTGTAGCGTAGCGTTTGACACGAGTCTTCTGGAAATAATGCTTCCAGTTGTTCGTCTTCATACTTTTTTAGAGCAAAACCTTGAAGATCTTTTTTGATCTTAAAGATAACAGAGAATTAGTTATCTTGCAGATCAAAGATTATTTTTTGAAGCTGCTAAGCAAATCGCTAAAAATTGTTTCAGACAGAGTATGGCCGTTGTAAATCTGAACAAGAATTTTGTGATTTCAACCTTCAGATTTTTTTGAAAAAAATAGTGCAGTAAAATTCCTCACAATAGTCAATTTCCTTTGTCACGAAACTTGACATATTCCACGCAATGAAAAATAAAGTTGTTTGCACTTCCGCGAAATAACATACTCTGAGCTTCGGGCTTACTTATAGTACTTGCTAACAGATGCGCCATTATCATAAACTAACGCAATCAGTTCCAGGAAAAGCCATTTGTTGTAAAAAAGTGAGAACTTATCCAACTACTCAATATGTCTCAGCGAAATGTTTTGTGCAATTTCACTCGAATATAGGTGTTCGAATTCTTATAGAATCAACATAGTCTCTCGAAACTTCCTCGTATACTCTGTAATAAATATACCAGTATCTTATTAACTAATGGCTATACGCAAAGGACAATTACAAAGAATTAGTATCTTATGAAGTACTGCTGATATATGGTGATACTGTCAGCAGGCAGTTAGACATATAGCCGAAAGAATAATAGTGTTTCAAATTTCTGCAACCAATTATATATCCTATTTTTCCAGATCGATTAAAACCAAAATCTGATAGGAACTTGAAATTCAAGTTACAATGTTAAATATCGAATTTCAATTATCTAAATTATAGCGCTTTTGAGTTAGCATGTTTACATTCTTCGTACTAGTAAAAACGCTTACTTTCTGATAGAATGTGGTTCCAAATGTGAAACATATTTATACTGTAGACAAAATGTTCTAAAACATTTTATCTATCAAACACCCTTCATATTTTTTAGTCATTATGCTCACTGTATTCAAATAGAATTCGTTCAGAATTCTCTAGGATTTTATAAATTTGTAGTAGACAGTTTGTTTTTAATTTCAATCTTCTAGCTCAAAAAAAGTTTCGAATAGGAGGGATTTAATTGAGAAATCGTTGAAACTCCCACTTTACACTGCCAAAGTTCAACAGCTTCAAGAACGTCTCATTGGTAGACTTTTTGATTCATTTTAACACCCTTATTCATAAAAACCAGAGGTATTTTTGATGTTGCGCATATTCTGACCTAAAACATGACTGACTTTGGATTTTTGAGATGTTCAACAATTACTTAAGTGCTTGAGGCTTCTACAGACTAAATAATTTTTATACTAATAAATCTAGGAGTTAAGAGCTTTTCGATTGTAAATAATTTCTCATTAATGGAATGAATCTTTCTCAGCGCTGACTAGCTTGACGTTGCAAAAGTTATCAGCTTCTTTGGAGCCGAACATGTTTGTTTTCTTGAATGAGGAGCTAAACTTTTTGAAACTTGTAAGGCTTCTGCCCAAGCTCGGTTTTTGCCACTCGTTGAACTAATTGTTCTCTTTTTCCCAGTTTCCGAGTAATCTACCTCATGGAAACATACCAATTTCATTGAAATCTCTTTTTGATAACCGTACGGTCATTGAAAATGTTCACCATAAGTTTTGAGTCATTGCCTATACTTTGACCATCAATACCAAGCTCTTCGAATGACTTCAAACTGTCGTTTTCGATTCTCAAACAACACTGAAATAGCAAATTGTTTTTTGGCATTGTGAAAAAAGCCCCAAAAGACAATACGTAAACTCAAAGATACATTAAAAATACATTATAATTGAAGCAATAGACAAAAAATGAGCAAAAATTAAAAAGAAATTTATAAACTTCCGTCCTATGATTTAACAGCTTTGTCCGAGTTCTTCTGCCGCACCATGTAAACAATGCTCGCTGATGTTTCTTTTGGATATCCTATTTTAAACGTCCCAGTGTTTATGTGGCATTTTGCAATTCAACGTTCTTTTGTAATTTATTAGATCTGTATAGTTGCATTTCCAAAAAGGGAAAAACGCCTATCACTTTTCTTTCTAAACAAAAACTATTTTAATAATCAGATAATGAGTAGTGATTGCTCTAATACATTTGTGGTAGTATTTGAAAAAAAAACATCTCTTTAATGTATAGTGCAGATTCTTACTAAATAAATAAAATCTTGTTTTTGCACTGCGTGTAACACGGACTCGTCTTGTTAGAATATGTATCGGAGATACTAAAATTATTAGTTTTCGGATTTTAGATAAATTTTCCATTTTAATCACTTTTTATAGAATCTTCATTCAGTGAAAATGGCTATAGGACAGATGAATAAATAACGTCAATCCAAATGAGAAAATACATATTAAAATCATGAGTGAATCTTGAAATTTTCATGTCAGGGCTAATAAAAGAACATTTGTTGGTAGCTACTTTCGCGTACACAAAGTGTACTTACTTATAGTACTTGCAAACAAACGCGTCATTATCATAAATTAACGCAATCAATTCCAGGTAATGCCATCTATTTTAAAAAATTGAGAACTTATCCAACTATTCAATATGTTTCAGAGATAGCTTTTGTGCAACGTCGCTCGAATATAGGGATACGAATTCTTACAGCATCAAAATAGTCTCTCGAAACTTTCTCGCATGCTCTTAATTAATCTACCTAATAACTAAAGTCTATTGGCAAATGACCGTTACAACGAATTAGTAGCGTAGGACGAATCTCTGAGATACGGTGATACTGTCATCAGGATAAGTAAAAAAATGAAGAGAGTAAGGCTATAAGATGCGGTCCTTAGATTTATCGTCTAAAATATAAATATATTTCTGATTCTGTAACATTTTTTATATCCATTTTTTACAGATCAATTAAAAACAAAATCTAAAAGGAAATTACAATTTAAGTTACAATATTAAATATCAAATTTCGGTTATCTGAATCATTTTGGGTAACTTGTTTACATTCTTCATGAAAGGGCAAACGCTGATTCCCTGATCTAATTTGGTTCCAAATGTGAAACATATTTATACTTTGGCAGAAATCTAACAACTAAATTTTATCTAACTAGCTATCTTCCTTTTTTAGTCATTCTACTCACTGAATTAGAATAGATTTCGTTCACAATTTATCTAAGAACATACATATTCAGAGTAAAGAGTTCATTTTGAAAAAACTTTAATCGTCTAGCTCAAAACAACTTTCGAATATCATGTTCTCAAATAGACATAGTTGGAAAACTGAGTCTTCAGGCCCAGGAAGCTCTGACTCATAGATTCGTCAAATGCGTCATCTCGAATTCGAATTCTTTAATGGCTACAATACTTACATTTTACATGCTTTGTATAAGAAAAGTTAAAAATAAACATACATTATAAACTTCAGATCTTTGCGAATGAGTCGAATTCCTGGTATTAGGACTCTGAATTGCATGTTTGTTGGTTCGGTTATTAAATATATTTCTGCCGAAGGTCTGACATTTACACGGTGCGGCAGGAAAATTCAGACAAACATTTTTTTAAAAAATCATTTGATTAAAAATGAGTCAAATAACAAAATATTACATAAAATACTAAAAGTATTTTTTGCTAATTAATAAATTTAATTTTTTGTTCTCAGTGGTCGGCTTTTGTAGCGATGCAGTGAAGCGAAAGTCTCTTGAAATTTTCAACTATAAACCGCGAGTCTTTGGCATTTAATTTATCCCATTCCCACAGTAGCGGTTGTTTTAGAGAGTCAAAACTTTTGTATAGTTTAGTACAAACCTTATTCTAGAAAATGAATCATACACTGTAATCATAGGAATAAGATTCGGTCTTTATTGTGCAAAATTCTCCCGATGATGTAACAAGGAAAATGAACCTTGCATCATTCTTCTGTCATTTTAGCCTAATAAGCTCTTGTGGCATATTGTTGAAACTCCTACTTTGCATTGCTGAAGTGCAGTTTTGCCCACAAAAAGCAAGAACTTGAAGAACATTTTAGTAGAACACTTTTTTATTTATTTTAACTCCCTCATCCATAAAAACAAGAGGCATTTTTATAGCTTGCACAAATTCTGCCCCAGACCATGATTGACTTCGGATTTTTGCGATATTCAGAACGATTAAAGAAGTGTTTAACGCGTTGTCTACTGATTATATAAATTTAATTCTAATAATTCTGATATGTTAAATTACGAGCTTTTAGTTAATACTGTTAAGATATGAGCTTTTGGACAGTAAAGAGTTTTTCAAGAGTAGAAATGAAGCTTTCTCAGCGCTAACTTTCTCCCATTTTAAAAGCTTTCGGTGTCTTTAGTGCCGCATGAATTGGTTTTCTTCAGTGAGACAA
Organism: Argiope trifasciata; assembly: GCA_026543055.1. Lineage (NCBI taxonomy): Eukaryota > Metazoa > Arthropoda > Arachnida > Araneae > Araneidae > Argiope > Argiope trifasciata. The sequence continues at coordinate 540,607 of JAPMOQ010021783.1, read as the reverse complement.
CACTAAATTTTTTGAAACTTGTAAGGCTTCACACTACTTGTTAGATTTTTCAGACTTTTTGTCATTCGTTGCAGTGATCGAGCGCTTTTTCCCAAGTAACGAATGATCTTCCTAATGGAAATATTCGAATTTCATTGAATTCTCTTTTTGAAATCATTATGGTAATTGAAAGTTTTCGATATAAGTTTTTGGTCACTTCCTAGACTTTAACCGTAAATGTTAAGCTATTTGTAACGACGAATACAACCGTATACTATTTGCCGTGACACGTTAAGATAACGAATGACTTCAAACTGTCGTTTTCGATTCTCAAACAACTCTGAAATACCAAATTGTTTACTTGGCTTTGTGAAAAAGCCCCAAAAGAAAATGCGTAAACAAAAAGATACATTAAAAATACATTATAATTGAAGTGGCAGACAAAAAATGAACAAAAATTTAAAAAGAAATTTAAAAACTTCGGTCCTATTATTTTATAGCTTTCTCCTAGCTTTTCTGCCACACCTCGCATAAAAATCTGGCTGATGTTTCTTTTGGATATCCTATTTTAAACGTCCCAGTGTTTATGTGGCATTTTGCAATTCCACGTTCTTAAGTAATTTATTAGATATATATAGTTACATTTAAAAAAGGGGGAAGAAACCTATCACTTTTCTTTCCAAACTAACACTATTTTAATAATTAGATGATGCGTAGCAATTGTTTTAGTTTCTTTGTTGTTATATTTAATCAAACTGCACTTTTATGTATAGTGCTGTTTCTTACTAAATAAGTAAAAGCATATTTTTGCTCTGCATGTAACTGGGGCTCGTCGTGTTAGAATGTATATAGGAAATTATGGAATTATTAGTTTTCGGATTTTATATAAATTTTGCAGCTTAATCGCTTTTTATAGGATCTTAATTCAGTGAAAATGCCTAATGGCTCTATGACAGGTGAATAACTAACGTCAATTCAAAAGAGAAACCACCCATTAAAATCATGAACTTTTCATGTCCAGACTAATAAAAGAATATTTTTGGGTTGCTACTTTCTCGTACATGAAGTATATAAAGAGACAGGAATGCCATCTTTAAAATTGTAATTTCCAGGCTGTATAAAGTTTGATGTTTTTAGACTCACCTCTTCCGGAAATTTCCAATTTTTGTAATTAAGCCTGTCTGTTTCTCTGTATCTTAGTAATGATGATACTGAACAAAGTTTAATCTCAAAGAATGAAATACGTTCAAATATTTTTACATCAAATACGTAACGTTCTATCAAATCAGAAAGGAAAAAAGCTTACCATTTTCCTTTAAAAGAAAAAACTATTTTAATAATTAGATGCTAAGTCGTGCTCGTTTTAATATATTTGTTGTTATCTTTGACCAAACAGCACTCTAATGTATAGTGCTGATTCTTACTAAATAAATAAAAGCGTCTTGTTGCCCTGCATGTAACACGGACTCGTCGTGTTAGAATATATATAGGGAATTATTAGTTTTCGGATTTTAGATAAATTTCCCAGCTTAATCGCTTTTATTGGATCTTAATTCAGTGAAGATGCCTAATGTGGGTTGCTACTTTCTAGTACACGAAGTATATAAAGAGACAGGAATGCCATCTTTAAAATTTTAATTTCCTGGCTGTATCAAAGTTTGATGTTTTCAGACCTCACATCCGGTAGAAATTTCCAATTTTTGTAACTAAGCCTGTCTGTTTCTCTGTAGCTTAGTAACGATAATATTGAACAAAGTTTAATCTGAAAGAATGAAATATTTTCTAATATTTAAATCAAATTCGTAACGTCCTATCAAATGAAGGCAGTCTAAACAGAAAAAAATTGATGAATGTGTTAACTTCAAAATGTAAAGATACAGAAAATTTAATAGGTTGTTTAAATTTCTGTTGCATCGATCAGTCTGAAAATTTCAGTTTATTCATATAAAACTAGTTGATGTTTCTTTCGAATGCCCTATTTTAAACTTCCAGTGTTCATGTGGCATTTTGCAATTCAACGTTCTGAAGCAATTTATTACATATATATAGTTGCATTACCAAAAGAAAAAAATAGCCTACCACTTTTTTTCCAAAAAAATTATTTTAATAATCAAATGAGAAATACTGCTTAATTATATATATTTGTAGTTATCTTTGATTGTACAGCGTTTTATTATATAGTACTGATACTTACTAAATAAATAAACGCATGTTTATGCACTGCGTGTAACTCGGGCTCATCGTGTTAGGATCGGAAACATCGGAAATTGTGGAATTATTAGTTTTGGGTTTTTAGATAAATTTCTCTGCTTAATCGCTTTTTATAAGATTTTAATTCAGTGAAAATGCCTAATGGCTCTATGACAGGTGAATAACTAAGGTCAATACAAAAGAGAAACCACCCATTAAAATCATGAACTTTTCATGTCCAGACTAATAGAAGAATATATGTGGGTTGCTACTTTCTTGTACATGAAGTATATGAAGAGACAGGAATGTCATCGTTAAAATTTTAATTTCCAGGCTTTATCAAAGTTTCATGTTTTCTGACTCACTTCTTCTAGAAATTTCCAATTTTTCTAACTAAGCTTGTCTGTGTCTCTGTATATTAGTAATGATGATACTGAACAAAGTTTAATCTGAAAGAATGAAATATGTTCTTATATTTTTACATCAAATTCGTAACGTTCTATCAAATCAAAGCAGGATAAAAGCCTACCACTTTTCTTTAAAACAAAAAACTATTTTAATAATTAGATGCTAAGCGTTGCTTGTATTAATATATTTGTTGTTCTCTTTGACGAAACGGCACTTTAATGTATAGTGCTGATTCTTACTAAATAAATAAAATTGTGTTGTTTCCCTGCATGTAACACGGGCTCGTCGTGTTACATTATGTATAGGGAATTATTAGTTTTCGGATTTTAGATAAATTTCCCAGCTTAATCGCTTTTTATGGGATCTTAATTCTGTGAAAATGCCTAATGGCTCTATGACAGATGAATAACTAACGTCAATTCAAAAGAGAAACTACCCATTAAAATCATGAACTTTTCATGTCCAGACTAATAGAAGAATATATGTGGGTTGCTACTTTCTAGTACATGAAGTATATGAAGAGACAGGAATGTCATCGTTAAAATTTTAATTTCCAGGCTTTATCAAAGTTTCATGTTTTCAGACTCACTTCTTCTAGAAATTTCCAATTTTTCTAACTAAGCCTGTCTGTGTCTCTGTATATTAGTAATGATGATTTTGAACAAAGTATAATCTGAAAGAATGAAATATGTTCTTATATTTTTACATCAAATTCGTAACGTTCTATCAAATCAAAGCAGGATAAAAGCCTACCACTTTTCTTTAAAACAAAAAACTATTTTAATAATTAGATGCTGCCTTGCTCGTTTTAATATACTTGTTGTTATCATTGACCAAACGGCACTTTAATGTATAGCAGTGATTCTCAACCTGTTGGGCGCGCCCCCCTAGGGGGGCGCTAGCACACTAAAGGGAGGCGCAAGCATATCCAAGAGAAAATGTTATTGAAAAAATTGATTAAGAGACTGAAAATAAAACACACACACACATACAAAACACAATACATTTCGACATATTTAACAATTAACTTATTAAATTAAAACAACTTACTAAATTAAAAACAAATTTAATAATTATTAGTGACTTCCTTGGGCCTATCTTGCAGAACAAAGTTTTTTGAAGGAGGGTTTAATATTCAAAGTTTAGTCTTCAAAGAAGCCACCGCAGAAAATCCAGTTTCACAAAGGTAAGATGTTGAAAATGGTAGTAGAATGGGAAATTCCCTTGTTTTTAGTGCAGAAAACTCATCATCCACTCTTGCCCAAAATGCAAAGAGCGATTTATTACTAAATTGTCTTTTGGTTTCGCCAATTGCCGTGAAGTTTATAAAGGTTTCTTCCTCTTCAATTGAGAGTCCTTCGGGAGTATTTTGAAATGGATCCATCACACACTTGTAACTTGATATCAGTTTGTCGTCAGCAAGAAATTACTTTTTTAAATTCTTTGCTAGCATTGCTAAATGATTTTCAATGGTTACAAAAACAACTTTTACATGTTGTTCTTCAGCCTTGTAAGTTTTAATACAATCATTCAAATTTGCAAACATTGTTAAATTTTCTTGCTTTAAAAATCTGCTCCACAATTCCAATTTCCTACAAAAAGTATTAACTTTATCACTCGTATCCAATATATGTGTATTTGCTCCTTGCAGTTGAAAATTCAAGTTTTGTTAATTTCTAGAATATGTCGACCATGTAGCTCAATTTCATCACAAATGAACTATCGCGAAAATTCTCAGCTTCCGGTATGTTTTCCTCTTCTAGGAAAACGGTGATTTCTTCTCTTAATTCGTAAACACGTTGCGAAAATTTTCCTCCTCATAACCATCCTACCTCGCAATAAAATAGTAACGCTGAATGTACTACACCCATGTCTTAACAAAGTGCGGAAAAGATTCTTGATTTAAGGGGTCTCATTTTTATATAATTTACTAGGGTTACAACCGTAGTTAACACAATATTTAAACCAGGACTCATTTCTTTGGAAGCCAAAGCTTCTCTGTGGATCATGCAATGTGCCCAGACGCACTGTGGCGATTTTTGTTTCACAAGTGCTTGAATTCTTTGGAATCTTCCGGACACAGAACAAGCACCATCGGGGCATATTCCGACGCAATTTTTCCATTCTGTTTGCCTCGTTCATAAAATCATTTAAGATAGCAAATAATGTGAGTGCTGTTGCTTTGAGTTCTATTGGTTTGCAGAAAAGTAATTCTTCTACTACTGACAAATCATCACAAAATCTAACATAGGCAATGAAATGGGCATCTTTATTACTATCTGTTGCCTTATCAAGTTGTATTGAAAACAATTTGTCACGTAACTTCGACAAAAGTTGACACTCTACATCTTCAGCTATATCAGCAACTCGACGAGCAACAGTATCATTTGAAAGAGGTATAGACTGCAATTGTTTTGCAAAATTATCTCCGAACATAATTTCTACAATCTTGATTGCGGCTGGCAAAATAAGCTCTACACCAATGGTGTGAGGCTTTTTACATCGGGCTTTTTTATATGAAACTTTGTAAGAGGCAATTAAAGCTTTTTCATTCACAGACAAAGTTTTTTTCAACAATGATTTTTGCTTTTCATATGATTTTAATTTTAATTCGAAGAATTCTCTGGGTTTGATTACGTACTCACTATGAAGCGTTTCCAAATGTCGTTTAAGTTTATTAGGTTTCATGCTGTCTGCCGCCAACATTTTTGAGCAAAGGATACACAGGGGCCTTTCTTCTTCATTTACTTCAGTACTAGCGAACCCAAAATTTAAGTATTCTGGAGAATAATTTCTTGATTTTATTTTCGGGACCACTTTCGTCTGTGTACTTTTTTATGCTTGTCTATCGTCCAATGCTCGCTTACGCCCGCTTAAAAATTTATCCATGATTTTGCATAAGTCTGCTGCCGTGAATATTTAATGTGGTGAATTGCAATTACACGAAAATATATATAACATACACATTCAGAATAGATTCAATAGCGATAGAAGGATCGACTCGAATGAGATTATCTGGAATTGATATTGGTGTCATAGAACTTTCTCCTTCTCTCTATGAGAACACATTTGTTCACATCTGCGCACGCTCCTAATTTAACTTAAGCTGACCAGACAAATCGAAACTTTTCGAGAAAACGTGAGAATTCCCGACATGGCGAGAAGCAAGAGCAATAAAAATGCATAGAATTCTTGTTTTTTCAATGCTGAGGATCATTGTTGCAAAATGTCAATAAATTTCCGTATTCTAGGGGATTTGTAAAGTTTAAAATTAAGGTTGTAGTGTAGGTTCAGCGCCAAAATACACTATTATTGTACACATTTTATTGTATGCGGTGAAGAGGGGGGGGGGTGCGATGAAAATTATGATTGAAAATTGGGCGGTGAATACTAAAATGTTGAGAAACAGTGATGTATAGTGATGATTCTTCTATACTTATAATTAAGATCAATGTGCGGGTGTGTGTTGGCGCTCTGCAGGCCAGACTGCTGGACCTACAGATACCAAATTTGGTACATATATACCTTGGAGGTTGGGAATGTGTAACATGAGGCCCTTTTTTCGAATTTTTATTTAGAATTTGCATTAATTAAAATTTAAGCGAAGTTTTTACTTTTTTCCGCTGTAACTTCTGAAAACAATATTGCACTGGCATGATTTTTATATCAATTTAAAGATCAAAACATAAGCTTCCTAGTGGTATCAGGTTTTTTAATTTATATTGTAAGCTTCTTTTTTTAATGAATTTTTAAAGAAATATTTAACCCTGTTTTTATCACGTGACTAGATAAAATAAAAGAAGGCCGAAAGTTCGAATTAAAAAAAAACTATCATCGCAAAATAAATCGTAAGAAATCCAACTTTTAACAAGTGACTGGATAAAATAAAAGAAATATAAAATGTGATATTTTCTAAAAAAATAAATGCAAAGCAAAGGATTCTTTGATCATTTGCAATATCTAAATCATTAATTATATAAATCTTCTTTACGGTAAACCTGATCAAATTTAGACAGGATATGCATTGGAATCCCACCTTAATGACATATTTCTATTATCGTTTGCAATATCTGTATCATTAATTCAATATTTTTTTTCATTATAAAATGTGATAGTTTCTAAAAAAATAAATGCAAAGCTAAGGTTTCTATAAAATTTGCGAGAGCACGTCAAAGGGAAAAAATAAGGTTTTATCACCGTGTTGCCATTATTTTGACGGAAGTTCAAATTTAAAAAATAAATAAATAAAACTATCATCGCAAATTAAATCTAAAGAAATGTAATATTCAGCAGGTGACTGGATAAAGTAAAATAAATATAAAATGTGATATTTTCTTTAAAAAATGCCAAACAAAGGATTCTATTATCGTATATTGCAATATTTAAATCATTAATTGAATAAATTATCTTTATTTATACAGGATTGAATTTATACGGGATATGCATTCAAATTCCTTTCTAATGGCCAATTTGTAAAATATTATTAATAGGCATATATATTATTTAATACTATTAATTTGATCTAAATGAAGTAAATAATTACATTTTATGTAGTTTGAGTCAAACAATGCATTTATAAATGATGAGTTTTAGATTTCTTCATACTTTGCTCTGTGAGCCATATTTTACAAAATATTTTTACTAATATTTTAAATAAAAGTTGCTACTTAAATCAGTCTTCTAAATCAATCATTAAAACTGACTAATTTATAAAATTAAAAAATATTATTAGGAAAACGTGTTCTTTTAGAACTTTCAGTCTATCATCTTAAAGAAAATATTAATTCAGGCCAATCAATACCCAGAGTTACTTCAAGGCTATTGAATATGTGATGTCATAGAAAATTTTAGAACCCATTACTCATGGCGAACCAGTTGGTTGCCAAAGGCGGCTAGTACTAAATAAATAAAAGCATGTTTTTGCGCTGCTTGTAACACGGGCTCGTCATGTTAGAATATATATAGGGAATTAGTAGTTTTCGGATTTTAGATAAATTTCCCAACTTAATCGCTTTTTATAGGATCTTAATTCAGTGAAAATGCCTAATGGCTCTATGACAGGTGAATAACTAACGTCAATTCAAAAGAGAAGAAACCCATTAAAATCATGAACATTTCATGTCCAGACTAATAAAAGATTATTTGTGGGTTGCTACTTTCTCGTACATGAAGTATATGAAGAGACAGGAACGTCATCGTTAAAATTTTAATTTCCAGGCTTTATCAAAGTTTCATGTTTTCTGACTCACTTCTCCCAGGAATTTCCAATTTTTCTAACTAATCCTGTCTTTTTCTCTGTATCTTAGTAATGATGATATTGAACAAAGTTTAATCTGAAAGAATGAAATATGTTCTAATTTTTTTACATCAAATTCATAACGTTCTATCAAATCAAAGCAGGATAAAAGCCTACCACTTTTCTTTAAAACAAAAAACTATTTTAATAATTAGATGCTAAACGTTGCTTGTATTAATATATTTGTTGTTCTCTTTGACGAAACGGCATTTTAATGTATAGTGCTGATTCTTACTAAATCAATAAAATAGTGTTGTTCCCCTGCCGGTAACACGGGCTCGTCGTCGTTTAAACGGAAAAATTTGGTGAATGTGTTAACTTCAAAATGTAAAGAACTAGATACATAAAATTTAATAGGCTGTTTAAATTTCTGTTGCATCGATCAGTGCAAAATTTTCAATTTATTCGCATGAAGTTTTATGATATTTCTTTCAAATGTCCTATTTTAAACTTTCCAATGTTTATTTGGCATTTTGCAATTCAACATCTATAAGAAATTTATTAGATTTATATAGTTGCATTTCTCTGTAGGTGCGACATTCGTAACTAGATTTTTTTTAGCAAAATGTCTTCCTCATCCGTTTATTACGGCGTAACCAAAATTTCAGAATTTTCGAATTCATAGTTACTGCGGTATGTGGCTCTGAACAGAGTAGCTTTAATTTGGGTAACCCTTTTATATAAACCTGGCTGAAGTTTCTTTTGAATTTCCTATTTTAAATGAAGTAATGCTTATGAGGCATTTTGCAAGTCATCATTCTAAATCAATTTATTAGATCTATATAGTTGCCTTTCCAAAAGAGTTAAAAAGCCTACCACTTTTCGTTCCCAGCAAAACTATTTTAATTATCAGATGATAAGTCTTGTTTTAATATATTTGTTGCTATCTCTGACCAAACGGCAATTTAATGTATTGTGCTGATTCTTACTAAATAAATAAAGAGCGTGTTGTTGCCCTGCATGTAACATTGGCTCGTCGTGTTAGAATACAAATAGGGAATTATTAGTTTTCGGATTTTAGATAAATTACCCAGATTAATCGTTTTTTATAGGATCTTAATTCAGTGAAAGTGCTTAATGGCTCTATGACAGGTGAATAAGTAACGTCATTCCAAAAGAGAGAACAGCCATTGAAATCATGAATAAAACCTGAACTTTTCAAGTCGAGACAAATAAAAACACATCTGTGGGTTGCTACTTTCTCTTACATGAATTATGTAAAGAGACAATAATGTCATCGTTAAAATTTTGATTTCGAGGCTTTATCAAAGCTTTATATTTTCAGACCTCACCGGTTCCTGAAATTTTCGATTTTTGTAATTAAGCCTGTCTGTTTCTCTGTATCTTTCTAATGATAGTATTAAACAAAGTTTTAATATGAAAGAATGAAATATGTTCTAACATTTTTACATCAAATTCGTAACTTGCTATCAAATCGGGGCTGCATGAACTGACAAATTTGAAATCAATGTGTTAACTTCAAAATGTAAAAAACTAGATATATAAAATTTAATTTGTATAAATTTCGATTGCATCGATCATTGATCAAAATTTCAGTTTATTCTGCGATAAGTTAACCATCTTTCTGTCTGTAAAATCATCTATGTAAACCCCAGTCTACATAAATGCAACGGTTGATCAACAAAAAAAATTGATTGATAATATAGTTAATCATCTGTCAGTCTGTAGAATCTCATGCATGTAAACTCAATAGCTGAACAAGAACACCCGTTTATGACCTTGTTTCTGAAATCGATATTCAGAAATAAATTGTGATTCTATCTAGTTGATAAAGGATGTTAAAAATGAGTAACCAATTTTCTTTGCAACTAATAATTACCGAAGTATGAGCATGTCTAGCATTTGAGGAAAATAGTTTTTTTTTCTCTCCATCTTCCAATCCCTTCTCTTTTTGTATGAATGCTATGCATTTTTTGCAACTAATGAGTCAAAAAGAGAGACCTTATTAAAATAATTTTAATAAGGTCTTTATTTTAATTAAATTAAAAAAATTAAAAAATTAATTAAAAATATTAATTTTATTAAAAAATTAATTAATTAAATTAAAAAATTAAAAAATATACACCTCAGAACAAATATTTGGAAAGGATTTTTCCAACAGGTTCCGTGCTTATGAATGCATATTCATGTTATGCAATACATCCGTTAATGTCTAAATAAGGAAGGAAAATTCCTTTGTTGTTTCTCCAATGTCTACTTAATATTACAAATCTAGATTTTTCTCCTATTTTGGCTTATCTCATGGAAAAACAGACCCATATCAAAAGCCTCTGAAGCCCAATTTAAGACAAGGTTTCCAGTTTTCCATCCCAATCAATTTGGGCAGCAGAAAAGAAATCCAAGTGAACTTTCAGACCTACTCAGATAACAATATGTTCAAACTAATAAATTAAATTTACCTATAGCTAGTAAGAAGCAACAATCCGTTGCTTATTGAAGTAATAGAAATATCAACGAAATATATGAATAATCATTTTTTTAATTTTAAATATAAAAATGAAATATGTTCTTTTCGAGATTTTTCTTATGAATAGAAATTGATTAATAAAAGGGAGTTGGATGTTTCTAGGAATACGAGAACATTTATTTTTATTTACTCTTTGATATAGACCATATTAAAACTTTTATATTGTGCCACTTTGGAAATTTTGCGTTTCATTTGAAGTCATATAAATTTAAATGGCAACTCAGCTACATAACGGAGATATGTATTTGAAGTGCAAGTCCTCACAGGTGCTATTTTAACTAAAGAATAAATTTAAGGTAGCAGTTAATGGTGCTCGTTTCAATGAATAATACGTTTACAAACGTCTTTATTAGAAGCCATTTGCTTTTTTTTAAAAAGTGCTTATAGAAATCATTCTAAAACTATGCCTTCTGTATCACCGAACTTTATTAACCTGTTAGAGCAATGGAATTACAAAGGCATTCTAAATGATTCTGTAATACAGATTCTCAAGATAGAATTAAGAGTGAGTAATAATACTGGTATAGAGAACAGATATAACAGTACAGATACAGTTTTAGCTACAACGTCATTTATGGGGAATAAGTGAATAAATTTTTGTTATTGTGTTGTTCATTTTGACAAGTTGTACATATTTAAAATATCAAGTTTCTTCAACCAAATTCAAATAGGTTTTCTTTTAGTATCTTCAAACCTTTGTACTTTAATTACAGCCATCCTATATTTAGAAGTTTTGATCACGTACTTACCACTTCTATTGGAAGAAAAAATTATTTTCAGTAACAAGCTGAATAGCGGTTTTAGTATCATTGTCTAAGCGGCGTTGTATGTTATAGAGCAATTTTTTTTATGCCTTGATACGAAGGTTAATCGGTTATCGTAAGACAAGGTTGGTGACTTGGAAACACGCGATTTAAGTTTTCATTCTTATCCATAAATATGTTAAAAGTAAAGATTATTGGGACTCACGACGAAATAAAAAATTGTAAAAAGAGGGTTCTTTGTTTATATAAAATTCGCAACTTACTTCTTTGTAAATTGTATATTCAAAATTTTGATAGCCATCATTGAACTAAACAGCTATTATTGCCTAGAAATTCTGTGGACAGAAAGCCATAATGGATCTCACCATACTCACCATATGAACCTCTTTTGCAAACATATTTTCGGTTTCAATGGTAGAATTTACAAATAACGAAAAAGCAGAGTTGCACCTAATGTATAGTGCTGCCTATGGAAAATGCAAATCAGAACTCCGGCTGTATCAAAGATGTTTTCAAAACAGTGATATACTGAACCACAAAATGCTTGAACAGCGGCATTGGCACTTTTATGAGAACGATTCTAATGGCAGTACTGGAGCAAGAATTATACAACAACCAAACATGAAAGAACTATATAGGAAAAAAAACCACTACAGAAATACTAAATGTTTTGTATGCCCTAGATATGTGTGTCAAACCACCATTAGGAAAATTTTAATTGAAGCGCATCTTAATTCATTTCATATTCAGAATTCAAGATATTCAAACTATTAGTCTCTTTCAGTAGCGTTCAACCCATGGTTCTTGAAGCAGTGTCTACTGCAGTCAAATTCCGCAGTTTATATGCTGTTTACATATAAAGCGAATTTCATACATAAATATGCATACAATGTGCCCAATTGTCATTTTGTGGCTACAGTAAATCCCACAAACTGCGTACCCACACGCATTTTATAAACGTTTCTCTGTGAATGTTCGTAAAAGTATCCTGAATTAAAACCTCATATACCAATATATGCTGTCAACATAACTCATTGTTTTCAGATTGTTAGACAATGATCCGAACTTTTGAGTCAGTCTTTGGGTTTTTCCACTTCCAATCCATGATCTCATGTAAACAAAACTAAAAGATTCGAATCCGACTTTTCAAAGTTTAGTGATTTGTTGTTGGCGGCACTTATTATGCAAATTACGCATACTTAACTAGTATAAATACGTGTGGAATTAAAATCTGTGGGTTTTTGATGTTAAAATGAGGCTCGGATGATATAAGACCATGTGGTTGGCTTGCCTTTTAGGAATTTTTAAGATGAATCGCTGCGTTTTTAGATTGAATGGTCGAATTCGAATCTGTTAAAGTTTATTCACAGTATGTGGTAATATTAATTTATTTTGATCTTTATTTTTGAGATTTAACGTATTATTTCTTTTCTTTTTGCTCTAAGAATGAGCCTGTTGACTTTTACTTAAATAAATATGAACTTTTATGAAAAGTGCTTTTATCATTCTTCCTCGACAATAAATTCCACTGCACAGCTTTGCTAATTTCGGATTAATTTATCCGGAAATCTAACACAGATTTTATATTGTTCTACATGAATTTTTAGAAGAATTGATGCAAGATGTTATGGCAGCAGTCCACAATCAATTTTTTTCAGCATTTCCTTCCCATTTTAAGTGGTAGTTTCCTTTTTTCGCAAAGCAATCAGTTGGGCATGGTAAAAAACTCCAGTTATCATCCAAATTGCCATATTTAACTGAAAATGAATTATAAATATTATGGGTACATTTGAAAGCCGTCATTTATTTATTGCTAATCTATCATCTAAATCAATAAATTTTCTCTAGATGCTTTTGAAATTTCGTTTGAATTTCGGTCGAGTTAATTGATATATGTTGTTTTTAAATTTTTAAGAAACTTTGCAGCTTTTTATAAAGTAAATAATCTGATCTTGAATACTAATTAAGAACAAATACGTGTTGGGGTAAAAATAAAACACCTACTAATTTTTTTAATATTTTGATTACATTTTTAATTAATTAAAAGTTAAGTTTTAAATAAAAGTTTTATTATTCTACAGACTAAAATTATTGATCTACAATATAGCAAATAAATGCTCACCGTTTGGCAACAGATAAGGATAAAAATGTCCTCCCTTTTAATCTTCGTCTAGCTTAAAACAGGAAATAAATATATATATTTTAAATTAAACTAAAGTTTCAAAAATGTGATAACAATACTTCAAAATATTCCAGCTGAAACAGAATATCTCTCTATTCAATGGAATGGATTCTTTCTAGGATCGATACCAGAAATTTTCCAGACAGCTTTCCATCTGTTGGTTAATCTTTCACCTTCAACGATTGCATTAATTTCTGCTATATATGGAAATAATTTTCAAATGTATCTGGAACTAGATCTATGACAAGTATTTTATAGTTTATTGGGATCCGAATGTTCTCCTAACACATATTTTTTATTTTCAAAAAAATGGATTTTCAACGTAAGAGTTTCAAAAAATTATTCCTGAAGAGTTTCATTTAACACTTTGTTATTTGATCAGAATTATAGACGAACAACAGTTATATAGCTTTTTCTTACATAAACGGTTGAAATTTTTAGAATAGATTTTAATGATTTAAATTCCAAAGCATCAAATTAATGTAATTAAGGTTTGTAAATACGTTTGGGAGGATTTTTTTAAAAACGTTCGAAAGTAATTATATTTTTGAATCTTTGAATAGAAAAAAATCTCTATGAAACTAAAATATACCGGATGTATGATTAAAATATTACAAATTGATAAAAAGGGCTGTTTTTCGTAAAAATAAGTATAAAAGCAAAAGCCTTCTAGTTAAGAAATTTTTTGCAATAAAAAATATTTTGCCCTCAATGGGTTCAAAGGATTTCTTTAATATTTTGAAGATAGCTAAGAAATATATTATGTATATTTCTTAGTGTATATATTAAAAAACAAGCTATATATTCTATCCATTCTTTAAATATTGAAGTTCTATTGATAATTTTTCAGTTTTTAACACCGTAAAGGCCTATAACAGTTATAAAATATTTCTAAACGAAAAGAATACGTATTCTCTAGTTCAGGAACTGCAGAACATATAGAGAATTTATTATAGGAAATTTGAACAAAAAATATGCATTATATCTTAATTAAGGAATTTTTTCGTTAAAAAATTCTATCAAAGTATAATATTTGGAGAAAAGTATCTAAAGTGGGAAAATAGAATTAAAATGCAAACGTAAAATGAAAATGATACAATGTTAATATAAAAATCTATGTAACTTTAAAAAAAACAGATTTAGAAACAAAATGATTACGATTTTTCAAAAGAAAACCTGTTTAAGCATTAAGAATATTAAATTTTAAAAATTTCATATTTACTTTAAAAAAATAGAATATGCAATATTCAATTAAATTTAATCAATTCGAATTTAATGCTTTCCCATGTAATCAATTACTCATATATCATTACACGAAAATATGAACTGTTTTTTTCTGCTTTATCAATATTATTTATCGAATTAACTATTTAATAAAAAAATTTAGACAAAGATATTTCTGCATATTTATGATATTCTTGCATGAGTCTAATATAATATGTCTTTAAAATCATCAAACATTTCTCTTAGTGCAAATTAAATAATTTTATCCTTGCACAAATACTCAAAAACCTTATAAATCAAATATTAATTTTTGTAGAATCCAAATAATTACAAAGATAAAAATTCAACATTAAACTGGCACTACACTACACTGGCAGTCACTGAGCAATCGCCATCAACCCACAAAGATTTTTAGAGACAGGTGGCATCTTTTGGGAGCTCTTTTCTTTAAAAAAAACAATGGCTTTAAAAAAAACATTTTTCCATCCCTCTCCAGGAATCGTCTAAAGTAGGGTGGCAAACTTTTATGGATTAACCTATCATTCATTTTTCTAAAGATATGTTTGATAAGCTAATGACGTGCCATTATATAATTTTGTAATTATTGGGATAAAAATAAAGCTAAATACTAACTACTGAAAATTGTATATTTACTGCCAAAAAATGTATTTCCCACTGCCTATTATTAAAGACCCCAGCTATACGTCCAATTAAAACTAAAGTAATATTACTCTGAATTCTGTCTTTATTTACTAAGAAAAATACATTTTACTCTGCATATTATTAAAGGTCCCAGTTATACGTCCAATTAAAATCAAAATAATACTAGTGTGGCTTCTGTTGTTGCATGGATGGCAAATTTAGGATTGTAAAATGTTGCATGATGAATGGAGTCATCTGCAAAATGGTTTCTAAGTGAATCTTTAATGTTAGTTATCACTGAAAATAATGACTCGCATGCATAGGTCGATGAAAATATGGTAAAAATAGCACGAGCCAACTTCTTCAAACATTTAAATATGTTTGGATTCGAATTTCACGTTTCCCAAATTTTGTTACTGACATTTTAACTTATATTGCTTGTTAATTTTTCTGTTTCAATCAATTCCAACTTTTTCCATTTTTCAATAAATATTTTTATCCATATTGAATTCGATTAGAAATCAGTCAGTTGCATATCAAATTCTTCAATTTCCAATCAATCGATTTGAGGCACATTCAGTTTATCAAATGAAGTCACATGGAAAACCATTTCGATCTTTGGCGTGTACAAAATAGTTAAGTTCAAGTGTCATTTTTAAAGTGATCAAAAACATCCCTTCATAAATGAGATCGATCGAAATATAACCAACTTGATAAATTGAAATATTTCTTCTAAGGATGGTATCAACAGGAAGGAACTGGGAAGTTCCTTTCATCTTACTTATACTATCATTTCTCTGACCCAACCAAAAGACTTCTTTATTATATCCTGCTGCATTTACAAGTATTGTAGAAGAGGAAGACGCATCTTCCGAATTCGATTGGAAATACATCCGCTTTCTACTTTCACTCGGGTACTTTTTCTTCTTTCAAATAAAGACGTCGAGCCATCTCGATTAAGTTGAAAATGCAATTCGAGTCCTGGGTTAAGCTATTTATTTCCAATCGATCTTTCTAATCGACCAGTTTGCTCCAGTTGTGCTCGGGAATTCGAACTTTCTTTTTCCCTGTTGACGTTTAACTCGGCTTGATTTGTTTATCGAAAGATAAATTTCCACCTAACTTTATAAGAGGATAAGACGGGGAGTTGACAATATACAGAATAAATTGTTTGAATCTTGAGTCTCTAAATTTGTAATAAATGTATTTTCAAGGTTAGAAATTGTGCAACAAAAAAGTACTTCTTTTATTCATTGGAATTCTAATGAATCAAAAGTTTAGAGTTCAACAAGATTTAGTTATTTGTTATTTTACTTTTCAAAAATTTTAATGATTAAAAATGTATCAATTATTTTATTAATTAAAATTTCAATTAATAAAAATTCCATTAACAAATAAAATTTAATTGATAAAAATATTGTTCTTATTGACTATAAAAATATATCCTTAATTAATTAATTAAAATTTATTTTTTAATTAAATTTTATTATTTTTTTCACCAAGACATGAAAATATTACTGCTCCGAAATAATTATTATTTTCAATTTTAGAAAATACTTTTTAATGACGTTAATAATGATTAGATGATATTGATTAAATGATAATAATTGATAAGTCCCAGTTTTCTTCAGAATTTTAGGATTTTTTTCGTATATTGGATATATTTTACGCTTTGAGAAACTCCCTAATAGAAAGAGTTTGCTATAAAGAAATTATATACCATTTTGTTTACAGATTCCAATGGTTTGATTTAAAGAATCAGCATTTCTTGATTAATATTTACAAAACGTCAGATTTAGATTTCCTCTTAAACACACGCTTTGAGTGAAAATCATTTGCATCCAAACGTAATGTTACTTCAATAGTGATTATCTGTTCACATTTCCAAGAAAGGAAAGTATCCCTACAAATTTTTTTCTTAATAATTCTCATTTATTAATAAAATAACAATACCCAACTTTTTGGCAGCCATCTGTTAACAGCTGCATTTGATGGAGCTTCAAATTTCATAGAGAATCATCAGAAGTTTAATGATGATCTTATGATAAAATATAGGTAGCTGAACAATAAAGTTCCATCATAGGCATATCAGGCAGTTGATTCTAATGCACAGCTTGTTTGCTATCCTTCAATATTCATCTTTATTTTTGTGGACATTTGTATTCTTATGGAGACAAAGGTAGTGGTTTTCATAAAAATTTTATATCACATTTCAAAATTATTATTTCAGACCGAAATCATTCATCATTTTCCTTCAAAATATTACATGAGTATAACTATATCAGATTAAACTAATCTTTCATAAATGTGAAAAACATTTCCTAATTCCATTCGAAATCCTATATTTTTCTATATATGGGCTAATTTTTGACTGCATGTTTTCTGATCAATACCTATGAAATTACTAGATTTGCCTTCTTGCTCTGATTACATGTCTTTTCATGAATACATTGATTTTTAAGATGTTATAATTAAATATTTCATTAAATTTATTTAAAGGCTCATCATTTATAATCCATCTAAATTGTAACTCGGAGAGTACAGCAACTGGTCAAACATTAAAAAAAAATCTTATGAAAAGACAACAAAATAAACTAAATAAATATAAAAAATATATGCTTAGTGACAGAAAATTAATTCGATATATATCCAGAATATTTATGAATTATCTTGATAATATATCATCATTAAATTGATTTGTCTTAAATTACATTTGACTATCAAAAAGGAGACATTTTTATACAGAAAATTATAATGGTAAGAATTTAACATTGCTAGTATATACTAGCTTTACAATGAAAAAAATACTCACTACTTTAAATAAAAATTTTGAAATAATAAGATGAGAAAAAGCCATCTTTATGAGTGCCTATAAAAAGAATACTAGTCACAAAATGAGGTTTGTTTTGCCTGAGGCTATTCACATTTATGATAAGGATGCGAGCACTGATGAAGATATAATGGATGGTCAAACACCTCTGTACTTTTGCAGCATTGGCAGGTCTTTATGTGGCTAATTGCCATCCATTTTACAACACAATATCACCAAATACCAACTCCTCAAGCTCAATCGTTATGTGGCCAACTGCCACATATTCTACAACGCAATATCAGCATATATCAACTCCTCAAACTCAACAGTCTTATGGGGACGGTGGACTCTCTTCGTTGATTCCAAGGACAAGACATGTTCAGAACACTATGTGCCTGTTGGAACAGATATCTGGAGATTTTCAAATACAGCTCCAAATTTCATTCGCAAAATACAATTGTTTGGGTGCGTTGTGCTTGTATTTTTTTCTCTTCATTTTGGATCAATCATCATCTAGACTTTGCTGCGCGGTATCTTATTTCAGCTCTAACCAAAAAGTTCCATCGTTTTGATATAATTTCAAAACGAAATTTTAATATAGCAAACAAATGCTCTTGTGTTTGGGAAACGCTTACGTATCGAATTAAAGAATGCATAAATACCTACAATTCTAAATTTATTCTTAGCCAAAAATGCTGTGATAAAATCATAAAAAAATACTTAAAAGACCTTATGCTAAAAACATGAAAGAATTTATTTGGTTAAATTATTGTCCCATGTGATAGCTGCCAGAAGGTTATTTTGTAACAAATCAATAAACTTAATTTCAAAATAAATGGTTGTAGAGGAGGACCACTAATCCAGTATACAGCTCAATAAAAATCTTCATTAAACTCTTTTCAAATATTTTAGCAACAAATACATCAAATATTTTAGCAACAATTACATCAAATATTTTAGCAACAATTATATCAAATATTTTAGCAACAAGTATCAAACTATAAAGAGGTCAGATCTTCTTTAAATAAGATTTCGACCCTAAATATTTTTTAAATTTTGTTTTACACTCTTAAAAACGCTTGGACCAAATAAACTTCAAACAATCTCAGATCTAATACCACGACAGGTTATTGATCGAACAAAGCCAGGAAAGCGTGACGATATGAATTGGTCTTGTTCCTATCATTCAAACTTTTAAAGTTCATAAACTTCAATGAATATGAGATCTCTGAACACGACGGATATGAACCGAA
>JAPMOQ010021783.1:506031-521359 GCA_026543055.1 Argiope trifasciata | reverse complement strand
CGGATATGAACCGAATTGAACACTGATCCCATGATGACCTGAATTGGCTGCGTTCCTATCATTCAAACTCTTGAAGTTCATCAACTTCAATGAATATGAGATCTCTGAACACGACGGATATGAACTGAATTGAACCTTGAACCCATGACGACCTGAAATGACTGCGTTCCTATCATCCAAACTTTTGAAGTTTAGTTTAGTTATATTAACGTCCCGTTTAAAGCAACACGAGGGCTATTTTGGGACGGACCTCGTCATTTTAACCACGGTCAGATGACGAGGACGACACCTGAATTGGCACCCCCCTCTCCACACCACACCAGCGGAATGACGTTTGGCCTGACAGATTTAACGTGCAAGAGACCCCCTCACACGACGGATCTTCGGTAAAATCGAGTCTCGAACCTGAAACCCTCCGGTTCCGAAGCCGAGGCCTTACCACCAGGCCACCATGATCCCCCAAACTTTTGAAGTTCATCAACTTCAATGAATATGAGATCTCTGAACACGATGGATATGAACCGAATTGAATCTTGAACCCGTTACGACCTGAATTGGCTGCGTTACTATCTTCTGAATGTTTAGTGAAGTTCATATATTTCATTGAATATCAAGCACAAAAATGGACGGATCTTCTACTAACAGGATCCAAAAAACACTATACTCTGAATTCGAAAACATCATTTCTTACGTCAAAAGAAAAAAATAGCAATTTCAATATATCTTGACTTGGTCACTATTGGAAATTGCCAATAAAAACGCCATCAAAATTACTGGAAATTTGTTTGTTATTTAATTTGTTACTTTGTTGAAAGTTTGTATAGTTGTTCTTAGTTTATCCCTTTTAGCTGTTTATCACTGTCCTCATGGAAATCACCATGTATTTTTTATATCTATTCTAATATAAAGTGAAAAAATATATATCAGAGATATTACCTTGATTGCATTATCTTAAATATATTAATTTTTCTCCATATCAAATTCCTTCGAACGTTATCATAGTTCAGAAATTTTTGGAATGGGACATACAATGGAAAAAATTCTAATTATATGACATCCAATTAAATCAAAATAAATTAATCAAACACAAAATTTGCAGTATTTGTAATGATAGAATATTTCCCAGTTTTTCTCTGAGTTGCTAGCAATAAAATCCAAATGCTGTTTAAAATGTCGTTGTTCCTATTATTTCAAAACATATCTAAACCATTTTAGATAGTTCCTCTTTTTACTCCTACCTGCAAACTTCAAAAGTAATCTTTGAGAAAAATCTTTAGAAATATGTGATTTTCTTTTCTTTTGCAGAGCTTTAGATACTTTCAAAAAAGCGAATACTGTTCCCACTTGAAAATATCATGTTGACAAGAGGTAAATTTAGTTTATTGGTTTTTCGCTTTACCGATATCTCAAATGCTACATCTGTTTATTTGAATTTCTCTTCTTTGGTTCGCATTGATCGCGTCATAAACGCTGAACTTCAGAGCTTAAATTAGAATCCGGATACTTTTTTCAGAAGTGCATTTCTTTTTAGTTAAATTATGTGAAAAAAGAAAGCAAAATATGGATGTAAAAATTTTGATTAGTAGTAAAAGAATTAATTCATTTACTCACATATTTGGTTATCTGCAAAATAGATGATATTTTTTCTTAAATTTTTAATTTTAGACTTTTATTTAAGACATCTAAATAAATCTCTTCTTCCATAAACTTAAAAGGGTAAGAAATTTAATTATCGAAATTACAAAAAAATACGAATACAAAAATATATTTTTTAGGCATTATACAGTCGTTTGCTGTATTTCTGATTGAATGTAATAGTAGTTAATGATGAATTTCATTAAACATTATACATATAAAAAAGATTTAAAAGATTCCAATTTAGAAAATCAATCCAGAAACAAAGAAATGTATGAACTTTACCTACGGAATTTTTTGAACATTTAGAATAAATATACATTGTATTTACTATTTAGAGAGCTCTATTGTTGCTACTACTAAAACACAAAGGAATTGAACAGCTTTAGAATAAATATTAGTAAAATTGAAACATTTACAGTCAAGGAATTAGAATTAATAAAGAATCCGGCCTGAGGACTTTCTCAAGGGTCACCCTCAGACGGGGATTCAAACCAGGGATTTTTTCTGTGAAGGGTCTGACTTCCGTCAAGAGATTGACCCCTCGTGACCCGAAAACCCCAGAATATTGAGGTTTTGGAGATGAGATTAGTATTATAAAAGAAAATACATCAAAATTTATAGAATGGTAAGTCAAAAAATCCCAGCAAACCAGAAAAAAGAGAAACCATAAAATTCCTTGATTGGAAAATTATTCCAATTTAGAAAAGTTATTATTTTATTTGAAATCAGATAATAATTAGACAGGCTGAATTTATGATCATCTAAATTCATCATGTTTTTCATCAGTGAAGGGGAATTTATTATCTTGAATGAATACTTAATTTCTTTAATGAATTAGCTATAATAAATTTTAAAAACACCAAAGTGGGAATCATCATTAATGAAAAACATTTATGGAAACAAATTTTGTTGTCTCATTACATTTTTTATCAAAATGTCACTTTTAATCAATAATCATTGGTAAGCCAGATCCCCATCGTCAATCTTGGCTTTTTGTAATTCCAAAATCATATGGTTTCATGAAAAATACAACAAAAAGTAACATGACAAAAAATATTTTAACTAAATCATAGTTGCAACGAAACTTCAAACCTGAATGTCTTTTGCTTGTTCAGCATATCATTGATTGGCAATTTTACTTGCTGCAACTCTGCAAAAAGAAATCTCTGTTAGCATTTCTTAGTCAATAAAGACAACAACGATTGCAAGTCCGGATATTCTGGTTGGTAAGGCATTGGATTCGTTTCCTCTGGGTTGTGAGTTTGAGCCCGATAAATCTGTCGTGGTCGCAAAGTCCTCTATGTCGAGAGTAATACAACTAGAGGTAATATATCAGTGATCATTCTCTGATCCAGGTCTCAATTTCAATCTGTTAATGAATGAATTTCATCCAATAAAAAAGGCTGTGAAGCGTGAGTAGCTGAAAAGTACTCATGGCTTTAGATGATATTGTGCATGCCGCTGATGGCTCTAAACTTGATGATGAGAAATGAACTATAAATTTGAAGTGTAACTAATTGAAATAAACAAAGGAATTGCGGTCTAACTAAAATGATGAGACGATGCTTCTATACTATGCGGTTTATTTCTATGAGAAGAGGCATGGAGTCACCCCGCTACCAACGGTATGCATTGAATCCATGTTCAAATCCCATTCTGACCCGTGCAGTTACAAAAAAAGGAGCAACCTTAGAATGAGTGCCCGCCAACTTGGCGCATTGATAGCAAAGTACTGAACAGATTGCACTACTGAAAAAACAAGAGACCCAAAAATTTCTGTTTAAATTCGCTGATTTCGTCAGTCCATGACTTAGAAACAACGATTGCAAGTGAAAGAAGACTACCTTTATGTATGGCTGCTTTCTAAATGAAGAATAGAATTCTGACAGATTGAATGACTAAGAAATAGCGGAACAGAAGTTAAGAAAGCCGAAACGTTTCTACAATTGAAAACAACTAACAGGTTCTCGAATTGAGCATTTCATTCTTATTCTTCAATTCCCTTCCATCTCAAAACTATTTTTCTAATTCTCTTTTCATCGATTAGTATAGTACGAAAGAAAGGTGTTTCCTCAGTGTCCGATTGGAGATACAACCATTTCCTACTGAAACTGTTAAGAAACACGTTCTTTCTTCAGATCACAGAAGAAAGTTGCGCAACGAGACTGGGTTGAAAATCGAATTCAAACTATACGAAAAATTATCTATTTTAAACTGACCTTCTGTCCTGTTCCCCGATTAAAGAAGGAAATTGACCTCTTAAAGAACTTTACATGCAATAATGCAAAAAGTAGCTGAGCCGAAGAATAGCAATATACTTCAATCCATTTTCATTTACGTTTCTTTTCAAGAATGGTTGAAGAATTAGAATGTAATAAAATGTGCAAACTATTTTCACCCTTCATGGAGCAGTAGATTTTAATAGTAAAAATTTTTTTTTTGTTATTTAAAAAAATTGCTAAATTTTCTAAATTTATATGCCGTAAATCAGGATTATTTAATAACCTTTTACCCTATATTTTGGATTTATTTTCTTATAAAATTATTATAAAAAATATTCTGTCCTGAAATTAGATTATCCCTTAATCTATAACAGTTAAGGTTTCAGTTTATGACAATTGCTATAACACGTAACTGTGAATAACATATAATAATAATAATTAGGTCCTAGTAGCCTTCGGTTGGGTTACTTCAACCTATGCAATGAAAGCATCTGTTGGGTTTAATTAAGCTACGAAATACAAGCATTAGCATAATCACCTCTGAACTCTGGTGGTATTTAGTATCTCTCAAATTGTATCAAAACCTGCAAGAGGCTGCTGCCTTGTTAACTACATTCATTACTTCACTAAACAAATGCCAGGAACATTTATTTTGTTTTAGATTCAAGTAGCTCCTTCAAGATCCTTGATTAATTTATCTTTAAGGTATCTGACTACGTTAAAAACACTGGCTATCGACACTAGCGAATGTTTTAAAATTGTTATTTCTTGTTGTTCAGATTTTCCTCTTTCCAAAAAATGTTCATCTTTACAAGAAAAAGGAAGACCCGATCTATCATCCAGTGTCCCCTATGTTTTCTGCTAAAATATGTCTTTAATTTCAGTTTTAGAAAAGAATTAATTTTCATAAAAATTCTCCATCATTGATATGATTTGTCAAAAACTAATAGAGGTATTCACATAAAATGTCAGTGCATGGTTTAAGGTAACCGACTACGTTCGAAGGAAAAATTTTAATTTTTTAAAAACTATGTTTGGTTTTTAGATGTATTATCAATTACAAACGCTGTAAATACAAAAACATTATTTGAGAATATAATATATTTTGAGAAACAGGAAAATGTGTAGTAAATTTTAATGAAATTTGACCAAATCGGTTAACATTCAACACCAAATGGTAATGCAACAATCGTATTTTTCTTTGTACACAAGTTATAGAATATAATGATGAATGAAATGAACCAAAATCTAAGAAATATTTTGAGATGCAAAGAAGTGACGGGTAAAAATATAAGTATAGATGCATTTTTTCCATTAATTTTCAACTTAATTTTTCTGAAAACACCTATAAACGAAAAAAATATTTCAGCATCAATCAAACTTTTGGTTCATTTCATTGCCTATATTATTTAAAACCCACTCTGAAATTTTTATGCGAATACCTCTATTAGTTTTTAGGATATCATGTTAATGGTGGATAACTTTTATGAAAATTAAAATTGAAGTAAAAGACAAATTTTAGCTGAAAAATAAATTTTGCTTAAAATTCCTCTGGATAATAGGTTAGACCTTCCTTTTCTAAGAAAAAACAAACTGTTTTTGAAAGAAAAAAGTCTGAATGACAAAAAATAACACTTTTTTAAAAATATCGCCAACGTAGTCGGATACCTTAAATAATATGGGCAATGAAATGAACCAAAATTTTTATTGTTGGTGAAATACTTTTTCATTTATAGGCATTTTTAGAAAAACTAAGTTGTGGACTTTCGGATTAAATGCATATATACATATATTTTTACTCATAACTTCTTTTGCAACTCAACATTTTTCTTAGATTTCGGTTCATTTCATTCATTGTTACATTCTATGACTTGTGTACAAAGAAAAATAAGATTGTTGCATTACTATTTTGTGTACAGTGTTAACCGTTTTTGTTTAAATTTCATTAAAATGTTCTACACATTTTCCATTTCTCAAAACATATTATATTTTCAAATAGTTTTACTGTTTTTATAGTATTTTGTATTATAATTAACAATTCATTAAAAACCATTAATTTAAATAGTTTTTAAAAAATCCAATTTTTTCCTTCGAACGTAGTCGGACGCCTTACTACGTTACTCGAGAGTTATCACGAGGCTGATCTTCAAATAAAATTTGATAACAACCACTATCACAATACAAAAATTTTTGCTCTGTCTGAATTCAAAATCGAAAGGTCGAATAAAATCTGTAACAAATGATAGAAATTAGTGGTCACTTTTAGTATTGTTTCTTTTTGGATTCTTTTATACATTGTGATTCATAATGAATGGTACAAAAAGAAAACATGATTGTGAACGTTGTAATTAATATATTCAGAAAATTCAAATTTACCTCAAAACTACATTTATTCAAGTTTCTACAGGTGTTCAATATGTAACCCTCCGGTGACAAGACAAATGTCTACATGGAAATCAAGCTCCTGCCACACTCGTGATAGCATATCCCCTGTGATGGTGTTCAACATTGCAGTTATCCACTATTTCTTGCATTAGCAGCCGGTGTCCTAGAACTGTTTCACTCACCTTCTTATGCTATGCCGATGCGATGGTTCTTTACAAAATTTCGTGTGAAAATATCTTTGCACAACAAATACCGAGAGGTTTTGGCATATTTGAAAACGCAGCACGCTTTCCCCTGCATGGACGACATTTTTCTAGCGGCGAGTCCGTCATTCAATGATTTTTCCCTGTAGCCAAATAAAACTTGTATAATTGTAGTTGCAGAATAGATTTGTTTCGGCTGAATAAATCTATTACGGCAGTCACACTGCGCTATTCTTTTTGGCCCATCCATTATGAATCAGCTGTTAGATGCAACCTTTGGTATGACACAGAATAGATTTAAGGTAAAATCCTGTCTAATATTCACCTAATGTTAGATTTTAGGCACAAGCATAAGAAAGATGAGGCATGAATAATATAAATTCAAAAAGGTACTTTGTCTGGAGGATTTTCAATTTACTCATTCGAATTTCCTGGTTTTGATTTCAATCATTTGATCCGTTCCAAAAGAAATTTCAATTAATGTGGCATTGCAATTTGAGCTTAATACTGATATCTAAATACTAGAACAAAAACATTTGAGACTTTTAAACTTTTGACAACCAAAAAATTATTTTGATCTAAGTTATATTCAATTTTTAATTTGCCCTCTAGTTTATTTTTATTGCAATTGTATTTGTATTATCAATAATAAATTCGCATATTTTAACCCTTACTTGTATGGTATCTTACATTCTTGTAAAATAAATCAGAGTGATATAATTCATGCTCTAGATTAAAAGGGAAATGTTTTAAAAAGTCCAAAATAAATATATAACATAAAATAATAAAAAAATAGGATGAAATTACCCATCTTCATGTAAATTTACAAGTTTAGATCAGTAAAAAATCTTCAATGTCTCACTCTTCTAAATTTCTTGGCTTATTATCTTTTTTATATGCAAAAAAAAATCTCAAATTAGTTATAAAAATATTCAGATAATTGCACATTTCTTCCAAACACAACAATCAGTGGAATGACAAATTCAAACCCTCTACCAAGGATTATGACATTTGATTTTTTTTACAGCTATGTTCCTTATAAAGCAATAGTCGTCAGAAAAGGCCCCAGCAACAACCAATTTACAGGACACCTGTTTTGTGTACAATTTTTTGTTCACTCAGTGTTAAGATGGAAATATTCAACATCTCGCAGAGAATGGTAAATTAATTGAACGATTAAATACATAAAGTTTTCAGCCCATTCTGAAACCTACAATACATATGTGTATCAAACCTACAAAGAGAAAACCGTTCAAATGGTGTTTGATAAAATGATTCCTTTAATCTCATTTAACACTCTTAATATGCACTCTCCTGGTCAGATATATTTTATAAGTGCAATGAAAAGGCTAGAGACTTTTTCATACTGTGTACTACATAAATTCACATACTGTTTTTTAAATGACTGAAAATTCTTCACCTTCAGTGGTTATAAGTGCAATGAAAAGGACAAAGCACTTTTGCATATAAAACCCAGCATTTCTACAACTCACAGCGGGGCTGTTTTGGGGATCAACACCTACGAAATTCACAGCCTGTTTCTTATGACTGACAATTCTTCACCTTCAGTGGTAATAGAGGCAATGAAAAGGACAAAACATTTTCTATATAAAACCCAGCCTTTCTCCAATTCACACCGAGGCTTTTTTGGGGATCAATACCTGCGAAATTTCCAGACTGTTTTTTATATGACGGACAATTCTTCACCTTCAGTGGTTATAAATGCAATGAAAAGGACAAAGCACTTTTGCATATAAAACCCAGCATTTCTACAACTCACAGCGGGGCTGTTTTGGGGATCAAGACCTGCGAAATTCACAGCCTGTTTCTTATGACTGACAATTCTTCACCTTCAGTGGTAATAAGTGCAATGAAAAGGACAAAACATTTTCCATATAAAACCCAGCCTTTCTCCAATTCACACCGAGGTTTTTTGGGGGATCAATACCTGCGAAATTTCCAGACTGTTTTTTATATGACGAACAATTCTTCACCTTCAGTGGTTATAAGTGCAATGAAAAGGACAAAGCACTTTTGCATATAAAACCCAGCATTTCTCCAATTCTCACTGGAGCTGTTTGGAGGATCAATACCTGCGAAATTTCCAGACTGTTTTTTATATGACAGACAATTCTTCACCTTCAGTGGTTACAGTGTTCCCTGGTGAGGGTCACGCAATGCATTTCATTCTTCTCTTCCTTAATGGATAGCTTTTTTTTTCAAAGATGGGTTCTAGTATAAGAGGGGGGGAGTACTTATGGATGCCGGAAATGGCAGACCCAAAGATATGTTATGAGAGTACTTTTACGAGTTTCTGCTCAGAGAGAAACAAGCAGAGAGCATCTAGAATTGTCCTTTTTCATGCTCTTCGCAGACAAATATACGAATTAAAAGTATTGAAATCCCCAACAAAATATTTCGAGAAAGATATTTTCATTTATCTCTATTGCTAAACTTGTTTGAGTTTAAAAAATACATTTCTGATAACATGTCCATCTGTTCATGATATGTATGAGCACAATAACTAAGAAAGAAATATCCTAAAAATCTAAATTAATCTAATTATTTACCTGAAAATAATTTTTCTTGAAATCTAATTAATTATCTTGAATCTAATGAAATCCCCCAAATATTTCAAGACAGATATTTAGACATGTCTTCATGTGCTAGATCTTCATGAGTTCAAAAAATACATATTTGCTAACAAGCCCATTTGTTATTTTTGATATATATGCACACTATAATTAAAAATGAAATGCCCTAGAAAATATAAATTTATATCAGGTTTTTATATCAAATTCAACCTGCAACAAAATTTCTACTGAATATACTAAAAGAAGAGGATATCATTCTGTTTCAGTTTAACGAACACGTTGCCTCAAATAATGCCTCAAGTTGAATTAAATCTCTGAACTTTGTTACGTTTTTCTCACTGAACTAGAATAGTATCATATTCTAACTTCAAAAGAAATGGTAATGTTCAAAAAAGTCCTAATCTTTTCTTTTTACAATGTAAGAAAGTTTGATAAATTGCATACCGCATAACACCACACAACACCGCTTCACGCCCCTGCAACTCAACCCTGTGTTTATTTAAATAGTGTAAGGAGCATTAAGTGGAAGAGACGTGGAAAGACACTCCTGTTCTATTCATCACTGTGACTGTCATTCAAATTGTTCGGCGCCTGACAATTATAGATTCAATTTAAGTTAGGGAATTTCAATATTGCATTAAAAAAAGCTGACGGCAAAGTGGGAAATTGTTGTTGTCGTGTCCGTGTTTTTCACGGAAAGGTGGTGCAGTAGCTTCTGAGGGTAAAGACCCCTGAGCACTCAGAGAGCAGAAGTCCGACTTATAGCTCCCACACACGACACAACCCTTTTTAGGGGGTGGTCGAATTCATTTATACACTCATTCCTCCATCAGCAAGTCGGAATTTAGATCTAAATCAGAGACCGACTCACCCTGATTCAGTACCCCCAGAGGTACCGTTTTGTTATGGGAACTTGGAGGACTTTGCAGTCTCGACATATTTAACGTGCCCCAACTGTCATTAGCCATCACGGCGGTCTTTGGCCAAGACGAGGACAAAACCCGCGATCTTTCGGTTACGAGACTGACGCTCTACCAACCAGGCTACCGCGGCTCTAAGTGGGAAATTAAAATGGGTAATAGCATTTCTTTATTAAGCAAACTATCAATAGAAACTAAAAACTTATGCTAATCTCAATAAACTAATTAACAACTTATCTGTGATAACAGAATTCAGTAAAAAGTAATTTTAAAAAATTCTTCTAGAAGTGAGGACAAAAAGTAGCAAATAAACACAAATGCTATGAGGGGTGATCCGAAAAAAAGTTTTCAAGGCAAAAGAAAAAGGCTTCGTTAACAATAAAGCCTTTTAAACAATTATAACATTAATACTTACCAGGATACAAATGGTAATTAAGAGACATATGTGGTGATCACTTTTCCACGTAATCACTACACCTGTTGAGGCACTGGGCCAATTTGTTTACCCTATCCTGTTAATAATCAAGTGGGAGAGAAGTTTTCCCTGGTTTGTCCCTGGCTCTTGAACGAATTTTCGGCACTTCTTTGAACATTACCGTCTAATATGAGCTTAGTTTCGAATAAGTGTTTCTTCAATGCTGGGAAAAGGAAATAGTCACTGAGAACCAAATAAGGACTTTATGAGTGATATCTCCAGACCTTCAACCTAAGCGTTCCCAGCAATCTCTCTCTCCGCTTCAAAAGGTCGACACCATTTCGCCACCTATTATCTACTCATTGCTTCGTCCCTGTACACTTCAACGATTTGTTTGTGAATGCCCGATGGTGACACATTTTTGACGCATAGAGATGGTATCAAGGCTCGCCCCTCTGTGCGAAACCACTTTTCTAGACGTCTTGCCACAACCATATCTGTTTCAGGTCTCAGGACTAACATTATCTGCTCGAACGACCGATCGAGGGCAACTAAGTCTCTCTGTCTTCCCTCTGAGTAACGATATTCCTATTCGCAATTTCTACTTTCCAAACATTGCTGCTTGTAAACTTTTTGGGGTCTTTCCTCGTATGTACAGACGAGAAACTAAAAGTGCCATATAGTGAAAACATTCGAAATGTAGGAAATTTGGAAACATTCTATGTATACAATTTCGGAACAAAAGATTCTTTTTCAGGGGAGAGAGGATTTTTCTGAGGATTCTTAAGAAATATTTTGAACCCCTACATTTAAAAAAAATTAATTCCATTCTTACCTGATGAAATCATACTGCTTTTTGTGCCTTCTTTTACTTCCCGCTCGTTCGGAATCGATTTCATATAATACTTCTATATGAATTTAAAAAATGCTTTAAAAACAAAATTTGATTCTTTTTTGTTAATATTATATTAATTATCTAGATCTTCTGCTTTGTCAATCTTATTATACTGTTATCTTTTCGTTTATAACTACGTGCCTAATATAAAATAGAAATTTAACAGAAACCTGCACAATAAGGCTATTTTCGTTATTTTTTTTATTTTATTTGAAAGCCACTTTCTATCATTTTTGAATGAGTTTCTCTTTTTATGACAACTATTCAATGGTTGTTGATTTCAAAATGAAAAAGCAGACAATTCTCAAATATGCTAAACAATTGGCCAATTAAATAAAATGAATGTTCATCAGGTTTAATTGAATAGTATGCCTGATTGCTGTATAAAATACCTTTTAATTGACTTCGAAAATTTCCGCTACCATTCTTTGCTATTTTAGAGTGTTAAGTAAATTTAATTACAAATTCACTATTAAAATTATAAAATGAAAGAAATTCAGTAATAAATTTAAAAATTTGCTTCCCTTTTAAGGCACATTGTGAGAACCTTTTCTTAAGTGGTCAATATATCATGGCAAATGTAATTTTTCTTGAAATATCATGTGATAAAAGATAAAAATAATTAAGTTATTGATTAATTATTAATAGTTAATGATTTCTTTGCTTATACATGAAAATATTGAAGTACTATAATAAATTTGTGGTGAGGAGATCTGATTGGTATATCATTATGTCGTGTAAAATCCGATGATGTAAAAGATGCTTCTGCTTAGTATTGTTTGTGTGGTGTTGCTTGTGTTGGTGTTTGTCTCTGTGCTTTGTGTTAATAAAGTTATTTTAATTTGTTAGAAATGAACATATCTAATTTTTAAAACGCCGCTTTATGGACTAATTTGAACTTAAAAATCCCCCATATTTGAAATGATAAAATTTCAGATCGATATAATTCTGACTTTGAATATATATATAAAATGATGAAATTACCTTTAGCAATCTTCGAATTACTTATTTATTCGCTTACTTATTATTATTAAATGAGGATAATAAAAGTATAAGGAATTATGTATATTACCTTTTTTTAATTTCTTTTCATATATTTTAACTTCAGAAACCGGATATCCCATTATTATGGCCATAACTTTCAACATTAAATAGTAGCGAAATTCTTCTTTTAAATACATGAGTAATCATGAGACTCATTGAAAACCATTGCATTCCTTAAAAGATTCGTATTTTCATCATTCAATTTTCCTGGAAGGGTTTGTATTCATCTTCCAACAACGTTCTGAAAGTCTCCCAACAATATTTATGTTTTCAAGCAAACGATTTCTTTTCCATATTTGGCGCAAGTCTTCCGATTGCTTGAAGTCCGAATTTACATCTGCTCTGACAAATGAACCGTGAAATGTGGTAATAAAAAATAAACAAAAGAGATGATTTATGCATCATTCAAGCCACTCCTTAAACTTAATAAGCAGGATTTTTAATATTTATTATTTTTATTCTTATTGTGCCTTCCATGACCCACTCTTTTCTGAGAATGAAATAAAAAGGGATGCTTTATCACTCGTATACATTTCAAAGGTGCCGCCCTTTTATCTAAGTTTGTTAAAAAATGATCCTATCTTTCAATCAAGAAAATGTCGTTTTCAAATGTCTGAGTGACACTTGTGATATTTTTGTTGTCAGGTTGTTGAGTTTTCCTACAATAAATTCCTACTTCTAAACGAATAAAGTGACAATATCAAACGCAATCAATTAATATAATTTATGTCTAAAAATAAAACCATGCATATTTTACAAAATCAGAAAATTTTTCTTTATATTTTCATGTTTTAAAAAATTATTACAAATGAACAATTCTCAGGAAGGGCAACTAAAGGAAAAATCGTGTTTTCAATTTATTTTAAGACAACGATAGTGCAAACAGTACCTAAATACAGATTTTCTATTCGTTTGATATCAAAATTATTATTTGGCTAAGCCATTTTAATGAAATTGGCTTTAGAGAATAAATGAACAACTAATGGCTCAAACTATTTAAAAAATCAATTTAATTCAAGATTCTAATAATTCAGTTTTACTTACAGCGTAATCTTAATGTATTACAATTCAGAACAATTTATAATTTTTACATGCTTAATTATTTTAACTAGCTAATAACATTTTTAATCAACATGTCCACGTTCCCTTTTCAGTTTATCTGTTCCAGTTAACCCCTAGTCTAACTAATTGGAATTTGTCTCTCAGTAATAAATTCATTAGTAAATTCATCATAGTAAACCAAATTTAGCTTATAACCTGAAACTTATAAAAGCAAAATAATTTCTTACTAATAATAAACTTTTCAATACAAATAAACATATATATTGTCTATCCGATAGCTATCTTCAGACAAAAAGAAAGGACCGTTTCGTTGGTGAAATTTTTTTAATAAACAGAATCGAAATTTCAAAGAATTTTTCGTTCTATCCTTTTAATTTGACAGAATGTGAAATATTTACAAACATGTGCCTGAATGTGAATATTACATGGCTTTTCATACCGGTAAATAAAGTAGACAGGAAATATTTTATGTTGAAAACATGTATTAAAATAGTAGTATAATATTAAATTCTTGTCTTCTTATAACACAAAAGCCATTCCTCGCTTCAATTTTGATGGTGAGGTTTCTCCGCCATATAATAAGGTCTGATATAATAACAGCTAGCCTAAAGCCCTTTGATGCTGTTGTATATACAGTCTTTATATCAGACAGTATCTTTTGAAACATTTTATATTTTCATTTCACGTCGATACTTTCTAAAAAATACAATTTGATCCGTGATATTTCATATTTAGTCATGAAAACATACAGAATATGAGACCTTCTCTTAAAAAGACGATCGCTCTTTTATGTAATTTATTCATTGTATGAAATTATTGTGAATATGTATCAAAATATAAGTACATAATATTTCTTTCAAAACTTTTCAAAACGAAATGTTAAAAAAAAAACTAAGAGAAATATTATTTTTTAAAATTTCAAAATATTCTAGATGATTTAATTTTTTTTCTTTACTACCCAATATAAATTTATTTGGAACAAAACTGTGCATGATTATGTAATTTCAATCAAATGCTAATTTTTTAGAAACACTTTTATTCACAGATACATAATTTCCATCAAAATTTTTGTTTTCCTGAACTGAAACTGACTTGAATTGAAATCTTTAAATATTTGAAATATATAATGTATTCCCTATTTCCTTTTAATTTTTAACTTAAATTAACCAATGTCAATTTTATTTTAAAATCTTCCTTTATTTTGCCATGCAAGACGCTCTCTGGTATGACAAGTTTATTATAGTTTATTATTTACAAGTTTATTATGTGCGAGACTTTTGAGAAAACCACTTCTACTGGTTAAACATTAGGCCAAAGAACCTTACCAGACAATACTTCTTAGCTGAATTTCAAAATTCTAGCATTTCAGTTTATGGAATTTTTAAATTCTGGCATTTCAGTTTACCTAATTACAAACGTCACTTTCCCGTGGTTCAAAATTACGAGGTCCGTCCCAAAATAGCCCCCGTGTTGCTTTAAAACAGGACGTTAATATAACTATACTAAATTACCTAATTACAAAATTCTAGCATTTCAATTTACCTAAATTCAAAATTCTAGCATTTCAATTTACCTAAATTCGAAATTCTAGCATTTCAATTTACCTAAATTCGAAATTCTAGCATTTCAGTTTTCCGAATTTCTAAATTTTGGCATATCATTTTACCTAGATTCTAGAATTTTAATTTAACAAACTTCAAAATTTCGTCATCTCAGTTTACCGAGTTTCTAAACTCTTGCATTTCATTTAGCCTAATTACAAAATTCTAGTATTTCAGTTTACTAAATTTCTAAATTTTGGAATTTCAGTTTACCTAATTTCAAAATTCTGGTATTTCAGTTTACCATCTTTTAAAATTTTAACATTTCATTTTACCAAATTTCAAAATTCTAGAATTCCACATTACCAAATTTCAAAATTCTAGCATTTTAGTTTACCAAATTTCAAAA
>JAPMOQ010021783.1:483585-506021 GCA_026543055.1 Argiope trifasciata | reverse complement strand
TTACCAAATTTCAAAATTCTAGCATTTTAGTTTACCAAATTTCAAAATTCTAGCATTTTAGTTTACCAAATTTCAAAATTCTATCATTTCACGAGGCAAAGGGGAAAAAATTATGAAACCCCAATTTTACATTTAGAAACAGATAAAAATAAATAAAAAGTAGCAGTAACACCATATTCTGTTCAATTTTAAATAAAAGAAACATAAACTCTCAATATCAAAGAGTTTCAATATCAAAAATATTTTCTGTGAAAAATAGAAAGCAACCAACGGAAAATAAGATATGCAGTTTCTCATTTTCTTTGATTTTCTCTTCAGTAACAGAAAAGAAACATCTTGATTTGTGGAGTTACGAAAGACGAAATGCAAGCATGAAAATAAATAAATAAAAGCGTATATTCTAAACAAACCAGTTGCAATAAAATATTTACCAAAGATGAATATCTGAGCCAAAGAAAATTATCATATATAAAGATAAATAAATGCTGAAAAGATGGTGAAACGAAAAAATAAAAGATGACCAGGGTCGTATAAATATACTGTTCAACTAAGTTTCTTTTTCTAAAACTCATAATTTCTGCTTTAATTCCAACTGCTATCATTTTTATGATTTAATATGCATAAAAGCAACAAATTCAAAAGAATATGTAATTTTAAAAATTTTAAATTTTAATTTTCTTTAGAATAGTTAAATTGAATGATTTGAATAATAATACATTCTGTAAATTAAGACATATTTTGAAATAACATAACATAACTGTGATGAAAAGTCGACTATTGTCATTAGGATCAAATATTTTTCCTTTAGATTTTTTGAATATCTGAAATAGTTATCTTTATAGATGGTTTGAATTTTGTTTCTGAATTATTTCTTTTTGAAATTAGACTTTTTTTACATTTGCATAATTTATGTTTGAATAATATTTTACATCTTTAAATGTTATTATGTTCAAAGTGTTAGTAAATCTGCATGTTTTAAAAAAATTCACGTGTAAAAAATATGGAATATTGATTTTTTTCCATATGTTTAAATGTAATAATGGGATACATACTGTAAAGTAAGACTAACGTTGAAATAACATAACTGTGTAAAAAAATCGTTTGTTGTCATAAATATCAAATAATTTTTCTTCAATATTTTTAATATCTTTAAATATTTGAATATATTTATAAAATCGTTTGAATTTTGTTTCTAAATTTATTCTTTGAGAAACAACACAGATATTTATATTTATACAGTTCAGATCTTAACAATATTTTGCAACTTAAAATGGCATCTTCTATTATTTTAATAAAATTTTTATGCAAGAAATATAAATTAGCATCTAGCATATATTTTCCCCAGACTTTAAATGATAATTTTTCATTGTATCCTGCAATGCAAATGCAAAATAAACAATCTGTTCATTTAGACAGATTTTACAGTTATATTAATTCTTTAAAAAAGAAATCGACGAGAATTGTCTCATCAAAACTTTCTGGCATGTTCTTTAATAAAGATCTTATTCTGGCTCATTTGCATAAAATTATGGACTTCAGGTAAGTACGTGAATTCAGTAGTTACATTTTCGAAATTATAGAGAATCTAGCGTTTTTACTAATACTACCGCAAGATATTTTGGACAACACTAACCTACAGTTGCAGCCATAAGAAAATATTCAAAGTTTCGTTGATTTAGTTATGAATTATGGCGTTGCATGCAGATGGTCGATTAATTGACGGATATGGTTCAAAATTTAATAAACATCTATATGTTAGATGCTAAAATAAAATGTATCTAACTTGCTCTTTGCATTTTTTTTTCTCTAATTCATTCATTCATTCGTTGTATCAAAATTCATTCATAGCAATAAAAAATTTATATACATAAACTTTCGGAAAATAAATTTATTCAAAATTCAACAGAAATCTACGAAACTGGTCAGAATTTCATATTCCAAATTTCTGCCAACTAAAAAAAAAATGTTTTTGAGTTGTCGTATTCACTGACAGAGAGATTGATTGACTGATAAATAAACTTGTTGACTGACAGATGGATATGCTGAAATATTTTTAAGATTCAAGGAGATCTGAAAAGTGGAAATTCAACAAAATCTCGACTTTCTTGACAATTAGAATACTTCGAGAAAATACTTGCAAGAAAGCAAAAATTGAAGATTTCGATTAATTTGTCGATGAACAATATTTAAATACAGATATTTAAAAATAGAATATAAATACAGATCATTTCTTAATTCATGAATCGAGAAATACATTTTTTTAAAGGTAGCTTGAAAATTTAGATGGGATGATTTAAAAATGTTGAATCATTTGATGAAATTCTAAGATTTAAATTTTTAGATTAAAATTTTACTTTCCATCTCTTTTTAACGAAATATTCATCTTTCATGCAATTTTTGAAGAAATTTTGAATTAACTGATGTATTTCTGTTTCATAATTTAATTTACTTTTATACATTGTTTATTTTATTCATTGTAGATAAAAATTTAAAAACACAATTTTTGTAATATTTTTTCAAATAATTCTTCCTGAAAATATCACGTGTGAAGAACTTCTCATCTTTCTCATGTAAGCTTTTGTTATGCTTGCAAATAAAATAATCGCAATCCAAAAAAATCAAAACGAGGATTTTTTGGATAGCGATTAAGGAAAAACCTAAAAATATAATAATAATCCAAACGAGGATTATTTGTCAAATAAATAACAATAAATGAATTAAACTAAAATAAATGAAAATCCAAACTAGGTTAATGAGATTATCGTCTGCCGAAATGTTTCATAAAAAAATACATTTATTTTGATTCAAGAACAAAAGACAATCTTTCCAGCATGACGAATAGATGAAATAAATACAAATTTTATTTATTTGTTTATTTTGATCATCTAAAGACTAGAAAGGAAAAGTAATATCGATTTGAAAATAAATAGCTTTACTTTAAACTCGGGCTGGACTCTCAACTTTATCGCCGTTCGCAATCCAAAGTTCCATCCTCCAATAGAAGACAGAAAACGCAAAGAAATAACAAGGAGAAAACGAATGTATCAGAATTCAATTTTTTTTTACCTCCCTTCTGTGCAACATCTGCAAAACCAGAAAAAATAATTTTACAAAAACTTCCAAAAGGAAGTGGAAAAAAAAAAAGACCCATGCCATCGTACTTGATGCTGTCTCTCTTGAATGAAATATTTCACAGAATCAATATGTTTGGATTGTTGTATCGATGACTTTGTAACACCTTTAACTAGCTCAGAATAAAAATTTACAAGTGCTCAAAAGAGACTGGTGCTTTAATAAAAATACAATCAAATAATTGTCACAGAGCATTTATAATTTTTCCTCAAA
This sequence comes from Argiope trifasciata, assembly GCA_026543055.1. Taxonomy (NCBI): domain Eukaryota; kingdom Metazoa; phylum Arthropoda; class Arachnida; order Araneae; family Araneidae; genus Argiope; species Argiope trifasciata. The sequence continues at coordinate 502,676 of JAPMOQ010021783.1, read as the reverse complement.
AAAGATGTTTTCTGCATCCTTTTATTTCACTTGATCTGTTTTGAAGATTGAATTTTGTAGATGATTTTTTTCTTTTTGATGAGTTTGATATTTTAAATTTTGCACATGTTTATTTTATCGATTACAATGAGTTATTTTAACATTTATCATAACCAAATAACTATTTCATAGATAAATTTAATTCTTTCTTTTATGGTATTCTAATGCAGAAAAAGGAAGATAAGATTCTATAACATTTATAAAAGTAAATTAAAAATCTTAAAACATATTTTTAAATATTTAAATATATTATTAAGAATATGAAGATTAAAGGAAGCTGGTTTTAGTAAGTTATTTTTCTTGAAACTTTACATTTAGTCAACTAGCTAATTTTTATATATTTCTTTCTGAAACAACACTGCTTCTATCCTACATTACGGTTGATGTTTTTTTCATCAAATAGCGTTGTTGTGGTGGTGGTTTTATCCATTATTATATTGCCAAGAGAAAAATATTTTGTGTAGTCCTATGTTGGCAAAAAAAATATTTAACAATTTTCAAATAACGCTCTGATGTTTGCGAAACTTAAATTTCCCCATAGCAAAATCTATGATGCATAGAATGATATCTATGGTATTGTCTTTTTCTCATTTATCACATGATTTAATAAAACTTAATCCTGAAAGATGCACGTGGGTTGTTTAGACACCTTAAGTCCACAAAAATTTATCTGCTCTCCTTCCGTTCCCTCTGATGTGATTAAGTCCAATTGTGTCCAATTTGATCAGGTCCAATACTTCCGCCAAAATTGTGTTGTCTACGTCTTGTGTGGAAAAGCGGTTATCCGAAAATTTTTGTAGCTTTCAGAACAGTTCATGGTTATACTCAGACTCTCGTGTTAATATAAACCATACCATATCCAGGTCACCTTTAGCCTGCCTTTTCTTTAAGGAAGTTTCATTGCATGAAAATGATTTCAGAAATTGCAAAGAAAAAGTTCCGTCGAATGAAAAATTTTCCTAAATTATGTGAGGAAGTTTCATTGCTTGAAAATATTTCAGAAATTCTTGGAGGAAGTTTCATTGTATGAAATGATTTCAGAAATATTTGGTGGAAATCTCGTGGAGAAAAGATTTCAAAAGTTGTTAAAGGAAGGTTCGTTGGATAAAATGATTTCAAAAATAGTTGATGAATGTCTCGTTAGGAAAAAGATTTCAAAAGTTGTTAAAGAAAATCTCATTGGATGAAAAGATTTCAGAAATTGTTGGTGGAAATCTCGTTGGAGAAAAGATTTCAAAAGTTGTTAAAGGAAACTTCATTTGATGAAAAGATTTCAAAAATAGTTGGAAAATGTCTCATTGGGGAAAAGATTTCAAAAATTGTTAAAGAAAATCTCATTGGATGAAAAGATTTCAGAAATTGTTGGGGGAAATCTCGTTGAAGAAAAGATTTCAAAAGTTGTTAAAGGAAGTTTTGTTGAATGAAAAGATTTCAGAAATTGTTGAAGGAAGTTGTTGAATAAAAATTCTATCAAATCATTAGAATGCTCAGATCAGGAATCTTATTTAGTGATCACTATCTGAATGAGAGAAAAATTGGAACTTAAAAGATGGTGCCTGTAATCCAGATGGGGAATTTTACACTTTAAATATCATGGTCATGAATTCAAAAATCTTATAGTTAACGGCAAATGCTAAGGACTTGAGGTTACTTTTTGAAGGATTTTATCTTTTTACTTTCAGATGCTCATTAAAAATAGTAAAAAATATAGATCAGCCCCGAACAAAAGAAAAATTTACCGTAGAAAAAACTTTTCCCAAAGAAAAAGTCAACATATCTAAAGCTACATGCATGAATTTTTCAAAAAGAAGTTATCGAATCAGTTTTTTAAAGATCTTAAGCCTAATTATTTAAAGATTAGTGACATTATTCGGCTATCATTTTCAAAATACTGTGGAGTTTAAATTATAATCCCAATTATAAATTTTTAAAAAATTATTTTGAATTAATAATTCCAAGTCTTCTGGAAAAAACGAATGCTTTCAATTTATTTATTATTAATTTTAAATTTACCACTATTTTTAGATTATTTTAAATGATAAATAGTATAATTATCATGAATTAGCTGCCTTGATAGAATTGTAGAAATGTTTTTTAAGTGCATTCCATTTAATTGCTTGGAGTGCTGTTATGTTTTAGGAATTAATCGTTTCCTCAGCACCAATACAAGTTTCATCTTACATTTATTTTTTTTTCGATAGATTTCCTATACCATGTCATGAACTGATATGCTATTTTTTTTTCAATTGCTTCCTCTATGGAGTTATTCATTGAAAACTTTGAAGAGACGGAAATTTAATCAACTAACTTCAACTTAGACGGAATCATAAAAGTATAACTAATGCATCATTGGAGCTAGCATAAAGCACATAATTTTTACGAAATATTTACCACAATCATGTACAATTTGCTTACGAAATGTGAAAGTCGTCAAACACACTAACCATAACAAATTCTGTAAATGTATTGGTGGTGCAGTAATTGCCCCACAGTGAGCATCACGAAAATGAAGATAAGAAACCTTTAGCATAGTGGTTGTTTTTATCCACCCGAGGTAGTACAGTAAAATTTCATATCCATGGCAGTATGTACTTACAACGGAAAAAGTTGTATCGTGGCTGGTGATGTCCCTTAGGCTGGTTGCACACACATCGCTTTTTTCTGATCGCTTATTTCCCAGATGCCGACATAAGGAAAGTAGTGTATTGAATTATACTAGAGCTTACACACTAGGCGGAAAAATACGCATTCGGTCAATCCTCCTTTTATCGGACTCTGTGCAGACGCCCGTTATCGGATAATCAGATGTAAGATCCCAAATTCTTTTCTCCCATTAATTGTATTAATAGAAATAAGTCATTTTTTCCCGTTTTCCTCTTCATTCGATGACAAGATAATAATGATAGAATTTGTACTCCATTCATTTCAAATTACCCTGAAGCAGTACTTAGTTTAAATAACACGGTTAAAGTAAATTTATTTGTTGATAAAATGATGCTGACTCTTACGCCGGAGTCGGACTTTAAACGCCATGTGTGTAAGCATTTGATTTCTGGGAATGGTTTCGGCAAAATACTGACAGAGCAAAAACCCACAGTGAGTGCAACGAGCCTAAGAACAAGGTCACAGCATCCACTAGTGTTGCAGTTACAGTGGTTTGGTCATAAGTTTTATCCGGGTGCCTTTAGATGGATCGAAGTATTCGGTTTGTGTGATTATGCAAACAGTGCAAAAAATTAGTCCTAAAAACAAAATAATATGTTTTTGTTTCATAAATTTTCATAATGCTGCATTAAGCTTATGTTTGCCTGAAGTTTAGCTAATAATGGCTATATGTTAATGAACCAGACTTACTGACAGATGACCAGGACAACCTTCACCAAACCACTTCACCAAAGTTCGACAAATTCCGGGTCAGATTTTAACTCTCTCCATGATTTGATTTTTCCGAGATTTACATCGGTTCATATAGTCATCCAGTGAAGCCATTCTCAACAATACCTGTGCCGTCATTTGCTCACTTGCCGATCTTAAAGTCAGAGAATTCACCAAGTATATGGAATAAAGATACAACATCCCAGTTTACTAAGAGGAACAGTACACGGATTTTCAAAGCAAAAAGAATGCGACATTCAAAGTTGACTTTACAAATTATGGGTTACAAATTTGTTAGGTAAAAAATTATCCAAGTACAAAATTATCAAGTTACAAATAAGCATCGTTTGCGTGTATACACTTACGACCAAAAATTTAAAAGCAATGTCAATAAATTTTCGTTTTTGCATATAAACATTCTTAACTTTCTGCAACATTCTTAAATTAATTCTTCACTTAACAAATTAAGCACTTGCTTAAATCATAGCTTGCAGTAGATTTGTTTCCTTTGTGATAAATCCAGAAAAACTATTTCGCAACAAAATCCTTTCTCTCGTCAGACTAATCAATACGTGAAAGTATAATCAATGGGTCTCAATGGTGTCTTACTTACATTAAAGATATTTTTACCAATTGAGTTTTATAATACCAAGCAGATAGAAGCAAAAAAAGATTTATTTCTAACTAGATCCTGTCTTCAGATGTAAGTTATATTTACATTAAACCACGTTTTGAAAGAGATTAAGGATAGCAGCCCACGGCCGAAGAGAACATCGTTATTAGATTTCTCCTTCAAATTCTGATTCATTAGATCAAAAAACGGGTAATAGTTTTACCAATCACTTACCAAATTAACATGGAGTTTTATAAGAATAATTTATATTGTTATTATGTTTAATAGGGAAAAGAAAAATGCATGCAGAGAAAGTATGGGGGAAAATAGAGGTTAAGATCAATTTCGATTTTAGGTATTAAAAATTCAATTTGTATCTTCAATAAGAACATATTCGCATGAAAAAAATATTTATATCTGAAGATATTTTATTTTTTATAGAATTAGCCAATTAAGTAAGGAATAAATGATTGACAATTGGGGGTCAAAAAGATCTCGCGCGAGTGTTAATGTTCAAAAAATGTAAGTGTGCTAAAGAGTTTATGTGTGACATCCATGAAAAAAATACAGAAATGTTTTCTCACTGTAAAATCTGGAATAAGAATTCTACAAATTAAGCCCTTTTATACTAAGGCTTAACAAATCTTTGGATTTCTATTTGCCTATAAGATAATTTCTTCTTTTCTAATTTCTGTATAATTAGATAGAAGTAATTTATTTAGCAGAAAACTATCTTTTAAGATGGTGTCTTTTACTCAATAAAAAGTAGTTGACTGTAGTTTTTTAAAACAATTTATAGTGACATTCAACAAATATGCTAATTAATTTAATAAGCATTAAAATATTGCAACTTTTCATCACAACCTCACTTAATAGGAGGAAATGTAAACAATAACAATAAATCAGAGCATTTCGTCTTTTGCTTAGTAGAGGAGCAACTACCTCTGGGTCCAGCTCACACGAGAACAGAGTCTGAAATGAGGAGTATATTCCTTCTCCACCCCAAGAGGAATTGGCGCTGTAAGTGAGCGTAAACAGATGGGTGCCCATGAATTGCTTATTTGAAATACTCTGCGGTTGCCGGCGTCTTGGCTTAAGGATAGCACGTCTTCCCCATAATCTGGACGTCCCAGATACGAGTTCTGATTCGGGCATGGTTGTTGTTTACCCCATGTTTTATCTGTGTGGGGTGTATAAGAGTGTGCAAGCCAGTGCGTGAGAGACATTTTCATATGAACTAGAAATCAGAACTTCTGTTCTCAGAGGTCTTCACTCTCAGAAGCTGCTGTACATGCTTCTTCTTGTACACAGCCGACCACCCCGCCACCACTGAACGTAGCAGTATCGACAGGATTTGTTGTGGTCGACTGCTGAAAAAAGTATTGTCCAACCTTACATGGACCGAATAGTCAAACTAACATTCCTTTCGGGGTAGTAAATAAACTGTTTCACATACTCGGCTTAAAATCACTAACTTCATCAGTTTGCTTGTCTATGGCGAAAGTCATAAGTAACAGCAACGATTCGGATTCTAATTTCGAAGTTAAATTTTATTTATGTTGATTCACGTTTAGAAAATTAGTTTAAGTAACAGTGATCACATGACAAAAATGATATCCAATAGTCTCAAATTAGGTAATGCTTTTACAAATCAATATTTAATTCTTTTTTTTTTTTGTAAACAGATTTTTTTAATTGTAAAGAAATTTGTTTATTTTAAAATTCAATATTCGTGAGGAACTTGTCGCTCAACCCTCCCACGATCTCAATTTCGATACGTTCCATCAACGGATAATCAATAAAGACAGATGAGGTTCTTTGAAGGAAAACCTCACTTTAGTAAAAAATGGTTTGTTTAAAAATAGAGCATATAAAGATCAACCAGAAATGCAAGAAAAGTAACGGTTTCCCAAGAATATGGTATTAAAAGCTTGGTTACTTTCTTAAAATAGTGATAAGTAATTTCGTTTTATTTTTCCTACACTTTATGAAACCATTAAGGCTTTTTGATCCAAATTCATTTTCCTCATTAGAATATTACAATAACAATTTTGAAAAGGAGCAATTTTATTCGTATCGCACTCTGTTGAATAACAAACATTGAATATAAAATTTTGGAAAACTAAAAAGAAAGAATAAGCAAGGAAATAAGAATCCAATTTTAAACATTTTTTACTTTATTCAAGTATTCTCAAAGGGCTTTACTTCAATTTTTCATGTTTAAGGAATGTATTAATATGTTGCATATCATATTCATAGTGATATAATGTTCTAAACTCTTTTTTTCTGATATCTGAAGAGTGGCACTACAATCTTTGGCTGGAGGATTCAATTAGTACCAGAAAGAAAGGAGTTGAGAGAGTATCTGTAATAAACGATATTAATGGGCACTGATTGCACGAAGGCAGTCAAGTGAAATGATCTACAAATGATTTTAAAACGGTACAAATAATGCCGGCTTTGCCAAGTCTTTTAAAGTACGTGATTAATTTTAATTGTTATTTGCCGAGGGCTTCAAAGTGCAATACCTCCAATGCTATTATGGTTCATTTGTATTTCTTTCCGTAGTGTGTCAACTAAAACATTTACAAAGCGCAATTTCGCAAGCCCGAAGTCACGAATGTTACAGTGACTAAATATACCAATCATGAGATATTTCTTTGATATATATGACGTGTTCATATCTATCCAAGAACATATAAATTATGGTTCTGCACTTATGCTAAAGTGCAGAACTTATACAGAACTTACTTATATTATGATCTAAAATATTAGGATAACTCATAAGATGACATGAGCACAAACAAAGGTGTCTGATTACATCCTTTTCTAATAGTTATGTTTAAATGAATAATTTAATTCTATCTTTGAGAATTTGCAATGATTTTTTGCTAACATTTTTGTTATTGCATATACATCTATTCAACTGCTTGAACTAAGACCAAATCGAAACAGATGAGTTACTCAGATCTTAACAGTAAAGCACTATAGAATACTTAAAGCAAACCTTATAAAAGGCACAGTATTTTTATTTCCTATAATTTGTACTTTGGTAAGGAACCACTAATTTCAATATTTCATGTACAGATATGAGTAATCCAACAAAGATAATTCAGCTGTAAGTTGCTATGACGTCCTAATAAGAAGTGAGTTATCTAAAGTCAAGAAAAAAGGTTATATGAAGATGAAAGAAAACAGATTACCAATGCCATCATTCTTCACTAACATTTAGAAGATCTACAGATTCTTAGAATCTACCATTGATAGAATTATTACTGTCTATGATACCAAGCAATCGATCTAATGTTATCACTTGAATGCAAAAGAAGAATAAATCTATCAATTTTAAGGAATGATATCTCTTTCCTGAGCTTTTGTGCTGTTATTTTGGATTATAAGCAGTTCGACAGACACAAGTAAATAAATAAATAATTTTTAGAAAGCAAGGAAAACTGAAATGTATAGCTTTGTCAAAATTTCGATTTAATTTTTTCTTGATTACAATATTCTCAGTTTATATATCTTGAGTACATACGCATGATCAATACTTTTTCCCGCCAATGTATATTTCCAATAAAATATTAGAAATGTTTTTTTCTTTTTATTGCGGTTATCTTTTCACAGCTAATGAACAAATGCTGGACCAACAGACGTATTTCCTGACAGAAAAATGTTGTAAGCTTTTCGATATTAATCTCTCCCTCTTTCACAGCCAATTAATGGCGTATCTACTTACCCTGAAGATACACCTATGCAGTGTCGATAAATATTTTAACACATAGCCAAGAGAGGAATGTATAATTTTAACTTTAATGTTTGTAGTGTTTAACGGGTTAATATTAGCGTATTTTAAGATTTAGAAAATATTTAACTGAAGAACAATCGAAGAGTTTTATAGTACAGTTCTTTGTTTATTTATACATGTATGTTATGTTCTTAGCAATTTTAAGGTTAATTTATATTTAAATTGTCAACGTAAACCACGATTTAGCATTGAAAAGTGCCGATTTAAGGTCTGATGACGAGTTTTACAATATCAATTGAAAAATTTTAGATCACAGTTTTTTGATTATTTATATATGTTTTCTATGCAACTTTAAGATTAATTTATATTTAAATTGTCTGTGTAAACCATGATTTAGCGTTTGAAGGTGTCGTGTCAAGATCTGATGACGAGTTCCAACAATACCAGGCTATCAAACTAATTTCCATTGAACACTTCAATTAAGAGATTGAGCTGATTATAAAACTTTATGAGCACCTCAATGCTTTGTGAAGAGCACATCTTCCTCCTGGAACTGCGATGCCGCAAATTTGTTATTGGACCACAGCAGCCTTTTGATTTGCTTTTTTAAAAGAGCTCTAATACTCCTCTAAAAATCGCCGAATTGGGTGAATGTGTTTGGAATTTGTTCAAAGACAATCAATATATCATAACGAAAAGGAAACCATTTTAAGTCTATAATGGTTAAAATTAAACTTCCTAAAGTGGTTATAATTATACTTCCTATATAAATGACATCCTAAAACACAAACGGGAGAACGAATAGCAACGAAATTTGTTATATAGGCTAAGTACGAAAGAAGCTCACGAAATTTCAAAAAAAAAAAATATTTTAGTTCCAAAATGTACAACAGAGGGCGTCTGTTCCGGAAATGCATTTATTTAACACAATAAAAGAACCAAAACGGAATATAAAAGCAATACTAACATATATTGATTAGCTTCCCGATAACTTTGTCATCGAACAATTATAAGTAAAAGGAAGGAAAAAATAGCAGAACGCTAGTTGAGATTAAAAAAAATTCAGTTTACGGAACAAATACAAAGACATCGCCAGAGCGAATTAAGATGAAATTGCACAAGAGCAGCAGTTGGTCATCGTGTCCAGGATGATGTAAGGTACGGTGCTTCATGTGTCAAGCCTCATTCACATGCAAAATTTCAAGTCGTTGAATAGTGTGCTCAGCAGCAGATCGTAACTGATAAGTTGGGATGCTTCGCACATAAAGCTTGCAAGATCTTCCCTCTTTTCCCAGTTTTTCATTTTATTACTCATAATTCCGGTTCTGGATTGTTAATATTGGTTCTGTATTCCGTTTTGGTCGTTTATTGCATTAAGTTTAATGCTTTCCGGAATAGGCGCCAGCTGGAGGATGTTTTCGATTTTTTTTCCTTTGAAATTCTGGGATTTCATTTCGTGTAGAATATTATACAAAATTTTATTGCAATCCGTTCACGTTGTAGGATGTTGTTTGTAGGGGAAGTTTATAACCACACATTGTAAACAAATCTCGTTTTGAACTTTTTCGGTAACTATGGTCAGCTGATGTAAGTACGATTTCAATACTTTTTCAATAGTCTCCTATTTCATAGTCATTACTACGTTTCGTTCAACCTTCACTTGGAATTCGATAAGTAAAAGGATAAACCTAATATCAAAAAATAATCGTTTCACTGCACTTCTATTAATTAGAGAACACTCAGTTGAACAACAAAGCTTACATTAATTTGATAAAGCTACGTGCATCGCATCAATGTGTGTATTAAAGTTTCTGACATTAGAAATTTGCAGCTTCATTAAAAAAGTGGTAAAGGCTTTAATTGCCTTTTCTCAATACATGAATTATCACATGGCTTCTAAGTTTAAACAGATGAAATTTGACAATTACGAGCAACTGACTAGTGGAGAAGGGTCTTTATTTTTAATTAAAAATCTGAAAGATAATCAGGAATGAATTCAAATTAATGCTTTCCTCATTTCCAAGGGGCTGCATTGGCATGGTGATAAAGTTTCGGCTAATGAGCCGTAAGATTTCAGGGTCGAAATCCGATTCAGCAGAAGAACCGGCATGGAAGAGGATCTTTTGCACGTTAAATGTGCCAGGGCCAAACATCCTTCCGCTGGTGTGGTGTGTAGAGTGGGGTGCGTGCTCAGGCGTCGTCCAAGCCCTCTGATCCCGATTAAGAATTACGAGGTCCGTCCCAAAATAGCCACAGTGTTGCTTTACATTGGGACATTAATAAAATTAAACTCAGTCGGAATGTTAAAATGAAACAAAATTATTTATCACTTTTTAAAATAAAGTAACAAAGATTTGAACGCTGCAGTCCTTTTAATCTAGGCTGTATATTTATTTCTGGTTGACTTGTAGGAAAGCTCTGTCCTTTAATGGATGGAGGACGATACAACCAAAGGAGATGTTTCTTTGTATGTGTGTCTAGAGAAACTTAAATAAGTTATTTGCACACACAGCGTTTTTTTCTGATCACTTATTTCCCCAATGCCAGTAGTGCATTGAATTATACTACAGTTTACACACTTGGCGGACAAATAAAGATTCGGTCAATCCGCCTTTTAACGGACTCTGTGCAGATGCCCGCTGTCGAATAATCAGATGCAAGATCCCAAATCCTTTTTTCCCATTCATTGAATAAATCGAAATAAGTCAATCCCCCCCCCTTTTCCTCTTCATTCGATGACAAAATAATAATGATAGAATTTATACTCTATTCATTTCAAATTACCTTAATCAGTACTTAGTTTAAATAACACGGTTAAAGTAAATTTATTTGTTGATGAAATGATACTGAATCTTGCGAAGGAGCCGGAATTTAAACGCTTTATGTGTAAGCATATGATTTTTGAGAGTGGTCTCGACAAAATACTGACATAAGAAAAAAACGCTTTGTGTGCAACGAGCCATACGTGGACAAAAGATCAGATGGTCGGTTTGCTAGTTCTCTCTATGTGTCCTGGATGATGCAGTAATGGTGGCGACATTACTTTGACAACATGGCGGCAACGAAACAATCTTCCGACAAGAGGGTTTAATGAATGGCCTACTCATGGCTATTTTTAACTGACTTTAGGCCAATACAGGCTGACTTTTTTTTAAAGAATATGTCATTCACAGTAAAGCATGCTTCAATGTCTAAGTCATAGATTAAGCAATCTTTTTTCAAACTCTCTGGTATTTTGCAAATATTTCCATCGACAACGGAGATTCTTGAAATGTGGTCAGCATGGCATGTTCGTAATTATATTCTCCCATATTTCTAAAGAGGAAGAAGAAAAAAAAATGAAAAGCTCAGCATTCATATCTGACTCTAGAAACGGTTAAATGAATTCTTACAGATATAATCTCTGTAGGGCTCGTTTAGTGTTTAATGTTTGTTTACAGTGGGAAACACACAATCAGCAGGCCTCAGTAAGAAAAGAAACTCAGTCGGAATGTTAAAATGATACAAAATTATTTATCACTTTTTAAAATAAAGTAACAAAGATTTTAAAACTACAGTCCTTTTAATCGCAATTGTTTATTTATTTTTGGTTGACTTCTAAGAAAGCTCTATTCTTCAATGGACGGGCCAAGATGGGATTAAAATTGGATTTTTTATTTTTGCCTGCATTCCTTGAAATTCGTGAACGAAAAATCAAATGACAGGTTTGCCAGTTCTCTCTGTGTGTCCTGGAAGATGCAGTAATGGCAGGGAAATTATTTTGACCGAAGGAAAAATTTTCCCATGGGAATGTGATTTATTTACAGGACGAAGACAGGACAACACAAAGACTGCAAATATTTACAGAAGACAACTATATACAGCCGAGACGAACACACAACAGTACTCTACAGCAGACAGCAGCTCACAGATAGTGGCAACCTCCACAGAACACAAAGCAGTCAGACAGGATTCAGCAGGAGAGCGGATACTCGGAGCTTTGCCCTGCGGTCTCTCCAGAAGGCTGAAACTTCAGCGGTCTCTTCTCGCTTTCGTTGGCGACTCATTCCCAGTCTGTCGCCAAGCTTTGAAGTCATTGAGGCGACACCCGGGCACCGTCCAACACAGATTACTGTAAATCATTCTTCTTATGATGACACTATACGTATGTGAAAGCGGTACAGGTTCGTAGCAATATGTGAATTTCTTTGTAGGAGGGGGGGGAGGTAATTCTTACCTCTATTTTTAATTAGGCAAATTACATTTTGGAATTATTATAATTATTTTCAATAAAATTCAAAAGTATTATATAATGTCTGAAATCAAATATACGACTGTTAAAAATGAATATTGCAATGGTTTTTAAGGATCAGCATATTCATATCAAAGTATAAATATGACGAATGATATACGAATTTGGAGCATTTTTGTATCATTCTTATTTCTTGATTTAATCCACAAATTAAATTTTGGAGCAAATCTTGTAATAATTATTATTTACCATATAATTAAAAAGTACCATGCAATGTCTGAAATTGAAATTGACTGTTTGAAATAGCTAATGCATGAAGGTAATGTATGGTATGAGTGCAATTTTTAAAGGATCAGCATTAAAACCCGTTCGTGACCAAGGTCTCGAGGACGTGACGCAGCGATTCCACTATTATCAGCTCAGCGTCGCTTCCACGCGAAGAACTCCGATTGATATGGCGAGACCAGCGTCGTGTATGCGTAATCGGAAATAGGAACGTTTTATTTGAATTTTTAAATGCTACTAGATGGCGTTAAACAGCAACGGTTTTCACAACGGTCGACTCATATGGTATTTGACCTTCATGAACGGGCTTTAGTTTCTGTTCTATGTTTCTGTATTTGATATATTTATTGATGTAAACAAAGTGAAAGGGCTGGGATTTATTGCGCGCTGTGTTTATATTTTGACAGATTGTGGAAGTTTAGGGAACGTTTATTAGTTAAAATGTTGGGGTAGAATTGCGTTTGCCTTTTGAGGTTTGATAGAGCGAGATTTCGAAATAGATGAATGAATCAGATAGTGAAAAGGAAGAAAGTATTTCTTCTAATTAATATAAACAAACTGGGAAACACGGGTGTTTGAAAGTGCTCGTGTGAGTTCAAGTGACTTGTTTATTGCTTTGTTTTTTTCGTTAGGAGAATATGGGGGAGTACATTCAGCGAATTATTGCAAGGGATAAGAGTAAATTATTTATGAGTGGTGTTTGGATTTGGCGGCGTTTTTTTATGTGTGTGTTTCGTAGAAGTTTTGGGATATGTGATGGGATTATAATTTTGTGGATTATAATATGTGATGAGATATAAATTAGGAGTCTTTATTAAAATGCTGATTTTATACGAATTTTTTTGTAAAATTAGGCTTAATTGCTTAAAATGCGCGGGCCGGTAGTGACGCTCCGTTTCAGAGCGTTCGGTCAAGTGACTGAGTTTTATTTCCGGCGCGCTGGTCCTCAAGGGGTTAATATATAACAATATAGATGGATAATGATGTGTAAATTCGGGGGGGGGGGGATTTAGTGTAATCCCTATTTCTTATTTTAATTCTCAAAGTAAATTTTTAAACACATTTTGTTATAATTATTATTTGCAATAAAATTAAAAAAGTATTCTATAATATCTGAATTCAAACATACGAATGTTAAAAATGACTAATGCAAAAAAAAAATTATATAAAGTAATATTTTTATCTTAGATAACGCGATTTTCACAGAAGATCCAAGCCCGAAGCTGTATGCAGGATCAGTTAAAAGAAAAGTGTTATTTTTCTCAAGAGATTATCTACATAAATTTTCTTCTACTGCAATTTTCCCATATGTCAAAATATATTTATTTATTTGCATAAAAAATATTTTAACGAGAAATTGAAATCATAAATCACATTCATATTTTCTTTTAAAAAAACGATGTTTTTTATCATGCCAAGAAGAAAAAATTCCTCCTTATCAAAAGAAGTTGGGCTCAATATGGAGAAAAGGTTCTGCTTTTCCAGTCCAAATCAATTTATATAATAAAAATTGATCAAAATTGACTCACAAACGAACTCAGAGCTGAAAACTCCAAACCCATAAACGAAATTTATCTCTTAATATGTGAAGTTTTGGAAAGTTTATCCTGATTATTGAAATTATTCAATAACAATAAATATATATGCGCTTGCGTGTTCTACCAATGAAGATTTCTTTACAAAAACCTCTCTTTGACATCGGTATTATAAACGAAAAAAAAAAGGAAATCAAATTATGGAAAGTGTTATGAATATTTCTTCAAATGCTCCAAGACATTTATTTGCAAAGAATATTCGAACTCCATGTTAATAGGTTTTTGCTTTTAAGAAGTGCTCAAATTTCCGAAGCACGCTATGATTTATATTTATGTGAATTCGGAAATTTTGATTTGATTTGAAAATGTATAATAATAGACGTTTTTTTTAAGAATAATAATAAAGTTTTCACTAAATTTGGATTCCTTATGAGCCGAATAATACTAAAAGATTCCTCTCAACTTAAACATTTTAAGATAACTTAAAGTTGAATAATGGTATATATGTTCATAAAAAAACGAAAAATGCACAAATTCTTAAAATATCGTGTATAATAAGTTCCGTTTTCCTTAGGAACTATTATCAGCATATATGTTACCGTCAATATGAATAATAGATTATTATTAATACTAACCGGTCATTATTAGTAATAACCAATCTTGTTAGTCTTAATATGAAGACTCTAATACTAGTCTAATACTAAGCCCTAGTGTGGCCTTATATCGTTATGTACTAAACTAAGCAAGAAAGTTAAAATGAAACAAAGTCATTTATCACTTTTTAAAATAAAGTAACAAAGATTTTAACACTGCATCCCTTGTTAATCCCAGTTGTTTATTTTTTGCGAATGACTTGAAGGAAAGCTCTGTACTTCAATAAACGGAGCACGATACAATTAAAATGATTAGTGTGTGTGTGTGTGTGTCTGGAGACGCTCAAATTCGTGAATGAAAAATCAAGTGGCAGATTTGCTAGTTCTCTCGCTGTGCCCTGGAGGCTGCAGTCATAGTGAAAAAAATTATTTTGAAAACATCGCGGCAGTGGAACATTATTCCCATGGGAGGGGCTAAGTAAGGTTACTTTTTTTTAAAAAAATTGTCATTCACTTTAAACCTGCTTCACTGTTTTAGTCATAGATTGCTTAATTCTTTTTCAAAATCTTTGGTATTTAGCAAATATTTCCATCGGCAACGGAGATTTTTTAAATATGGTCAGCATGGCATGTTCGTAAATACATTCTTTCATATTTGTAAAAGAGGAAGAAGAAAGCAAATTAAAAGCTCGTCATCCATATCTGACTATAGAAAGGGTTAATGATATTGTTACAGATAGCATCACTGACAGGTTCATTTAGAGTGTAGTGGGTGTTTATTAAGAGAAACAAACAATCAGTAGACCTCAGTAAGAAAAGAAAATAAGCCAAAAAGTTAAAATGTAACAAAATTATTTATCACTTTTTTATGTTTAGTTTAGTTTAGTTATATTACCGTCCAGTTTAAAGCAACACGAGGGCTATTTTGGGACGGACCTTGTAATTTTGAACCTAGATCAGATGACGATTACGACACCTGAAATGGCACCACCCTCTCCACACCACACCACACCAGCGGGAGGACGTTTGGTCTGACAGATTTAACGTGCAAGAGATCCCCTGACACGATGGCACTTCGAAGGAATCGAGTCCCGCACCTGAAACTCTCTTGTTCCGTAGCCGAGACCTTACCACCAGGCCACCGCAGCCTTTATAACTTTTTTAAATAAAGTAACAAACATTTTAACACCGCAGTCCTTTTAATCGCAACTGTTTATTTATTTCGGGTAGACTTGTAAGAAAGCTCTGTTCTTCAACGGACGGAGCACGATGAGATTATAATTGGTATTTCTTTTTGGCTACAGGCCCTCAAATTCGTGAAAGAAAAATCAAATGGCAAATTTGTCAGTTCTCTCTGTGAGTCCTGAAAGATGCAGTAAAGGTGGTGAAATTATTTTGACCAAAGGAACTTTTTTTCCCATGGGAGGGTCATTAATTTGCAGGACGAAGACAAGACAACACAGACTGCAAATATTTACAGAAGACAACTATATACAGCCGAGACGAACACACAGCAGCACTCTACAGAAGACAGCAGCTCACAAATAGTGGCAACGTCCACAGCACACAAAGCAGCCAGATAGTATTCACTAAATTTGGATTTCTTATGAGCTGAATAATACTAAAAGCTTCCTTTAAACCTAAAAATTTAAAGATAATTTATAGTTGAAAAATCGTATATGTATATATATAAAAACAAAAAATGCACAAATTCTTGAAATATCGTAAATAATAGGTTACGTTTTCCTTAGGAGCCATTATCAGTATATATGTTACGGTCAATATGAATAATAGGTTATTATTAATGCTAACAAGTCATCATAGTAATAACCAATCCGGTTAGTCTTAATATGAAGACTTTCTCAAAGGTCACTCTCAGGCAGGAATTCAAACAAGGATTTTTTTCTGTGAGGAGACTGCCTTTCTTTCAACAATAATGACCCCTCGTGACCAGAAAATCTCATGAAATGGAAGACTTAGAGATAAACCATTTTTTTACAGAAATAAAACTATGAGCTGCAGCTTCCAACTTAACAGAAAATTTCAGTGGCATAATATAAATTGAAAAAAAAACTCACAATCAAAATTATTCAAGGAAATTCAAAATTATTCTCACAAAAAAAATCTTTACTTGATTACCTGCCTAAAGGTGACTCTAGATAACATCTTCAGGATGAATTCTTAACTTCTTTTTTGATTCTTTTTGCTTATATTAAGTTGGTATTTTTACTAATTTGGTTTAGATTGCCTGTGTTTTAGTAGAAAGTGCAATAGCTCTTTCTGAATACAATTGTATTTTTAAAGGTTAATTAAGTTAATTGAGTTTAAGTTAATTGAAATGACAATTTCATACATATATCTATGTATATTACCCACCACCATCTATGACGCTGAGTAGAATTAATAACGCCCCTGCCTTTTTGTCCTGCGTCTTTATAAGCGAATCTCACATTTTGTTTTGACATGTAGCAAATGAGACTGAGTTTATTTTTTGTTGTTGTTATTAGTTTTTTTAAGCTCCAGTTTTACTAACCTTAAACTATCACGTTTTTATAACAGGTTTCCCAATATTTTGCTTCACAAATGATGGCACATCTTGTGCTGAATTTGGGACAAACTGTAATATAAGAAGAAATAATATAAGTATCCTTATAAAAAAAATCAAAAAAATGTACTTGAATTCTTAATTTATTCAGAATTAATAGAATGAAATACACTGAAGTGACAAAAGTCATGGAATGACTGTTAATATCGTTTTGGTCCCCCTTTTGCCCGGCGAAGTGCAACAACTCGACGTGTCATGGAGTCCATAAGTCGTTGGAAGTCCTCTGCAGGAATAGACGTCCATAATTGTGAAAGTGTGGATGGTTGAGGAGTTTGGGCACGAACGGACCTTTCGATGATGTCCCATAAATGCTCGGTAGGATTCATATCGGGCGATCTAGGTGGCCAGATCATGCGCTGGAATTGTCCGGAATGTTCTTCAAACCAATCGCGAACAGTTCTGGCACGGTGACATGGCGCATTGTCATCCATAAAATTCCCATCGTTGTGTGGGTACGTGAAGTCCATGAATGACTGCAAGTGATCTGCAAGCAGCTGAACATAACCATTTCCAGTAATGATCGGTTCAGTTGCACCAGAGGACAGATTCCATGCAATGTAAAAACAGCCCACACCATTATGCAGCCACCACCAGCTTGAACAGTGCCTTGCTGACAGTTTGGTTCCATGGCTTCGTGGGGTTTGCACCACACTCGAACTCTACCATCAGCTCGTGACAACTGAAATTGTGACTCATCTGACCACGCCACGGTTTTCCACTGGTCTAGGGACCAGTCGATATGATCACGAGCCCAGGAGAGTCGCTGCAGGCGATGTCGTGATGTCAGTAAAGTCTTCTGCTGTCATAGCACAATGAAGACAAATTTCGCCGCACAGTCCTATCGGACACATTCCTCGTACGTCCTACATTGATTCCTGAAGTCATTTGACGAAGTATTGCGTGTCTATTAACAACGAGAATTCTACACAGACGTCGGCGGTCTCGGTCGTTAAGTGCAGGTGGTCGCCCACTGCGCTGTCCATGATGGGATGGGATGCCTGAAATTTCATACTCTCGGCACACTCTTGATACTGTGGATCTCGGAATGTTGAATTCACTAACGATATCCGCAATGGAATGACCCATGCGTCTAGCTCCAACTAACATTCCACGTTCAAAGTCTGTTAATTCTCGTCGTGCCGCCATAAATCACGAAAAACCTGTTCACATGAATAACTTGAACACAAATGAAAGCTCTTTAAAACGAATTGCGCATTAATATTTTTTCCCTGCGATACTACTGCCATCTGTATATTTTCATATTGCTATCCCATGATTTTCGTCACTTCAGTGTACTGAAAAAAATATGAAATAAACTCTGCTTCTGATATTTATAGGATTAATAACGGTATCTTCTTTCCGATGTTTATGATGGATTCTTTTTAAAGTTTATTGATGAATAAAAGATGTTTTTTAAATGCAATATAATATCTTTACGATCTAGATATTCGTTGAATATCAGTGCAAGTCCATTGTTAATTTTCTCATTTTTATTACGCTTCAATTGCTTAAAATGAGAAAATTGGCTTATGAAATAACTGAATTTCGGCTGTAAGAATCAAGATTTTACATAGATGTTTTGAATTTTAGGCAAAAGAGTAGGTCTTGTGCATGATATATCCAAGACTCGTCTTTTAATAAGATAATCATATCTATCAAAGGATATATAATATATAGTTCTGCACTTATGCTAAACTTCAGAACTTACTTATATTATTATCTAAAATATTAGGATAACCCATAAGATCATATAAACACAAACGAAGGAACCTGTTTACCTTTTTTCAAATATTTATGTTTAAATGAGTAATTTAATTCTATCTTTGCAAATTTGCAATGATTTTATGAACATTTTTGTTATTGCATATACATCTATGCAACTGCCTGAACTAATTGCAAATCAGAACAGATGATGAGTAATTCAGATTTTAACAGTAAAGCACTATAGAGCACTTAAACCAAACCTTATAAAAGGCACAGCATTTTTATGACTTATAATTTGTTCTTTGGTAAGGAACCGCTAATCTCGATAATTTATCTACAGATATGAGTAATCCATCAAAGATAATT
>JAPMOQ010021783.1:468498-483575 GCA_026543055.1 Argiope trifasciata | reverse complement strand
TAGTAATAACCAATCCGATTAGTCTTAATATGAAGACTCTCTCAAGGATCACTCTCAGGCAGGAACTCAAACAAGGTTTTTTCTGTGAGGAGACTGTGATAATTTAAAGTTGAATAATAATATATGTATTTATATAAAAACAAAAAATGCACAAATTCTTAAAATTTCGTGTATAATAAATTCCGTTTTCCTTAGGAACCATTATCAGTTTATATCTTTAAGGTCAATATAAATAATAGGTTATTATTAATACTAACTGATCATTATTTGTAATAACCAATCCGGTAAGTCTTAATATGAAGTCTTTCTCAAGGCTCACTCTCAGGAAGGAGTTCAAGCAAGGTATTTTTTTATGTGAGGAGACTGACTTTCGTTCAACAATATTGTCCCCTCGTGACCAGAAAATCTCCTGAAATCGAAGATTTAGAGATAAACCATTCTTTTACAGAAATAAAATAAAGATTTACAGCTTCCAATTTAACAGAAAATTTCAGTGGCATAATATAAATTGAAAAAAAACAACACCTACAGTCAAAATTATTCAAACAAAAAGAAAAGTACATACCAGTAGCAGATAAAACTTCTGCAAAAATCACAGAAAAAATTCTATCCTTGAATACCTGCCTAATGGCCACTCTAGATATAATCTTCAGAATAAATTCTTAATTTTTTTTTATTATATCTTTATTTATTTTTTTGAATATATTAACTTGGTATCTTTACTAATTTGGTTAAGCCCATCTGTGGTTTAGTAGTAAGTGCAATAGCGCTTTCGGAATACAATTGTATTTTTTTAAGTTTAATTAAGTTAATTGAGTTTAAGTTTCGATTTTTTTCCTTTGAAATTCTGTGATCGCATCCCGTGCAGAATATATGTACTGAAAGTTTTTTCAACCCGTTCTGGGATGTTGATTATAAGGGAAGTTTACAACCACACATTATAAACAAATCTCGTTTAGAGCTTTTTCGGTAACTGTGGTCAGCTAATGTAAGAACGTTTTTCAATATGTACTTTTTTCTGTTATTCTTTCGTATCTCGTATTTCATAATCATTTGAACGTTTCGTTCAAATGATAGTCCTAACAGTGATAATCCTAACCTCAAAAATTGAACATTCTACTGCACTTCAATTAAATAAAGTACGCCCTGTAGATTAATAAAGCTTATATTAATTTGATAAAGCTACATGCATTGCATCGAAGAGTACACTGAAGTTTCGGACATGAAAAATTTGCAGCTTCATTAAAAGAGTGGTAAAGGCTTTAATTGCTTTTTCTCAATACATGAATTACCACCTGGCTTCTAAGTTTAAACAGATGAAATTTGACATTTATGAGCAGCTGACTAGGGAAGAATGGTCTTTATTTTTAATTCAAAATCTAAAAGATAATCAGGAATGAATTCAAAGTACTGCTTTCCTCATTTCCAAGGGGCTGCATTGGCGTGGTGATAAAGTTTCGGCTAATGAGCCGTAATGTGTCAAGTTCGAGACCCGATTCAACCGAAGAACTGGCATGTAAGAGGATCTTTTGCACGTTAAATCTGCCAGGGCCAAACATCCTCCCGCTGGTGTAGTGTGGAGAATGGAGTGCGAGCTCAGGCGTCGTCCAAGCCATCTGATCCCGATTAAGAATTACGAGGTCCATCCCAAAATAGTCGTAGCGTTGCTTTACATTAGGACATTAATAGAACTAAACTCAGTCGGAAAGTTAAAATGAAACAAAATTATTTATCACTTTTTAAAATAAAGTAACAAAGATTTTAACGCTGCAGTCCTTTTAATCGAAACTGTTCATTTATTTTCTGATAACTTGTAGGAAAGCTCTGTTATTCAACGGATAGAACATGATGTAATTAAAAGGGATGGGTTTTTTTGTATGTGTGTCTAGAGACCCTTAAATAAGCTTCTTGCACACACAGTGCTTTTTTCCGATCGTTTATTTTCCCGATGCCGACATAACAACAATAGTTTTTTGAATTATACGAGAGCTTGCACACTAGGCGGACAAATAAAGATTCGGTCAATCCGCCTTTTATCGGGCTCTATGCAGACGCCCGATGTCGGATAATCATATGCAAGATCCCAAATTCTTTTTTCCCGTTAATTGAATAAATTGAAATAAGTCAAATTTTCTCCCATTTTTCTCTTCCTTCGACAACAAGATAATAATGATAGAATTTGTACTCTATTCATTTCAAATAAACCTTAAGCAGCACTTAGTTTAAATAACATGGTTAAATTAAATTTATTTGTTGAGGAAATTATGCTGAAACTTACGAAGGAGTCGGAATTTAAACGCCGTGTGTATAAGCATTTGATTTCTTGGAGTGGTCTCAGCAAAATACTGACAGAAGAAAAAAACGCTGTATGTGCAACGAGCCATACGTGGAAAAAAATCAAATGTCAGGTTTGCTAGTTCTCTCTGTGTGTCCTGGAAGATGCAGTAATAGTGGCGACATTATTTTGAACACATGACTATGACGGAACAATCTAACCACAAGAGGGTTTAATGAATGGCCTACTCATGGCTATTTTTAACTGACTTTAGGCCAATACAGACTGAATTTTTTTGAAAGAATATGTCATTCACAATAAAGCATGCTTCAATGTTTAGTCATAGATTATCATAGATTGCGTAATCCGTTTCAAAGTCTCTGGTATTTAGCAAATATTTCCATCGGCAACGGATACTCTTGAAATGGAGTTAGCATGACATGTTTGTAATTGTATTTTTCCATATTTATAAATAGGAGGAAGAAAAAAATGAAAAGCACAACATTCATATCTGAATATAGAAATGGTTAAAGGTATTCTTACAGATATAATCTCTGTAGGGCTCGTTTAGAGTGTAGTGGATGTCTATTGTGGGAAATAAACAACAGTAGACCTCAGTAAGAAAAGAAACTAAGCCTTAAAGTTAAAATGAAACAAAATTATTTCTCACCATTTTAAATAAAAATAACAAAGGTTTTAACACTGCAGTTCTTCTAATCACAACTGTTTATTTATTTCCGGTTGACTTGTTAGAAAGCTCTGTTCTTCAAGGCACTGAGCACGATGGGATTATAATTGGTGTTTCTTTTTGCCTACAGTCCTTCAAATTCGGGAACGAAAAATTAAATGACAGGTTTTCTAGTTCCCTCTGTGTATCCTGGAAGATGCAGTAATGGTGGTGAAATTATTTTGACCGAAGGAACATTTTTCCCATGGTAATATACTTTATTTACAGGAAGAAGACAGAACAACACAAAGACTGCAAATATTTACAGAAGACAGCTATATACAGCCGAGACGAACACACATTACAACACACAGCAGCGCCCTCTGCAACAGACAGTAGCTCACAAGTAGTGGAAACGTCCATAGCACGCAAAGCAGTCATACAGGATTCAGCAGGAGAGCGGATTCTCGGAGCTTTGCTCTGTGGTCTCTCCAGAAGGCTGGAACTTCAGCTGTCTCTTCTCGCTTTCGTTGGCGACTCATTCCCAGTTTGTCGCCAAGCTCTGAAATCACTAAGGCAATACCCGGCCACCGTCCAATACAGATTACTGTAAACCATTCTTGTTATGATGGCACTATACGTAAGAGAAATCTCAATTTCAGATTCGTAACAATATGTGAATTGTTTTGTAGGCGAGGAGGGGGTAATTCTTACCTCCTATTTTAATTCTCAATTTAAATTTTTAAACAAAACTTTTTATAATTATTATTTGCAATAAAATTAAAAAGTATTATGTATTATATGAATTCAAACATACGACTGTTAATAATGACTAATTCAATAACATTTAATATAAATTAATATTTTAATCTTAGATAACACGATTTTAACCGAGAATCCAAACCCAAATCTGTATGCAACATCAGTTCAAAGAACAGAATTATTTTTCTCAAGAAATCCTCAACATAAGTTTTCTTTTATTGTAATTTATAAATATTTCAAAATATATTTATTTATTTGCATAGAAAATATTTCAATAAGAAATTGAAATCATAAATCAAATTCATATTTACTTTTAAAAGAGGTGTTTTTTTTATTGTGCCAAGATTTTTTTATCGAATATCGCTCTTATCAAAAGAATCTGGGCTCAATATGGCGAAGACGCTCTGCTTTTCCTGTCCAAATAATTTGTATAGTAAAAATCAATTCAAAATTGGCTCACAGACCAACTCAGAACGGAAAACTCCAAACCTATAAACGAAATTTGTCTCTTAATACATGAAGTTTTGAACTTAAAAAAGTGTATCCTGCTTATTGAAAAATGTGCAATAACAATAAAGATATATGTGCTTGCTTTACCAATGAAGATATTTCTGTACAAAAACCTCTCTTTGACATCAGTATTATAAACTAAAAAAAGGAAATAATTGTGGAAAGTGGTATGAATATTTCTTCAAATGCCGTAAGACATTTATTTGCAAAGAATATTCGAACACCATGTTAATAGGATTTTCCTTTTAAGAAATGTTCAACGTTCCGAAGCACGCTATGATTTATATTTATGTGAATTTGGAAATTTTGATTTAATTTGAAAATGTATAATAATAAAAGTTTTTTTCTAAGAATAATAATAAAGTTTTCACTAAATTTGGATTCCTTATGAGCCGAATAATATTAAAAGATTCCTCTCAACCTAAAAATTTTAAGATAACTTAAAGTTGAATAATGGTATATATGTTCATAAAAAAACGAAAAATGCACAAATTCTTAAAATATCCTGTATAATAAGTTCCGTTTTCCTTAGGAACTATTATCAGCATATATGTTACCGTAAAAATGAATAATAGATTATTATTAATACTAACCGGTCATTATTAGTAATAACCAATCCTGTTAGTCTTAATATGAAGACTCTAATACTAGTCTAATACTAAGCCCTAGTGTTGCCTTACATCGTTATGAACTAAATTAAGCAAGAAAGTTAAAATGAAACAAAGTCATTTATCACTTTTTAAAATAAAGTAACAAAGATTTTAACACTGCAGTCCTTGTTAATCGCAACTTTTACTTTTTCCGAATGACTTGTAGGAAAGCTCTGTTCTTCAATGAACGGAGCATGATACGATTAAAAGGGGTATTGTGTGTGTGTATGTGTCTAGAGATCGTCAAATACGGGGAAGAAAAATCAAATGGAGGATTTGCGAGTTCTCTCGCTGTGCCCTGGAGGGTGCAGTCATGGTGGCAAAATTATTTTGACCGCATCATCGCATTGGAACACTCTTCCCATGGGAGGGATTAAGGAAAGGCCCTATTTTTAGTTGACTTTAGGTCATTACAGACTGACATTTTTTTAAGAATTTGTCATTCAAAGGTAACGCCCGCTTCACTGTTTTAGTCATAGATTTCTTAATTCTTTTCAAAATCTCTAGTATTTAGGAAATATTTCCATCTTCAATGGAGATTCTTGAAATGGGGTTAACATGACATGTTTGTAATTATATTCTTCCATATTTATATGGAGGAGGAAGAAAAAAATGAAAAGCACAGCATTCATATCTGACTATAGAAATGGTTAATGATATTGTAACAGATAGCATCTCTGACAGGTTCATTTAGAGTGTGGTGGCTGTCTATTGTGAGAAACACATAATCAGTAGGCCCCAGTAAGAAAAGAAACCAAGCCAGAAAGTTAAAATAAAACAAAATTATTTATCACTTTTTTAAATAAAGTAACAAAGATTTAACCGCTGCAGACCTTTTAAACGCAGCTGTTTATTTATTTCCAGTTGACTTGTAGAAAAGCTCTGTTCTTCAACGCACGCAGCACGATGGGATTAAAATGGATATTTCTATTTTACCTAGAGTCTTTAAAATACGTGGATGAAAAATTTCATGGCAGGTTTGATAGCTCACTCTCTGTGTCTTAGAAGATGCAGTAATAGTGGCGAAATTCTTTTGACGGAAGGAACATTTTTCGAATGGGAATGCCATTTATTTACAGGACGAAGACAGGACAGCACAAAGACGGAAAATATTTACAGAAGACAACTATATACAGCCGAGACGAACACACAGGACAACACACAGCCGCACTCTACAGAAGATAGTAGCTCACAAGTAGTAACAACGACCACATCACACAAAGCAGTTGGACAGAATTCAGCAGGACAGCTGATCCTCGGGGCTTTGCTCTGTGGTCTCTCCAGATGGCTGAAACTTTTGCTGTCTCTTCTCGCTTTCGTTGGCGACTAATTCCTAATTTTCAGCCAAGCTTTGAAGTCATTGTGGCTTAACCCGGGCACCGTCCAATACAAATTACTGTAAATCATTCTTCGTATGATGACACTATACTTAAGAGAAAGCAAAATTACATTTTCGTAATAATATGTGAATTTTTTGTCAGCGGGGGAGGATAATCATTACCTATTGTTTTAATTCGCAGATTAAATTTCAGAATTATCATAATTATTTGCAATAAAATTAAAAAGTATTATATAATGTCTGAAATCCAATATATGACAGTTAAAAAGGATTAATGCAATAGTTTCAAATGATTAGCCTTCATATCTAAGTACAAATATGGTTAATGATGAATGAATTTGGAGCACTTTTGTGTCATTCTTATTTCTTGTCTTAATTCACAAATTAAATTTTGGAATAAAACGTAATAATTATTGTTAACCATACAATTAAAAAGTATTATACAATGTCTGAAATTGAAATTGATTGTTTGAAATAATTCATGAATGAAGGTAATATGTGGTATGAGTGCAATACTTAAAAGATCAGCATTGATATATAACAATATAGATGGATAATGATGTGTAAATTAGGAGAAGGCGGATTTGGTGAAATTGCATATTTTAATTCGCAACTTAAATTTTTCAACTAAACTTGTCATAATTATTATTTGCAATAAAATTAAAAATTATTATATAATATATGAATTCAAACATACGACTGTTAAGAATGAATAATGATATTACATTTTATATAAAGTAATATTTTTATCTTGGATAACAAGGTTTTAACCGAAGATTCAAACCCAAAGCTGTATGGAGGATCAGTTCAAAGAACAGTGTTATTTTTTTTCATGAGATCATCTACACAAATTGTCTTCTCTTGTAATTTGCCAATATTTCAAAATATATTTATTTATTTGCATAAAAATATTTCAAAAAGGAATTGATATCATAAATCAAATTCATATTTTCTCTCAAAAAACAGTGTTTTTTATCATGCCATGAATAAAAAAATCGCTTTTATCAAAAGAACCTTGGCTCAATATGGCGAAAAAGTTCTGCTTTTCCTGTCCAAATCAATTTATATAATAAAAAAATAAATCAAAATTGGCTCACAGACCAACTCAGACCGGAAAACTCCAAACCCGTAAACAAATTTGTCTCTTAATACGTAAAGTTTTGGACTTAAAAAAAGTTTATTCTGCGTATTGAAAAAAATGCAATAACAATAAATACATTTATATGTGCTTGCGTGCTTTACCAATGAATATTTGTTTACAAAAACGTCTCTTTGACTTCGGTATTATAAACGAAACAAAAAGGAAAATCAAATTATGGAAAGTGGTATGAATATTTCTTCAAATGCCTCAAGACATTTATTTGCAAAGAATATTCGAACTCCATGTTAATAGGATTTTGCTTTTAAGAAGTGCTCAAAGTTCCGAAGTACGCTATGATTTATATTTATGTGAATTCGGAAATTTTGATTTAATTTGAAAATGTATAATAATAAAAGATTTTTTCTAATAATAATAATAAAGTTTTCACTAAATTTGGATTCTTTATGAGCTAATTAATACTAAAAGCTTCCTATAATCTGAATATTTTAAGATAATTTAAAGGTGAAAAATCATATATGTATTCATATAAAAACGAAAAATGCACAAATTCTTAAAATATCATTTATAATAAGTTCCGTTATCCTTAGGAACCCTTATCAGTATATATGTTACGGTCAATAGGAATAACAGGTTATTACTAATTGGTCATTATTAGTAATAACCAATAAGGTTAGTCTAAATATGAAGACTTTCTCAAGGCTCACTCTCAGGCAGGAGTTCAAGCAAGGATTTTTTTTTCTGTGAGGAGACTGACTTTCGTTCAACAATATTGACCCCTCGTGACGAAAAAATCACCTGAAATTGAGGTCTTAGAGATAAACAATTTTTTTACAGAAATAAAACAATAAGCTACAACTTCCAATTTAACAGAAAATTTCAGTGGCATAATATAAATTGAAAAAAAACACTCACAGTCAAAATTATTAAAACAAATAGAAAAGTACATACCAGTAGCATATAAAACTTCTACAAAAATCGCAGAAAAAAATCCCTTCCTTGCATACATGCCTAAAGGTGAGTCTTGATAAAATCTTCAGGTTGAATTCTTAAGTTGTTTTTTGATTCTATTTTGATTCTTTTTGCTTTCATTAACTTGGTATTTTTTTAAAGTTTGATTAAATTAATTGAGATTAAGTTAACTGAAATGTCTATTTCATGTGTGTGTGTGTGTGTGTGTGTGTGTGTGTGTGTGTGTGTGTGTGTTACCATCATCTATAAAGCTGGGTATAGTTAAAAATATCCATGTCTTTTTCTCCTGCGTCATTATAAACGAACCTCACATTTTGTTTTGACAAGTAGCAAATTAGACAGGGATTTTTGTTGTTGTTGTTGCTTGTTTGTTTGTTTAAGCTCCAATTTTACTAACCTTAAACAATCTCTTTTTTATAACAGGTTTTCCAACACTTTGCTTTACAAGTAGTGGCCCATCTTGTGCTGAATTCGGGACAAATTGTAACATAAGATTTTTGATAACATAAGAAGGAATAATATAAAGTTCCTTATAAAGGACCTAAAAAAGGTACTTGGATTCTTGACTTATTCAGAATAAGTAGAATAAAATAAATAAGTTTTCCTTAGCATCCGTTATTGAAAAAATATGAAATCAACTCAATTTCTGATATTTGTGGGATTAATGACGGAATCTTTTTTCCGATGTTTATGATGAATTCTTTTTAAAGTTTATTGATGAATATAAGATGCTTTCTAAATGCAATATTTCATCTTTATGAATTAGATATTCGTTGAATACCAGTGCAAATCCACTGTTATTTTTCTCAGCTTGATTACGTTTCAATTGCTTAAAATGAGAAAAGTGGCTTATGAAATAACTGACTTTCGGCTGTAACAATCAAGATTTTACACAGTTCTTCGGAATTTTATGCAAAAGGGTAAATCTTATGCATAATATATCCAAGACTGATCTTCTAATAAGATGATCAATTTGGCTTCACATTTCAGCACATCTTTAGCATTTGAATGATTTGAATTTCGTTTTTATATCATTCAACTTTGTGAATATATATTTATCATTATATATTATGACTCAAAACTATCTAGCAACCACGTTTGCTCTCAATGGTATTAAAGCAGATGCTTGGTGTTATTAAAATTCTTAAAAATAAGTGAATGTAAGGAAACATTTGACATGAGCATTATTCTTTATAAAACGTTGAATTTCATCCTAATTTTTTATGATTAATATATTTTGTGTATTTTGCCAATTTATTTGGCAAATAAGACGGTAGAGTTTTTAATATTTATAGATGCAGGTCTCTCTCTTCGGCAGCTTCCAAATAGAAATCTACCATTAAAACTCATTCGAAATTTTTTTAATATTTTTAAACATTTCTCTTAAATAAAAAAAAAACTTATTTTTTATTTTTATTTTCAATTAAAAGCACAACAACATTGGACTACATGAACAAGGAATAAAATTAATTTTTATTTATTATAGCAAATAAAAAGTAGTATTTTTATACTTCGTTACATGTTGAAATAAAAATAATATGCTTTTAATTCAACATGTAACATTTATAATAAGGTAATTTTCATATATTTTTAACTAATATTTTAATAAAACTAAGAAATCGATTGAAATTCCATTGCAAGAATTAAAATCATTGTTAATATTTATATTTCAAACTCTTAAAATTTCTTAAAAATTTATGAAACTTAGGATATCACTTCACGACAAAGAAATTGTTGCCATTTAAAATAAATATTTCTAGGTTTGGAACGATGTTTACATAACTTTTGAGTAATGATATTTATATTAATTACATGGGAAAACTTTAATATTTTACTTAGTTATTACTCATTTATTTTACTTCAATTATTTCTTAATTTTAATAAAAATTCTCAAAGCGCTTTGAGGTATACAGTTATGCTATATAAACCAGATTTGAGCCAATTAAGATAGCTCTAATTCATATGAATTGTACAGAGCACCAAGAATCATACATATATAGACCAAAAACTTGTTCATTTCGTTATTAACAGCGATTTCAAGAAGATATGTATAAATAATAGAATATTTATAGCTTAAAGGATGTTTGTACATGAAATATTTAATGTTGGTATATAACATAAAACACCATCATTAAATATATAAGTTAGAAAAACATTCAAGTTATATTATAAAAAGCTGCAAATTCCACATACAGTAAAAGCTCTTTATTCGCGGGGTATATGTTCCATAAATATGCCGCGAATACAGAAACCGTGAATAAGGAATGATAATTTATATGGGATTGTAGGGGATACGTTCCGATCTGAGAAAATAATATATATATAAATCAATTTAATTGAAATTTTTGAACATTTTGATTAAATATCTTTAGGCCTAAACAATAATTTGAAGAATTTTGTCATTTTCTCTTGCTTGGCATTTTCAAAAGCTTCTTCCATTCAGACTGATACGCAGCAGTCGCATTAACAATTTGCCTCTTAAAAATAAGACTTCGTTCCATAGACGGATCAATGTTCATAAAGAAATCGCAAAGCTCATTTGCCATTCTCAAACCTTCACTGAGATTTTTCAAATCAAATGTCACGTTTCCAGTTCTTGTTGAAACCTCTTCTTCAATTGGCTGAGAAATTAACATTTCCTCCAAGTCGGTTTCAGTCAGATCTTCATCTTGCGATTCAAGCAATTCCTGAATGTCCCCAGATTTGATCTGTTCGAACCCCTCTCTTGCTATTCCATTCACAATTTCGGCTATGTTTGCAGTTTGCATTGAACAACATTCTTTAAACAAAGTTGTAACAACATGTATTTTACTTTTTTTATTAGTCCATTTGACGGTATTTACAAAGGATATTGTGTTAGATGCCTATTGGAATCCTTTTATTATTATGTATTTACTTATTAGATCAGCAAATAAAGACATTTTAACCGTGAATATAGAAATTGGGTGGCATTTTTTTAATCCACGAATAGTGAAAACGCGAATGAAGGAAGCGCGAATAAGAAGCTTTCACTGTAAATTATTTTATTGTAAATTAAACCAAAATGGACAGCATTCAAAATTATATTTTCAATAAAATAATCCTTTATTACATCATCTTTAAAAAACTCATCGCAGAATTTCTAATTTTTTTAAAAAAATAAAATTACACCTGCGATCAATAGAAACATCAATTAGGTTGTCTTTAATTTTTTTTTTCTTTTTCAAAAAGGATTTCACAGTTTTTACATTTGTAAAAAAAGATTCAAACCACTTTTTTTTATTAACTTATACACGCAAGCTCAGAAAAAATTATTTGTATCGTCTAATATTTATGCTTGACTAAAGCCTTACTTACTACACTTTTGTTACAGATTCAAATAGTTTTAGCACAAGTTTTAATAAAATACATTATTTGTATTGAATTCATGTGAAAGTCACAGATGCAAACGATTATTTTTTTATTATATTTATTTACATTTGAAAAAATTCAAACCACTTTTTTTATTAACTTATACACAAAGGCTCAGAAAAAATTATTTGTATTGTCTAATATTTATACTTGACTAAAGCCTTGCTTACTACACTTTTGTTACAGTTCAAATTGTTTCAGCACAAGTTTTAATAAATACATTATTTGTATTCATTTCAGGTGAAAGTCACAGATGCAAACGACTATTTTTTATTACATTTATTTATATTTGAAAAAATATATTCAACACTCTTTTTTTATTAATTTATACACGCAAGCTCAGAAAAAATTATTTGTATCGTCTAATATTTATACTTGACAAAAAACTTACTTACTACACTTTTGCTACAGATTCAAATTGTTTTAGCACAAGTTTTAATAAAATACATTATTTTTATTCATTTCATGTGAAAGTCACAGATGCAAACGATTTCGCTGTTTCTTAGAGCATCATCAAAATCCATTTATTTAGTTATTTATTCACCAACTTAAAGCATTTACGAAAATTTATTTTGCCTGTCACAATGAATTTATTCAAACGAAATATTTATTTAAAATGCATAATCTATTTAAGAGGTTACTTTTCATTTATTAATGTATTCGAATGTGTCACGGTAAAAATATTCATTTGCATATTTATTTAAAGCAAATTAATTCTGCCTTTGAAAATGACTTATTGCTTCTTTTGTGAATTAATGAATTATATTTGTTTGATATCGTTACAGAGTATTTTCGTTGCTGTTTCTTTTAATGCTGAAATTATAGTAGGATTTTTGTTTTGTTTTTTTTATACACAAAATACACTAGAACAAATAACTTTATGCTATTATTGTTTAATCCAAACTTTACGGTAATATTGCTTTTTTTTTCAGCAGTGAATATTTAAGGTATCCGACTACTTTAAAAACACGGGTTATCGACCACATTGGATAATTTTTTTTAGTTGTTATTTCTTGTAATTTATAATTTCTTCTTTCCAAAACAATTTATCTTTACTAGGGAAAGGAAGGCTTGACTTACTAGCCAGGGTCATATATTTTTTCAGCTAAAATTTGTCTTTAATTTCAATTTCTTTTAACTTTAAAGTTTATAAATGTTCTCCCCGTTAACATGATATCTCAAAAACTAATAGAGATACTTACATAAAAAACCCAGCATGTGATTTAAATAATATGGGGAATAAAATGAACCAAGCGTTTTATTTTTAGTGAAGTATTTTTTTCATTTATAGATGTTTTTAATAAAAATTAAATCATAAATTTATGAAAAAAAAATGCATATTTGCATATATTTTACCCATAACTTTTAAGCATCTCAAAATGTTTCTTATATTTTGGTTCCTTTCATTCATCATTACATTCTATAACTTGTGTAAAAAGAAAAAATAGGACTAATTCATTACAATTTCCTGTAGAATGTTAACCGTTTTGGTTAAAGTTCATTAAAATTTAGTGCAAATTTTCCTCTTTCTCAAAATATGTAATATTTTCAAATCTAAACAACACATCTATACACATCTAAAAACCACAGTATCGTGGTGACATCTTAATAAGCCAGTAAC
Organism: Argiope trifasciata; assembly: GCA_026543055.1. NCBI lineage: Eukaryota > Metazoa > Arthropoda > Arachnida > Araneae > Araneidae > Argiope > Argiope trifasciata. The sequence goes on along the minus strand of JAPMOQ010021783.1, from coordinate 470,290 downwards.
TGCCACTGAGCATCGGTGTCCACTTTTGTATAGTGGATAAGTTACTGGACTTCAAACCCAAACATCGCAGGTCCGATTCTTGGCGGAATTCAACCTCCACATTGGCACAATTCCGCCAACACTTACACCAAACACCTTGTCTTCCAGTTTTTGGGGGGGAAAGAAATGAGTTCGTAAATAAGCGGGAGTGTATTTGCAGTATATGTATAGTCTGATAAGTCTATATACTGCTGAAAGTTTAAAATAAGCAACATTTCTTAAAATTCTTCAAGTTTCTATTCAAACTATATTATTATATGTTTTAGATCAAGCTGGATTTAAAAAGTCGATTTTAACACGGAAGAATGCAATAGAAATCAATACGGTGATCAGTGAGTAAGCCCTGATTTCAAAATTAAATATCTCTACAAAAACATCGATAGAATTATGCGGTAAACAGCAGGTTTATTAGCAAAACTGTAAAAATAATGTACAAAAATAAGAAAATTTAGTTACAAAAATCGTTAACAGATGGCGTTCTGCGCTTTAAACTCTTTCTCTGAAAGGAGTCTTTAAAGAAACAATAAAGTGATGCGGTCTTTGCAATCAAACTGTTCACAGTTTTTAAAAATGAGTTGGCGTAATCGAACAATGAAATTTGGCGTCACGTCTTGCAATGTCTCAACGGAAATGGAATCCCATGCAACACCAATCAACGATTCAAGTTCCACTAGAGTGGCGTGATTGTTTCTACAGACAGTGTCTTTCAATGCTCCCCACTGAAAGAAGTCACAAGGAGTCAGATCGGGAGTCATTTTTTATTTTTGACGTCACACTGAAAGCGTCTATGGGCATTGTGATTAGAGCGCCATTTGTAAGCGATTTTCGCAACTAAATTTTCTAAACTTTTGAACAGCATTTTTACAGTTTTGCTAATAAGCGTACAGTTTACCACATAATTCTATCGATCTTTGTTGTAGAGATATTTAATTTTGAAACCATGGCTAATTTGCTGATCACCCTGTATTAGTAATAAATTTTGTAAGAATGAAATCAATAAACTTAGGCAAAAACTGTGACTATTCCTGAAATGTGTGTGATATAAACTATTCAGTAATGATTCAAAAAAATTTTAAAATTCTTAAACTCTTACTGCTATTTATGAATAAAGGCAGTTTAGGATTTCGCTTTTGGCAATATTTATTAAAAGCAATCTGATATTAATTTTTTAAAGTACGAATATGTAAATATCATATCAAACTTTGAAGCTGTTATTTTTAAAAGCATCAAGGGACGAATATTTTATATTAGCATTCATATGCAAAATAAAAGCTTTAACATAAAAGCGGAAATCATGGATTATATTAATGTCACAGTCGAAAAAAATGCAAGTTGTTGTGATATGAATAAATGAATTTCAATGCAGTAAATAATTAGTTGGGATTTGATTTAAACAGAAAAATTGATTACATTTTTTGAAAATAAAATCTTTTAATAGCCTAAGGAATCAGGCAAAGTAACAAATAAGTTTCTGAAATCTCCATAACCGATCAAAAGATTTTTATGAAAAATAAATTTAGAACTGACAAAATAAGAATTAGTTATTTTTAAACTCTAAACTGTTTTTGTCCTTTTCTTTTCATCATGTGAGAACATGGCGTTCTTCTCACATGATGTGAATAAATTGGTGATAAATTGCTTTTAAGGTATTCATTTTTCGCTTTTAATGTTACTGGAAGATAATGCAGAAAGTTGTCACATTTGGAGATTTATCGACAACTATAGTTAAGCCTTGATTTCCAAACGATTCATT
>JAPMOQ010021783.1:452570-463649 GCA_026543055.1 Argiope trifasciata | reverse complement strand
GTGTGTGTGTGTGTGTGTGTGTGTGTGTGTGTGTGTGTGTGTGTTGGCGTTCTACGGGCAAGACCGTTGGACCTACAGCTACCAAATTAGGTACATATATACCTTGGAGGTCGGAAATGTGCACCTCGGAGCCCTTTTTTCGAATTTTTAATTAGAATTTGAATTGATTAAAAATTAAGCGAAATTTCGACGTTTTTCCGCAATAACTTCCGAAAATATTATCGCACAAACATGATTTTTACATCAATTTAAAGATTAAAAAATTAGCTTTCTAGTTGTGTATCAGTGTTTTAATGTATAACTTAAGCTTATATTTTTAACAAATGTTTAAAGAAATATTTTAACCATGTTGTTTTATCACGTGACTGGATTAAATAAAAGAAAACAATGACGGAAGTTCAAATAAAAAACTACAAATATCATCGCAAATTAAATATAAAGAAATGCAACTTTTAGCACGTGACTGGATAAAATAAAAGAAATATAAAATGTGATATTTTCTAAAAAAATAAATGCAAGGCAAAGGATTCTATGATCGTTTGAAATATCTAAATAATTAATTCAATAAATTATCTTTATTTATACAGGATATGCATTCGAATTCCGGTTCATTGGCCAATTTGTAAAATATTATTAATGGGCATATATATTTTATTTAATACTATTAATTTGATATAAATGAAGTAAATAATTACATTTTATGTAGCTTGAGTCAAACAATGCATTTATGAATAATGAGTTTTAATTTTCTTCATACTTTGCTTTGTGAGCCATATTTTACAAAATATTTTTAATTAATATTTTAAATGAAAGTTTCTACATCAATCAGTCTTCTAAATCAATCATTAAAACTGACTGGTTTATAAAATTAAAGAATATTATTAGGAAAACGCTTTCTTTTAGAATTTTCAGTCCATCATCTTAAAGAAAATACTAATTTCAGGCCAATCAATGCCCGGAGTTACTTCAAGGCTAATGAATATGTGATTTAATTGAAATTTTTAGAACCCATTACTCATGGCGAACCAGATAGTCGCCAAAGGCGTCTAGTTAGAAATAAAATAGTGCTGAATAACGTAATTTTAAAAAACTTATCACTTAAATTTCTTTTTACGATAATTTTGTTATAGTTAAAATATTTAAATACGTAGAAATAAGATACTTGTTTCAGTATTAATTAAAAATAGCAAACGATTTTTTTCCTTCAACATAAGTAAAAAACACAAACGATAATTCCATACTTTCTACCATAAACGGTATTGGTTTGCATTTAATTGGAAGAATAATACTTACAAATGATAATTAATTCCTTTAAAAGCATTTAAAATGCAGGGATAAATTCCCAGTTCTTACTGACTAATACAAGCTTTTGATATTTGATATTGGTATATTTATACTTTGATATTATTTATTTTTCAGTTAATACTTAATTATTCGATAGCAATAAGAACATTACCTATGGCTGCTTTAATATTTAATATTTCTTTTTTACTTCAGCGGAGAAGAAATATAGAAAATGTATTGTATTCATCAAAAAGATTAAATCCGAGATTTTGATTAACGTCTTCATTTTGAATCTTCTCAGAGATTAAAAAAAAATCATATTTTTGGAATGTCAGTCAATCTGCTTTATTTGTATATCTGTTGCAAAGATAACTCATAGACGCTTTGAAATATGCATTTTTTTCTAATTATCATTTTACAATACTTTCACGTAACAATTAGAATTATTCTGTAAATGATCAGTATATAGATCTAAAACAATTAAAGTGTTGTTATATCTTTTGTAATCAAATCTATCACATATGATTGGTTATATTTAGATAAAGATGACTCATATAAATACACTGATGGAAAATAAATCCCAACACTAGGAAGGAGCTGCGCTAGATAAACGAAATTTGGTAGGCGTGTTTATACATCTGAAAGATGACGTCGATTCAAATTTCGGGCTACGCGCGTAAGTGTGGCGCTAGTAGCGACACTATGAACATGCAAATGAGGTTTGCTTTAAATAAGCGCTGTAAGGCTCGTGATCGTTGTTTACAGTTCAGATTTGACGTAGTGGGTTAATGTTAATTAAGGATGCCTCTGAGAAGACGAAGAATCCATTATCAACAGCTCACTGAGTTTGAACGAGGTCGTGTTGTAGGGCTACGAGAAGGTGGATTTTCTTTCCGCGATATTGCTGAAAGACGTGGCAGGAATGTATCCACTGTGCATGAGTATTGGCGGCAGTGGTCAAGGGAAGGTACTGCCTCAAGAAGACCAGGTTCCGGGAGCCACGTGGTACTACTGAGAGGGAAGACCGTCGTATTCGGCGTATGGCTGTGGCTAATCGTACTGCGTCTGCAACTAAATTCGAGCTGCCGTTGGCACCACTGTGACACAACGAACTGTTACAAATCGGTTACTTCCAGGACAGCTCCGAGCCAGACGCCCTGTACAGTGCATTCCACTGACTCCAAACCACTGTCGTTTGCGACGTGAGTGGTGTCAAGCTAGAGCTCATTGGAGGACGGAGTGGAGATCTGTTGTGTTTTCTGATGAAAGCCGGTTCTGCCTTGGTCGCAGTGATAGCCGTTTGTTGGTTAGAAGGAGGCCAGGTGAACGCCTGCTAGTGACCTGTCTGCGGCCTAGACACACAGGACTTACTGCTGGAGTTATGGTTTGGCGAGCAATTTCGTATGACAGCAGGAGCACTCTCATGGTTATCCCACGCACCCTGACTGGAAATTTGTTCCTCAGTCTAGTAATACAACCTGTTGTGCTGCCATTCATGAACAGCATTTAAGGGGGTGTTTTCCAACAGGATAACGCTGGCCCTTATGCCATTGTTGTAACCCAACATGCTCTACAGAGTGTCGACATGTTGCCTTGGCCTGCTAGATGACCAGATCTTTCACCGATCGAGCACGTATGGGACATCATTGGACGACAACTCCAGCGTCATCCACAACCAGCATTAACCATCCCTGCATTGACCGCCTAAGTGCAACAGGAATGAAACTCTATCCCACAAACTGATATCCGACACCTGTACGACCCCATGCATGCACGTTTGCATGCTTGCATTCAAAATTCTGGCGGTTACACCGATTACTAATGTACCAACATTTCACATTTGAAATTTCTCTTCTCGCCAATGGCTCTACCTGTGATCTTGAAACTTTACTCAATTAAATATGTTACCTAGACAAATGTATTCCTAAAATTTCATTACTGTAGAAGAATTTTTTCTTGGTGTTGGGATTTTTTTTTTCCATCAGTGTATAATTCGATTATTTCATACCCTGAAATTTCAATAACGGGCTTTTTTTACGATTAAAACATTATCTTTCCTGTCATAAGTACATTTCCTATCTTAAATTAGTAGGACTGGTCTCCCTAAAACTTTCTCTCATATATTCTAATAAAGGTATTATCCCAGAAAACAACTTGCCTAACAGAGTAGTTACGAAATATTAACCTTTGACATCAATTTGGCATTTTAATCCAGTATATAGGGCCACCTTTGGTGAGTTATTTAATGACTGATCCCAGAATAATTACGAAATATTAACCTTTGACGTGAATTTGGCATTTTTATCCAGTATATAAAGCCACCTATGGTGAGTTATTTAATTATTGATCCCAGAATAATTACGAAATATTAACCTTTGACGTGAATTTGGCATTTTTATCCAGTATATAGAGCCACCTTAGGTGAGTTATTAAATGATTAATCCCTGACATGTGGTTAATAACAGACAAAAATTGAGTTTCTGTTTTAGATACGTTTTTCGCAACGGACTGAAACTAAAATTTGACACAAAATCTCACACCAAATTGTACTTTTTCGGGTCATTAGGTTTTTCAGTCATCGCGTATACATGTTTCTGATAGTACGGACCGACAGACAATCAATAACTTTTTAAATCCGTCTCAAAATTTGATAGGCTGTCTGGACTATACTCTGTGTATCACATTTTGGATATTTAGCACCCATTTTTTCTAGTTATATTAAATTATATTTTAAATTGCTCAAACTCTGATAGATATCTATGAAGTTGGTACGACTCAAAATTTGATAGGTGTCTGGACTATACTCAGTGTATCACATTTTAGATATTTAGCTCTCATTTTTTATAGTTATATTAAATTATATTCTAAATTTCTCAAACTTTGTTAAACATTTACAAAATTGGTACAAAGACCGTATACCGAATTTCATCCGTCTATCTCTGAACATTTTTGAGTTATCTTTGTCAAAGACAGGCAGACTGACGGACATTTTCTCAAATGTGTTTTTTGAACTCAAGGAGATATAAAACACAAAGATTCATCAGAATCTCGATTTTGATTTTTTTCAGCGATTTCAATACTTTTTTCTGCTTTATTTGTATATCTGTGGCGATTCATATACTTTTTGTATATCTGTAGCAATTCAATTCATATAATTTGTATATCTGTAGCAATTCAATTTATATAATTTGTATATATGTAGCGATGTCTATACTTTTCCTGCTTTATTTGTGTATCTGTGGCGAAGAAAACTCATAGAGGATTTGAAATATGCATTTATTCTAATTATCATTATATAATTCTTTTACGCAACGTTTGAATCATTCTGTATATAGCAGTGGTGGGGAAACGTTTTTTAAGACGGGCCATTTGTAATAACTAGACGATTGTAGCGGGCCAAAGAATAATGCTTAATCGTTAAAAAATTTATGTGTTCTATAAACATATACATATATTAATACATACACTTATTATTTTAATAGTAAGAAAGCAAAAGGTAAGAAAATTATAAGCACAAAATATAAAATGAATTTAGTGTAGTTCTTGATGTGAAGTATTATCACTTTATTTTCTGGTGTCATTACTGGTTGATGGTGCATGAGAAAAATGAAATTGAGACTGTTTTATCAAAATTTCATCATAGTCCGGTTCCATTTGCGAAGCAGAAATTCTTAAAACTGATGAAAGGTGCTCATCTGTAATTCTGTTTCTTAAAGAAGTTTTCCTAAGCTTCATTGTTGAAAAGATTTGTTCGCATATTATAAGATGAGCCGAACATTGTCATTATCTTCATTGCATGAGTAATTAGATTTGGGAAATTATCTGGACTTAAATTTTTATAAAATTCTAGTAATGGTACTGTATGAAAAGTTTGTTTCAGGAGAGTATTACAGTTCAGTTCTATTAACTCAAGTTGAAAATTTGCATCAACTTCTTCGTAATTAACATTGAATGGGGTCCCCAAAATACTAAATTCTGGTTCCATTTATCTAAAGTCCTGAAATATCCTTTCAAATTCTGAAGATAGTTTTCTCAAATTAATTTCGTATTTTTTAATCTTATTGTTTGAATAGTGAATTTTAAAGATTGTATTCTTGGAAAATGAGAAAAATTAGATTTAGAGATTTTATTAGCAAATAATAATAACTGTAATTTGAAACTCTTCAGGTATTGCCAAATATCGTGAAGAAACTGATTTTTCCCTTGCAATTTGAGATTAAGTTTATTCATGTGTACGAGGAAGTCTGTAAAAAAAGCGAAATCAGAAAGCCACGTTTCGTTTTCTAAGACGTCAAATTGATTATAAATGTCTTTATCAAGAAGAAAATTCACAATATCGTCTTTTAAATCCCAAATTCTTTCAAATACTTTTCCAGCACTTAACCAACGAACTTTTGAATAATACAGGATATCGGAATGCTCAGCATGTCCACGTCCATTCTTCTTTAAAAACTCGACATTCTGAATCCACTTTTCTTTTTTTAACGTCCATTTTAGACGTTGCCTACTACGGAGAATAACACACAAAAACGCAATTGACGAAAGCTTACTACTAACTAATGCTCTTGCGCGGGTGTTTGTTGAGGCAGTGAGAGTTTCGGGGATTACACAAACAATTACTTGAGTCAGAGCGGGTCGTTGCAGGTGACTGACTAAGTCGGTAACTAACTGATCTTCGGGCGGCCTCGCTTGTATTTATACCTACCTGCAAGGATTGTTCGGGAATTGGAGTTTTGCGGTTCTTTCGGGAAACAGAACAATGAATCGAAAATGCGAGAGTGTCTGGAAGTTTCGAGCGAAGAGGAGTCAGCTGTTTGGGTCGGATGGATTTGTCCAGAATACTATTGTGTTTTGAATATCGACGCAGGTAGTTTTTATGCCGGTCGTCACATTACGAAGTAAGAATGGGTTCAAACATTCTCACGACGGCACTCTTAAACGGGCCGGATTAAACCTTTCCGCGGGCCGAACTTGGCCCGCGGGCCGTAGTTTCCCCATCACTGGCATATAGACACTAAAGGTCTAAAACAATTAAATTGTTGTTATATCTTTTATTATCAAATATATCACATATGGTTGTTATTATTAATCCTATAATCTATCACATATAGGATTATCATGAACGTAGTATACTTTATACGAGTAGGTAAAAAAATTTATTTCGTTCTATTTGTATCTAAATTCGGTAACCTCACGTTTATTATGAAATCAGTGTTTATCTACAAAGTGATTGCTGACAGATCAAACAATATAAATTAAAAATAGTTTTTACCCAATTTCTAAAAAATATATAATTTTTAACCTTAAAAAAAATTATTAAAAATGCCAAAAATTATAAAAATATATTACTAAAAAAATAAATATTAAAATACTAACGACGGGAAGATTAAATTATTAAATTATATTAATTTTAAGAATACGTAAAATTATTGGAGATTTTTCTATAATTTCATTTTAACAATTTATATTTCTCTGGAATAGAAAATTTAATGAGTTTTTCTATATTTTAAGGAGTTTACATGATTTTACTATATTTTTAACTTCAAGGTATTATCTACAAACAGTAAAAAAAAAATTATGTAGAAATGAACGAATTATTATTTTCAAACGTTTCAGACTTGCTTAAATATTTGTGTACGCAGAATATTCTGGAAATTCTTTCTTAAAAAGGGATCTTCTCCGAATTAAAAGAGAAAAAAATCATAATTTCTAAATAATTTGATAAGAAAAATTTCAATAATTAGTGAGCAAAAAATTATTCTGCAAGTTATTTTCTAGAAAGAAAGATGACTCCTCACACTTTTTCTTGTTTGGTAGGCAAGGATTATCAGAAATTTTCCTTTCATGTAATCTTAATATTAACCTTCCAGCAGTCGGGCGTATGTCAATGAATTTCGTTTTATACTTTTAGATCTGGTGGCGATGGGAACGCCTGTCTGTGGCTATTTGTCCTCCTCCCTTTGAACTACTTTCAATTGTCTTCGAAAGTTTGTGGCGTTAATAGGTCTCTGCCGGTCAGATATTTGTATTTTAGGGATACGCGCGACCGTTCATGTAAGCTTTTGTTACATCTGATTTTGTATGATTTTACAAATAAATTTGAGTTGTTTTAGACTGGTGTCAGTTGACAAATGCACTTACGAAAGAAAATGTTGAAAAAAAGCACCCATGTCTCTATAAAGTGAGCTAAAATCAAAGGTGCTAAAGAGAAAAGCCTAACAAGGTATTGAAGAAGTGGATGAGACGTCAGGGAAAAAAGTTGCAAACCCTACCAAAAAGAAAAGCAGACTAGAATCACGAGGTTCAGTTGAGAGATTTGCCAGAAATTTTTGTATATGAAGAACACTAAAGGCATTTGCTCAAACTGCAACGCTTCCATGATATAACAATGAAACTATTTTATTCCTTTTCACATCTCACTTTCAATTACTTTTTCCTTTTTATACATAAACTCTGGATTATTTTTTGCGCTTTTATGTTTTATATGCAATTTGTTCTATCAAAATATCGGCAATTTCATTTAAATTATTTTCAAATCAATTCAGTTAAGCTTTGGTCATTTTATATTGCTATTGCAATCTATGTTTATATTGTTTTTGCTTCTTTTTAAATAAAAAAAAATGTTTAAAGTAATTGTGGTTTTTAATCCTAATCTATTTACAATATAATTTTAATAGTTAAGATTTTGAAAGTTTACATTTTACTATAACGTATGTGGGAAATACGCGAGACCTTTCTTGTTGGTATGACGGCCACGCCCCCTGGAAGGGTAAAAAAAAATTTAATATCTTTCAATAAAATAGTTTTTTTAAATCGATCGATTCGTTGTTCCGTTTTATTTTTTTGTTGTTATCCATTTGTTTTCCAATTGTTATTTTTTAAAAACAATGTTAGAGTCAAAATAAATTAATTACTGGAAAAATACTCGTATACAGTCTCGTTTAATTAGTCTCCGTATCTGACTCTTGTTTCGGGACTTTCTACTTCGTTAGATCGTCTGCTTTATCGCTCAATCGTTAGTAAATAAATAAAAAATGAAATCGTTCACTAGCAATAAATATGATTCGAAACAAGCTCTAAGAAAATCGTCTGCTTTGTTTTGAAAATTTGTGTTTCGTTCTAAATCAATTTATTTGCAATCGAAGGGGAAAAAGCAGACACCCAATTTTATTCTGCTATTAATTATCACAGATGAAAACTAAAATTTCCTTTGTAAAGGTAATAAGGAATTTTAAGAAAAATATGCATTTAGATTTCTTATAACTGCTTAGATATTATTAAATATATTGCCAATATAATTAAACTTATGTGAACTTTAAACTTTCCTATGGCAACACCTTTTTTAATTCCTTCTATTAGTTCACACTCTCTCTATGTTTATTTATTGATATATCTTGTTAAAATTTTCAATCATTAATAAAATACTTTTTATTCATCCACTTGAATTCAAGCACATTTTTTTAAACTTGTTGTGGATGATACTTGATGTTAATACAATTTTTTTCAAATATTAATTCATTTATTGAATTTAATTAATTTTTAATACTTTAAATAAAGTTTTAGTAATTTGTAACGAAAATTTTAATAAACAGACAGTAGCTCGACCGGTAAAATGCAAGAATTTCAGTATTTTTCACTTAAAGGTGAAGAATGCGAATTCAGTTCGTGCGAAAATCAATAATTTCTTGATACTTAATAATTTTTTGATAATTATTTCATAAAAAGTAAGTCAAATGTAAAATTTTTAAACAATTCTTTGTTTTCCTAAGTTTGAATTGAATTTATTATTATTATATATATATGTACATAGATTTCAAGACGTTGGAAATTAGAAAATTATATTGTAATGGTAGATTTACACTCTGAAAGTTGTAAGGAGGCAAGTTGTCAAAAAAGGCTGACAAATATTGCTCCGTAGGCAAATACAGATGTATTGACCTCTTATTTTATTCGCTGTATTGTACTTTTTTATTTGGTAGCGGTTTTTTTTACCACTTTAAAAAAATTAATCATTTATCTTAGAATATTTATATTTCTGATGCTGATTATATTTAATCATTTTTTAAATTTTAAATTGAGATATGTTAATCAATTTTTAATTATTTTTTTCCAGGTTTCTTCCTGTAAATATCCATAGTTTTAATACGATTCGTAGTAAAAAAGGAAAATCCATGGGCGTCAAAACGGCAATTTAAAGCCAAGCATGGAATGCCTGAATCTGTCTTATGAAATTGTGGCAAACATAAATCGGTCCATCTCTGCAAATGTGCTACCTACTGGAAGAATGTAAACCCGGTATATTGAGAATCAGCTATTATAGGACTAAAAAAATATTACTAGAGTTCAATACAAATTTTTAAAAGTTATAAAAAGGATTTTAAAGTTGCAGTTTATTATTCATTCACAAATTGCTTTTTTTAAATCACTCTATCAGAATTTATTTTGATCTCAATATATCAGATTGGTTTAAACTCGGCTTCTATTAGGTTGGTGCGTATGAAATGTCGGATTCTCTTTACATGCGGACGTTTGTCTCCCTGTTTTCGTTATACTTTTGTCTTTGGCATAACCTCATTCATAGTCGTATTGTCCATTGCCAGAGACTCATTTCAGCAAAATAGGTTTTCTCGAAGGTCTTCCCTTTTGTTATTTCTTTTGAGTTTATTGCCGATTGAATTCTGCCGACATTCGCGTCATTTTCTTATATGAGTACAAACTTGGTAATAGTGCTGCAAAAGCTGCACGCAACATAAACCAAGCGTTTGGGGAGAATACGGTTAACGATCGGAAAGTGCAGCGTTGGTTCGAAAAATTTCGGACTGGCGATTTTTCACTGCAAAATGAGCCACGCGGAAGACCCAAAACGTCTGTGAAGAATGATGACCTGAAGGCTCTAGTGGAAGCGGATCCAGCCGTATCCACGAGGGAACTTGCTATCAGGATGAAAGTTGACCATACAACGATATTGAGACACCTTTCTGAGATTGGCAAGGTTAAGAAGATGGACAAGTGGGTACCGCACGCACTGACAGAGCGAAATAAGCTGGAACGAACTGGAATATGAAGTTTTGCAGCATCCACCCTATTCACCGGATCTCTCGCCGACCGATTTTCATTTTTTCAAGCATTTAGAGCTGTTTTTAAGGGGCAAACACTATGAAAATGAAGACAGTCTAAAAAACTCGATATCAGAGTTTATTAATTCTAAAGACCAAAATTTTTTTAAGACAGGCATCTACGCTTTAAAATCTCGTTGGGAGAAGTGTATTGAAGCGAATGGAGCATACTTTGATTGAATAAACAGCTTTTGAAGAAAGATATGCAGTTTCATACAATCACTTAAGAATCCGACATTTCATACGCACCAACCTAATATATTTTATTTATAATTCTATATTTATATATAATATTTACTATTTATTTATTTATTTATTTACCAATAAAGTTATTATTTTAAAATATTTTTACTTTTAATTATTAGAAGTTTCTTAAAATTTGGAGCATGGATTTTATAGCAAAATGAAGAATTATTTTAACCCTTTATTTAGTAAATTATTTTACCATAAATTTTTAAACTTATTTTTAGCTATTATTTACGTTTTGGTATAGATTGCATGAAGGAGAAACGTTTTTAATTAATTAAATGAACAATAATAAATTTTAATGTACTTTTTCGTTGATATATATGCTACTTTATCTTGGAAAAATTTTCTCCGATTTGTTTCAAATATTGTAAGAAAAAATAGTCATATTGTCATGTTACCAGTTGGATTTAAACGATACTTTAAAGTACCG
>JAPMOQ010021783.1:425993-442570 GCA_026543055.1 Argiope trifasciata | reverse complement strand
ATATTGTCATGTTACCAGTTGGATTTAAACGATACTTTAAAGTACCGTTGGTATATAGAAGGTTAAATTGAATTACATGTTAAAATTTGGTCAAAAACAGCTTTTACTTTCCTTGCCCGAGAAGGAAAAGAATTAATGTTTTTTTTTATTAATTTTCCTTAATGAGAGTAATACCAACGGCATTCCTTTTTTTTTTTCAATTTAATTTAGCCCTTCAAAAAATTGTTCCAGATAAAAAGTTTCGCATAATATTAAAAACTATTAATTAAACATTTTCAACCAGATGCAGCTCGACTTTTGAAAAGTAATGATATTTACAATAATTCATTCTTTATTTTTTTAAAAATATATCGTCTGACTCATTTGAACAGTTCTAACAATGAAACAAGCACGATAAGTAAATAATAACAACCTAAAACATAAATTATAAATTTTATTTCCTTTTGAAAAAAAAATAAATAAAAAAAATGCTGAAGAATATTAGTAGATGAAGACAAATCCATATGCAGTTGTTTGAATATAAATTGTCATTTTTTTATTGCTGCTTTCAGTTTTTCTAATTTTGTATTTATTTTGCTTTTCCAATTTTGTTCCCTCTAAAAGATTTGTAATTATGCTCTCTGCCATTCATAAGAAAGAAGAAAACCAACGTAACAAAGCGTTTTTAATTTTAAAATATCGTTTGATCTTCGTAAGGAAATTAATTAAAAAAAGTTGCGAGAACAAAAAAAACAGAATGCAATAAAGAAAATTTTAATTTACTTCATTTTTGTTTGGCATTTAATCAGAAGTTATTGAAACAATATATTAGCATCAAATGTGAAATTATCTTTCGTTTACATTGAAATTTTCGCGTATTTTTGATTAAGAATTATGTTGATTTTTTATGAAAATTATTTAATGATGTTTTCATGAAATAAATTTTCATCTAAAGTAACAACCCCAATATAATAGAATATTTATGCAGGATAAATTTAGCCCTAAGCGATGGCAACATGCATGGGAATGACCTAATAGTGCTCGTTTTCCCCGCTAGAGGGAGAGAGTTAACATTTTGTGCGGTACGGAGAAAGTAGTGGCTAAGGCGATGTTGGTTCCTTACTTTTTCGTTATTTGACGTGTTGTGCTGCTCCTAAATGGTATGCCTGTCTTTTTAAGTGTCAATTAAATAATATTTAAAAACATCAGATTCTCATAATTACTGGTTCTAAGATTAACATTTAAACCCACCTTTATATCCACAAGTTGTTGTATGTATACAGGGTGATTATAATTAAACCTCCCCTATAAACAGCATCGTACAACGCAAACGGATGAACCAATTGCAATGTAATTTGGTATATAGACTATACATCAGTCTAATTCTAACCAGTATCTAATTCAAAATGATTTAGAATTATCAAGTTCGGGAACAGGGAGAAAAGGCAAAAAATGTCATTTTCGGGCTTAATTTGGTCTGAAAGTACGTGGTGGTTATAATTAAACTTCCCCTGTGAACTGCGCCTTAAAACGCAAACGGAGAGCGGATTGCATTGAAATTTGGCATATAGACTATGCACGAAATGTTCTCACAGAATTTCGAAAAGAAAAATAGTTTTAAAATGTGCGCCAGACGGCATTTTTTCAGGAAAAACATTATTTTTAACACAATTTATGCCCAAAGTGGGATACAAAATCAAAAATAGACAATATTAAATTAAGGAACAAAACGATATAACAATATTGACTAATTTCTGGTCACCTTGTCATCGAACCACATTTAGTAATACTTTAAAAATAATAGTAAATTATTTGAGAAAGGAAACATCAGTTTGCAGAAAAAAAGAACAGATTTGAACAAAATTTCACAAGAGGAGCAGTAGTTAATCGCGTCCAGGACGATGTAGGGAAATGGGCTCCATATGGTTCTGCAAAATTTCAAGCCGATGAAATGGTGTGTTTAACAACAGATCGTAATTGATGAATTGTGATGAAGCACTATGGAGTTCTTTAAGTATTGAACGTCGCAACATAAGATACCATAAGTTTTACAGCCAAAAACATAGACTACAAGTGCATCTTTCCCTGGCATCAAAGCATCCTCTTCTTCGTAAGCATGCAAATCTCGACATTTCATCTTGGAACTGACAGTTTTTCCCAGTTTTACATTTCATTGCTCAGAATTCTTGTTCTGGATTATTTATATTTTTTCTATTCTCCCGTTTGGCCGTTAATAGTGTAATGTCTCGATAGATCAAAGAATACTCATCATTTTTAGACACTTCTTTATTTTACAGCCCTATATCTATACTTATAATAAAGCTCAATGTGTGTGTGTGTGCGTGTGTGTGTATGCGTGCGCGTGTGCGTGTGTGTGTGTGTGTGTGTGTGTGTGTGTGTGTGCGTGTGTGTGCGTGCGTGTGTGTGCGTGCGTGTGCGTGCGTGTGTGTGCGTGTGTGTGCGTGTGTTGAGCTTTATTTGGCGCTCTACAGGCCAGACCGCTGGACCTACAGCTACCAAATTTGGTATATGGAGGTCGGGAATGTGCACCTCGGAGCTCTTTTTTCGGATTTTTAATTAGAAATTGAATTAATTAAAATTTAAGCGAAATTTCGACGTTTTTCCGCAATAACTTCCGAAAATATTATTGCACAAACATGATTTTTGTATCAATTTAAAGATAAAAAAATTAGCTTTCTAACGAAATCAGTTTTTTAAATTTATAACGTAAGCTTCTATTTTTAACGAATTTTTAAAGAAATATTTTAACCACATTAACCACATTTTAACCTCGTTTTTTTTTAGCACGTGACTGGATAAAATAAAAGAATGCCGGAAGTTCGAATAAAAAAAAACTATCATCACAAAATAAATCTAAAGAAATGCAACTTTTAGCATGTGACTGGATAAAATAAAAGAAATATAAAATGTGATATTTTCTAAAAAAATAAATGGAAAGAAAAGGATTCAATGATCGTTTGCAATATCTAAATAATTAATTCAATAAATCTTCTTTACTGTAAACCTGATCGAATTTAGACAGGATATGCATAGGAATCCCGACTTAATGCCATATTTCTATTATCGTTTGCAATATCTGTATCATTAATTCAATATTTTTTTTCATTATAAAATGTGATAGTTTCTAAAAATTAATGCAAAGCTAAGGTTTCTATAATCGTTTGCAACATCTAAATCATTTATTCAATAATATTTTCGCTTTTTCGCTTTCTTTTAAAAAACATATTTAATATTTTGGCAACATCACCGAAAAAAACATTTTTAATATTTTGGAAGCATAACCGATAAATTAATAGAGCATTAAACTCAAAAAAATTTTTTGAATGAAGTTACCTACTCTTTAGCTACTAATAACTGAATTTTTTAAATTTAACTATTTCTTAAAGCGAACCAGCTGGTCGCCAAAGGCGGCTAGTATATATATACAAAGAACAACTCGTTCTTATCTTGATTAAATAGTTGTTATTTACACCACAACAATCGAAGTTGAAGGTTTTTACTTGAAGATCAGTTCTCCCTCAAATCGTAAACACAACACCACTGTGAATTCACGAGTTGGTCAGTCAGCGATCATTTCAGGCTGCGCTCCAAATCTCCTGGACTCGTGGGCGTACTCCAGCAGTCTTCCTAAAACTCTTTCCCTCCTTTACAAAACACTCCGCGTATTTTATCTCAGCGAAAATCTCCTCCTTCCTCTCTTCCGGCCAATCATGTCCAGCAAAGGGCCATTTCCAAGGGCGTCAGTCTGTCGTCGGAAGGTAATTAAGACGCTTCGAAAAATCTGGAACATGGGGTCCGCTCACAATAGGGAAATTTGGCATCGAGATGTTTGGATGTTCAATTAGTCTCTGAAAGCATTATCACTTTCTTCTGGACGAGGAATTTCCACGTGTGTTCTTTCAATTATAGATGCCCCAGGTCCCAAAAGAAGACCATCTGCAACATCCGGTTATCTTAAGGTGTCTAGTAAACACAAAGGCAACACAGCTGGTGTAAATATTTTATCACTAAAGGGGTACGGGGAATGTTACAATAGTATTAAATAATACGAGGAATAGTTGCCAAGTCGAAAATCGCCCCAGAATTAATAAACTCCGGTAAACTTGGGGGTCTGGGGGTTTTGGCCACGAGGAGTCGATTGGCTCCGGTTTTGAAGCGCTACGGTCGAGCAGTTCGGAGTTACAGATAGGATATTTTCAAACTTTATTAGTTCGCCATAATGGCTACTTAAATTTTCAAGCGGTAACGTGCTGCCATCTATAGCCAATATGGCGAACTAATAAAGTTTTATGTTTATGCTGTTATAGGTTTATAATATGTTTCTTATGTATGTATATATGTTTGTTAAGTATGTATGTTAAACTTATGTAAACAGAGTATGTTCAGGATATCCTTTAGCTGGTTCAATATGAGCAGTTGGAAAGCTCTTCTTGACACTGGAGAAACTCTGTCGTTCCTTAAAGTATATATAGCACTGCAGGTGGTGGCGACCCGTAGACGGACAAGTCTCTCTACCGACGATAAGATATCTGTGAAGATCGGGTCTAAAAACGGGTTCTGATGTTGGTTCAAATAACGTAAATGCCCAGCCATGACAACGTGGACCGCGCCTATCCGCCATAAATTCAAAAATGGGACGTGGGACGCATTGGCCAAGGGTAATACTACACCTTGGCCAACGAGGAAGCTTGAAATGGGAGGAACAAAGTAGTTATGGGAACATTCATCTAGGTAACATATTTAATTGATTAAAGTTTCAAGATCACAGATAGAGCCATTGGCGAGAAGAGTCCTTTCAAATGTGAAATGCTGGTACATTGGTAACCGGTGTAACCGCCAGAATTTTGAAGGCAAGCATGCAAACGTGCATGCATGGTGTCGTACAGATGTCGGATATCAGTTTGTGGGATGGAGTTCCATGCCTGTTGCACTTGGGCGGTCAATGCAGGGACGGTTTATGCTGGTTGTGGATGACGCTGGAGTTGTCGTCCAATGATGTCCCATACGTGCCCGATTGGAGAAAGATCTGGTGATCTAGCAGGCCAAGGCAACATGTCGACACTCTGTTGAGCATGTTGGGTTGCAACAACGGTATGAGGGCGAGCGTTATCCTATTGGAAAACACCCCCTTGAATGCTGTTCATGAATGGCTGCACAACAGGTTGTATTACTAGAGTGAAGTACAAATTTACAGTCAGGCTGCGTGGGATAACCACGAGAGTGCTCCTGCTGTCATACGAAATTTCTCGCCAAACCATAACTCCAGGAGTAGGTCCTGTGTGTCTAGGCCGCAGACAGGTCACTAGCAGGCGTTCACCTGGCCTCCTTCCAACCAACAAACGGCTATCACTGCGACCAAGGCAGAACCGGCTTTCATCAGAAAACACAACAGATCTCCACTCCGTCCTCCACTGAGATCTAGCTTGACACCACTCACGTCGCATATGGCAGTGGAATGCACTGTACAGGGCTTCTGGCTCGGAGCTGTCCTGGAAGTAACCGATTTGTAACAGTTCGTTGTGTCACAGTGGTGCCAACTGCAACTCAAATTTCAGCTTCAGGCGCAGTACGATTAGCCACAGCCATACGCCGAATACGACGGTCTTCCCTCTCAGTAGTACCACGTGGCCGCCCGGAACCTGGTCTTCTTTAGGCAGTATCTTCCCTTTACCACTGCGGCCAATACTCATGCACAGTGGATACATTCCTGCTAAGTCTTTTAGCAATATCGTGGAAAGAAAACACACCTTCTCGTAGCCCTACAGCACGACCTCGTTCAAACTCAGTGAGCTGTTGATAATGGCTTCTTCGTCTTCTCAGAGGCATCCTTGACTAACATTAAACCACTACGTCAAATCTCAACTGTAAATAACGATCACGAACCTTACAGGGCTTATTTAAAGCAAACCTCATTTGCATGTTCATAGTGTCGCTCTAGCGCCACACTTACGCACGTAGCTCGAAATTTGAATCGACGTCATCTTTCAGATGTTTAAACACACCTACCAAATTTCGTTTATCTAGCTCAGCTCCTTAATAGTGTTGGTATTTTTTTCCATCAGTGTAAAAGAAGAGCCAACATCGATAAACGCTAAAACAACACATTCTTTTACTGTCAGAAATATACCATTCTTGTCCTCCATACTATTCCAGATCTTCCAGAAACTTATGGATTTCAACATCATCATTCAACGCTAAAGCAACACATTCTTTTACTGCCAGAAATCTACCATTCATGTCACCCATTCTATTCCAACGTGTTTTATGGTTAAGAATTATATTTAATTCTTTTCTCTCTTTTTTTAAACAGTTTTGAAGAATAATGTTTCTTACTAGAGATTTTCGAAAGAACTTTCAAAATTTTCTAATTTGGGAAATTGAACGTTTGCAATTATCAGACAAAATAGGAATAGAATGTTCTCGTTTACAAACATAATAAAGAAAAACTTTGCAATTGTTTTATTCGTATTCCGCCTCATTTTCCGATTCCTCGATACATTTATTTCGACTTCAACCATTTACCCTTGTTTATAAAACCAGTTTTCAAATGTGACAAATTTACTTCAATACACCGGTTTATTAAAACCGGATTTGAACATCCGTCAAACTCTAATTTTGATCGACTCTTGATCTGTATTTTCACATGCATGTAACTGTGATTACTCAAATCCATAACGATTTAGATATAAGACATTTAGAACGCAATTTTAATATTTCAAGTGTAAATGTCTATCAAACTTTGAGCAAAATTTATTAAAAAAACCGACCTTCTGTCACACAGTATTTTTGCATACATATAAATGCGATGATTTAAATAAAGTGAATTCAATACATCAACATCTTGCTAAAAGGAGGTATTGTGTGAAATTTGGGTTACAGCCTGTTTTAAAAAAGATTTTTTTAATGCATTCATGGTTTCTTTTAATTTACAACGAAGCTCTAACATGTAGGACTCGGAAAATAAAAGCCTGGTAACATTAACGTTAATTTGCTTAAAATCCACAATTTTGTGCTTAAAGATTAGATTGCATCTATTTTAGAGGGCATGCGAGAATCTTCGGGGTAACTACTTCCGCTAGTTAAAACGCATTTTTTTCTAATAGTCTAATAATTTTTTTTCTAATAATCTACATGTTCATGACTGTTTATCTTGATTATAGACCATATCTTAAAGTAGTTTATTTAAGGTATCCGACAACGTTCAAAGGAAAAAAGTTCAAAAAATGGATTTTTCAGAAACTATTTATGGGTTTTAGATGTATTATCAGTAATAAAAACTATAAATACAAAAACAATTGATTAAAAATGTAATATGTTTTGGGAAATGGGAAAACTTGTAGTAAATTTTATTAAGATTTAACGAAAACGGTTAACTCTCTACGCGAAATTGTAATGCAATAATCCTATTTTTCTTTGCACAAAAGTTATAAAATATACCGATGAAGGAGATGAACCAATATCTAAGAAAAATTTTGAGGAACAAAGTAGTTATGGGTAAAATTATACAAGGTGGCCAGAAATAAAACACCCCTACTCTGACCTCCATGGATATCGAACTACTCAGAGTAAGGGCTCAAAATTTTGTACACATACTATTCAAAATATGGGGAAACGGATTTCACGAAAAAAAAATTAGTTCCTGAAATCACCGATAGGTGGCGCTGCACAACTGGAACTATGATCAAAAGACACAAATAATAATAAAAATTAAAATGTTTATGCGGAATGGAATGCTTCCATGCTTCCTTTTTAATTTTTCTGCCCCTTATGGAAAATAAAAATAGTAAAGAAGCTAGAACTCCCGTTGTAACTGCAATTTCATACTGTAACCAGAAAAATTTGCATAAAGCATGGTTAGAAGCCATGTTCTGGGTATAAAAGAAGTTAAAAGGTGGGGAATGTCATTCTTATTAGTGATGGCTGTCACGCTGCCAGAACGCGCTTTGCTTGTGAAGTTGTTTTACGAGAATAAAGGAAATGCTCCAGCAGCACTTCGAGAGTTTCGCCGACTTAAGGATTTGCGTAAGGGACCATTGCTTCCACAAGCTCTCAGGAGAATGATCGCTCGATTCGAGGAAACTGGACATCTTGGAGTTCAGCCTGGTCGAGGACGCAAACCGGTTCGTTCAGATGTCGTTGAAGATGTTGCCACCGGTATTGTTGAACAGTCAATGGATAATGTTTTAGGCTGCAGTAGTGCACGTGCAGTGTCACGACACTTGGGTGTTCCCTATAGCACAGTGTGGAACGTACTCAGAAAAATGGTGCATTGTTTCCCGTACAAAATCCGCCCTAATCAACAATTGCTGGCCACAGACAGGGAGATGCGACTGACCTTTGCATTGACATTTCTTGCTAGAGTTGAAGTGGATGCATCGTGGCCGTGGCAGATTCTGTGGAGCGATGAGGCCCATTTCCACCTCAGTGGAACAGTGAACACCCATAACTGTCGCATATGGGACACGACAAACCCCCGTACCTTCCAAGAGATTCCACTCCACTCACCGAAAGTTACAGTCTGGTGTGGATTCACAGCCACATTCATCCTTGGACCGTTCTTTTTCGAAGAGGTTACTTCCAATGGCCTTGAGACATGTACCGTGACGGCCAACAGGTACAAAAGGATGCTCGAAACATTTGTTGTACCCCATTTGCAGCAGCGCCAATGCCTTGACACCATTACTTTTATGCAAGATGGAGCACCTCCACACATTGGACTCCCTGTGCAACAGTTTCTTCGCCAACATTTCACCACTGACAGAATAATCAGTCGCGCGTTTCCGACAACTTGGCCATCTCGTTCACCGGATCTTAATCAGTGTGATTTTTGGCTTTGGGGACACTTAAAAAACCTTGTTTATCGAGAACGTCTGATAACCTTGGCAGATTTGAAAGAGAGTATCAGTCTGCATGTGAGAAGCATCTCAGATGACCAGTTACGATCCGCAGTTGAACAAGCTGTCCACAGACTTCACATTTTACATCTTCAGGAAGGGAACCATATTGAGCAGCATTCCCTGCATCGATAACGTCCTTGTTTCATGTATGCTTGGTACTTTCAAATAAAATGTGTTTAAAACGTGTTTTTGTGTCTTTTCAGCATACGTCCAGTGGTACAGCGCCACCTATCGGTGATTTCTGGAACTAAATTTTTTTTTCGTGAAATCCGTTTCCCCATTTTTTGAATAGTATGTCCACAAATTTTCAAGCCTTTACACTGAGTAGTTCGATATCCAGGGAGGTCAGAGTAGGGGTGTTTTATTTCTGGCCACCCGGTACATATACACTGAAGTGACAAAAGTCATGGGATAGCAACTTGCAAATATACAGATGGCAGTAGTATCGCAGCGAAAAAGTATAAATGCGCAGTTCGTTTTCCAGAGCTTTCATTTGTGTTCAAGTTATTCATGTGAACAGGTTTTTCGTGATTTATGTCGGCACAACGAGAATTAACAGGCTTTGAACGTGTAATGTTAGTTGGAGCTAGACGCATGGGCCATTCCATTGCGGATATCGTTAGTGAATTCAACATTCCGAGATCCACAGTATCAAGAGTGTGCCGAGAGTATGAAATTTCAGGCATCACATCCCATCATGGACAGCGCAGTGGGCGACCACCTGCACTTAACGACCGAGACCGCCGACGTCTGTGTAGAATGGTCAATGTTAATTGACAAGCAACACTTCGTCAAATAACTGCAGGAATCAATGTGGGACGTACGAGGGACGTGTCCGATAGGACTGTGTGGCGAAATTTGTCTTCCTTGGGCCATGACAGCAGAAGACCGACTCGAGTGCCTTTACTGACAGCACGACATCGCCTGCAGCGACTCTCCTGGGCTCGTGAGCATATCGACTGGTCCCTCGACCATTGGAAAACCGTGGCGTGGTCAAATGAGTCACGATTTCAGTTGTTACGAGCTGATGGTAGAGTTCGAGTGTGGCGCAGACCCCACGAAGCCATGAACCCAAACTGTCAGCATGGCATTGTTCAAATTGGTGGTGGCTGCATAATGGTGTGGGCTGTTTTTACATGGCATGGACTCGGTCCTCTGGGGCTACTGAACCGATCATTGACTGGAAATGGTTATGTTCAGCTGCTTGCAGATCACTTGCAGCCATTCATGGACTTCACGTACCCACACAACGATGGGATTTTTATGGATAACAATGCGCCATGTCACCGGGCCAGAACTGTTCGCAATTGGTTTGAAGAACATTCCGGACAATTCCAGCGCATGATTTGGCCACCTAGATCGCCCGATATGAATCCCATCGAGCATTTATGGGACATCATCGAAAGGTCCGTTCGTGCCCAAACTCCTGCACCATCCTCACTTTCACAATTATGGACGTCTATACAGACAGCATGGCTCAATATTCCTGCAGAGGACTTCCAACGACTTGTGGACTCCATGACACGTCGAGTTGCTGCACTTCGCCGGGCAAAAGGAGGACCGACACGATATTAACAGTCATCCCATGACTTTTGTCACTTCAGTGTATATGCCTTTTTACCATAAATCCACAGCTTAATTTTTCAAAACATAGCCTGTAAATGAAAAAGTATTTCATCAACAATAAAACTTTTGGTTCATTTTATTTTCCATATTATTTATACATACTCTGACATTTTTATGTGAATACCTCTATTAGTTTTTGAGATATTTTGTTAACGGTTGTGAGTTTTTTTGAAAATTGAAATTTTGAGAAAATTGAAGTTTGTGGCAAATTTTAGCTGAAAAAATATGTGACCCTGGATGATAGGTCAGATCTTCCTTTTCTTAGAAAAGATAAATTGTTTTGGGAAGAGAAATGTCTAAACTACAAGAAATTGTAAAATATTTTGATAAATACCAATATGGCTTACCTTATATTTACCTTATGGATACCTTAAATGTAATTTATAATGGATAAACATATGTTCAAAACCTTGGACCTTACCTGTAAATCAATGTCTGTTTTTTAATCCAATGAATTACAAAATACATAGAATTTCATTACATTAAAATATTTTACACTATAGACAACAGAATGCATTAGAAATTGAATGTAACTTTAGATATGTAAGAGTTGTGACTTGAAATTTGTTTTGTTTTAAACCATGTTTTGATTTGCTTTCGCTTATGTGGATAACTAGCTCCAAGAAAATGGAATATACATTTTCGTAGAGGAAAAGATTCTATTTCATTGCAAGAAATCTACATTCAGATGGAGAACGAATTTAAATCTAAAATATTTAAATAAATCTGACACTGGAAATTGTTTGGGAAAATTAATCTTCTTAAACAAATTGCCATCTCTACGTTGATTTATCACAATATCCAACAATACAAATTCATCCTTTTAATTATTTTTCGTCGTATTCTCTTTTCGATATAATTTATAATGAAAAGTTTATCATTCATTTAAGTTTAAAGAATGTACTATGTTCCGAAGCTTAATTTCAGTAGTGAACATTTCTATTTTGGAGAAAACAATAAAAATAGTTGAATATAATTTTCCTCAAGAAATATTCCAGAACATTGGGAAATATTATTTGATTTTCAAGCCATTTACTGTTTGGTGCCATTGGGAGTTGCCCAGTCATCTTTTGTTGCGATTTTACGGGTGATTGCTACACGATGTTTGATTTAGTTTCCAAAAAACTTTTATTATCGAATCAATTTCAAGTCCACTTACACCAGGTTTTCGGAATGGAATTAAGTTTTTTATAGTGCGTAATTATTTTGTACAAATAATTCGAAGGTATTTGAATTTTAATAATTAATTCCTTTATCAAATTCCTTTATCAACTGAAAATTAACATCTCTTTAAAGGAAAATGTTAGACAAGATCATTAAGGCATCCGACTGCATTCGAAGGAAAAAAAATTGAAAAATTGGATTTTTTTAAAAATATTTAAAACAATGGTTTTTAGATGTATTGTCAATTATAATACAAAATGCTATAAATACAACAAAATACTTGAAAATGTAATACATTTTGAGAAATTGGAAAATTTGTAGTAAACTGTAATGAAATTAAACCAAAATGGTTAACACTTTACATAAAATTTTAATGCAGCAATCCTATTTTTCTTTATACACGACATATAGAATACAATGATGAATAAAATGAACGAAAATCTAAGAAAAATCTTGAGATGCAAAGAAGTTACGGGTAAAAATATACGTATATATGCATTTTTTTTCTATATATTTACAATTTAATTTTTCTAAAAATGCCCATAAATGAAAAAGTACTTGACCAAAAATACAATTTTTGGTTCGTTATATAGCCTATATTATTTAAAACACACGTTGAAATTTTTGTGTAAATACCTCTTTTAGTTTCTGGGATATCATGTTAACGGTGGTGAATTTTTATGAAAATTACAGTTTTGAGAAAATTCAAGTGGCATCCAAGTGAAAATCCAAGACAAATTTTAGGCTGAAAAAATATATGACCGTGGATGATAGGTCAGGCTTTCTTTTCCTAGAAAAGATAAACTGTTTTGGATAGAGGAAAGTCTGAATTACAAGAAGTAACAATCTATATCTATATCTATACTTATAATAAAGCTCAATGTGTGTGTGTGTGTGTGTGTGTTGGCGCTCTACAGGCCAGACCGTTGGACCTACAACCACCAAATTTGGTACATGTATACCTTGGAGGTCGGGAATGTGCACTTCGGAGACCTTCTTTTGAATTTTAATTAGAATTTGAATTAATTAAAATTTAAGTGAAATTTCGACGTTTTTCCGCTATAACTTCCGAAAATATTATTGCACAAACATGATTTTTATATCAATTTAAAGATTAAGAAATTAGCTTTCTAACGGTATCAGTTTTTTAAATTTATAACGCAAGCTTCTATTTTTAACGAATTTTTAAAGAAATATTTTAACCATTTTTTTTTATCACGTGACTGGATAAAATAAAAGAATGTCGGAAGTTCAAATTAAAAAGCAACAACTATCATCGCAAATCAAATCTAAAGAAATACAACTTTCAGCACGTGACTGGATAAAATAACATAAATATAAAATGTGATATCTTCTAAAAAAAATAAATGCAAGGCAATGGATTCTAAGAAATCGTTTGCAATATTTATATCATTAATTCCATAAATTATCTTTATTTACAGT
Organism: Argiope trifasciata; assembly: GCA_026543055.1. NCBI lineage: Eukaryota > Metazoa > Arthropoda > Arachnida > Araneae > Araneidae > Argiope > Argiope trifasciata. The sequence goes on along the minus strand of JAPMOQ010021783.1, from coordinate 429,440 downwards.
CAACCTGATTGAATTTAGACAGGATATGCATTGAAATCCCGACTGAATGGCATATTTCAATAATCGTTTGCAATATCCGTATCATTAATTCAATAATTTTTTACCTTTTTCGCTTTCTTTAAAAAACATTTTAACATTTTGGCAATATCACCGAAAGAAACATTTTTAATATTTTGGAAGCATAATTGATAAATTATTAGAGCATTAAACTCAAAACGTTTTTCCGAATAATGTTACCGACTCTTTAACTACTAATAACTGAATCTTTTAACTTTAACTGTTTCTTAAATTTTGGCTAGTGAATATGGGATTTAATTGGAAATTTTAGAACGCATTACTCATGGCGAACCAGCTGGTCGCCAAAGGCGGCTAGTATAAAATAAATTAGCCAATGTGGTCCATAAGCAGTGTTTTTAACGTAGTCGGATAACTTAAAGCATTGGACAAGATTTTTTATAACAACTGAAAATAATCGATAGCTATATTGATAGTATGGCATGGTACATGGTTAGTAGCCGTCTGTTGAAACTGTTTCAAGCCATTGTATTTCTGAAGAATTATAACAAAATGTTTGATTCAATATCGTAGAAAATCTTTACTCTTTACTAAATTTTGATAGCATAATTTTAATGAGATTATACATTTTATATTCACAAATAATTCTAAAACTAACTGAATTTTCTGGTAATTAATTATATTATTAACTGAAGATTAACATTCTTAAGAAATCGTATTCAAAACATGAATAGAATTGACATAAAATTTGAGAACAATTGTAGATGTTTTTTTGCAGAAAACTATTAAACATTTATATATATATATTTAGTACTGTTTTTGTTTGGATAAAACAATAGATATAAAATTAAATTTTGAAGGAAACTGTTGCCTAAAACTTAAAAAGATTATATCCTTAAAAACTTACAAATACTAGAAAAAAGAATAGTTGAAAATAACATTTGACTAATATTTTGATGTTTGGTATTTTGAAAAACTCAGAAATTCACAATAATTAAAAATATCCACCTTCCAAAGTTCAAATAGTATCCCACATCGCAAAAGTTTTCCTATTAACAGTATAAAATTAAATTTAACTTAAAATATCTCATATTATCTCTGTGTCGTTATAAGAGCCTTTAAAAAGCAAAATTTATTTATACTATTACTTTTCAATAATTAGTAACGAAACACACATATTACTGAAGTCGTGCTTAGCATTGGATATTAAAAATATTGTGGACTTTAATTAATTTTTATGTCCTTTTAAATTCCAAATATTATTATATTTCATATTAACTCTTGAATTTCTTCCAATAATTTTTTAATTGATGTTATTTGAATATTCAAAACTTTCTGAAAGAAATTAATTCATTATTTTTAGTGAAAACATTGTTATTACTGAAATTATGGGAAAAAAATACTATAGTTGCTGTCATCTATTGTCTTTAATCAATACTAAAAATGCATTTTTTTATAATTCATCATTAAAACTACCTTTTGAATGAGAGGAAAGTTCTTAAAGCGTGGATTTCAAAATGAAACCATCGTTATGTTCACACACAGTTAGGCACAATTCCAAAAAGGTGCCTTCCGGACTCGGAGAAATTTGAATCGTAAAAACTCAATAAAGTCTCAAATTTGATTTTTTTTACATACTATCCTTATATACTTCGTATACAAGAATAAGTAGCCATATCACTGACTCACCGTCCCACTCGAAAGCACAGGGAAGTAAATACTGAATGACTGGACCGCTGCTACAGCAACACTTCTTCTTGTTCTTGATTACAGCCGACCACCTGCCACAACTGAACGTAGCAGTATCGACAGGAGACTACAGCAACATTTCTTCTTCTTGCATACAGCCGACCACCCCGCCACCACTGAACGTAGCAGCATCGACAGGAAACTACAGCAACACTTCTTGTTCTTGCATACAGCCGGCCACCCCGCCACCACTGAACGTAGAAGTATCAACAGGAAAACTACAGCAACACTTCATTTTGCATACAGCCGGCCACCCTTCCACCACTGAGCGTAGCAGTATCGACAGAAAACTACAGCAACACTTCTTCTTCTTGCATACTGTCGACCACACAGCCACCACGGAATGTAGCAGTATCCACAGGAAAACTACAGTAACACTTCTTGTATACAGCCGGCCACCACTGAACGTAGTAGTATTGACAGGAAACTACAGCAACACTGTCGGGAACTGTGGTTGAGTCCTAAAGGCCTGCCATGGCACAACCTTTCCCGAAGGAAACACGACCTGCCATCAACGGGATGAGTCAGATCCCCCACTTTTTTTGTACCCACGAGATTTGCAAGATCCAACCACCATGTCGGATGCATCTCATCCCCAAATACGAGATGCCCCCACGGGGGTTCGTATACGAGAAAATCAAAGTTCCCAGCAACATAGTAATGGTATTTTGAGAAATTGAGAACATTGAACAGTATCATGGAGATATAGCACATATATCTCAAGCTAATAGGAAAAATATAATATATTTAAAAAGAAAAAGAGAACCAAAACAAAATAAGCATACAAAAATGTATAGCTTGCTAAGTTAATCTAGGGACGTGGTGGCCTGGTGGTAAGGTCTCGGCTTCAGAACCGGAGGGTTTCAGGTTCAAGACTCGATTCTACCAAAGAACCGTCGCGTAAAGGCCTTATCACACGGCGAAATATCGTCTGCACTTTCCGTCAGCTGTTTTCCATTTCTACCCTCAGAACCGGTCGAGCAAGTTTTCAGAATCGACAACTTTTTCTAACCAGCTAGAAAATGCAGACGATAGTGATGAAAATATTGTCAGCAAACGAAATATCAACCAATCATATGAAACTTTGAAGTGACGTCACTATGTCGTCATTTTCTGAAGACGGCCTTTAGGGGGTCTCTTGCACGTTAAATCTGTCAGGCCAAATGTCTTCCCGCTGGTGTGGTGTGGAGAGGGAGGTGCCCAGAATTGCCCTCGTGTTGCTTTAAATGGGACGTTAATATAACTAAGCTAAATAATTCTAATTTATAACTATTTTGATAACACCACTAGAAGCACATAAATATTATACGATATTGTATGACATTGATCAATATTCGCAATATTGTTTAATATGTAGCTCACAATATTACACACAATTTTCCAACAGGTTGTTCTACTTTTGACATACAACTATCTTTTAAAGTATATGGTTTGGATGTGTTCAGAACAGATTATTTGTGGTATTAGTATACAACTTCGATGAAATATATTTAAAAAGATAACAAAGTTCTAGAATTTTCTACTTCTATTCTACTTTTTCTAGTAGAGTAGTAGTTGTAGAGTAGGAAGTTGTTCTACTTTTGACATACAGCTATCGTTTAAAGCAAGTGATTTGGATGTGGCAAGAGCAGATTATTTGTGGTATGAATATACAACTTCGATGAAATATATTTAAAAAGATAA
>JAPMOQ010021783.1:409867-425983 GCA_026543055.1 Argiope trifasciata | reverse complement strand
AAATATATTTAAAAAGATAATAAATTTCTACAATTTTCTACTTCTACTCTAATTTTTCTAGAAGAGTAGTAGTTGTAGAGTAGGTAGTTGTTCTACTTTTGACATACAACTATCTTTTAAAGCATGTGGTTTGGATGTGGCAAGAACAGATTATTTGTGGTATGAATATACAAATTCGATGAAATATATTTAAAAAGATAATAAATTTCTACTATTTTTTATTTATACTCTACTTTTATTAGTAGAGTAGTAGTTGTAGAGTAAGTAGTTGTTCTACTTTTGACATACAACTATTTTTTAAAGCATGTGATTTGAATGTGGCAAGAGCAGATTATTGTGGTATGAATATGCAACTTCGATGAAATATATTTAAAAAAATAATAAATTTCTACTATTTTCTTATCTATCCAGGAATTATTTATTTGAAAACAACCTTAATCCATTTGTTAAATATAGATGTCGAGGTTAAGAAAACATTTCCAAGAAGGCGAAAGTTTAGATTCCTTTATATGACTGAAAAACAGGAAAGATCAGTTTAAAATAAATAACTTTCTCTTCTTAACTCGGATCGGATTTTCAACCTTGCCGCGATGTACAACACTCTCTTCCCTGTAAAAGAAAAAAAAAGTGCACAAAAAGAGTAAACGTAGAAAGCGGATATACCTCTGATCGAATTTTGAGGAAGCGGCTTCTTTTCCCGACATTATAGATACAGAAAGGAAAAAAAATATTGTTTGAGAAAAGACGAGCAGAAAAAAATAAGAAGAAAACTAAGAAAGAGTTTGAATTTTTGTCATTCTGCCTTGTTGCCAAGAGCTGTTAGAATATTTCAAAGGGTTCTAATATCGACTTTCATTATTTCGTGTGCCGATATTTAACACCATCCGCGGGCCCTCGGAGGCCTGTTGGTAATGCCTCGGCCTCGGAACCAGAGAGTGGCAGGTTAGAAGCGCCATTCCTGCGAAGAATCGCCGTGTAAGCGAGTATGATGCATTTCAAATCCTTTGAGGTCAAACGTCCTCCCTCTGGTGTGGTGTGGAAGTTTTGAGAGGGGGACACTAGCTCAGGTGTCGTTCTCATCATTCTAAACTGTATTATTTTAACCTTCAAAATCAGGACTGCGATAGCTCGTGTTTGATGTGATGAATGTATAATTTCCACGTCTAATTTTCGAGCCAATTTAGTTTAGTTATATTAACGTCCAGTTCAAAGCAACACGAGAGCTATTTTGGGACGGATCTCGTCATTTTGAACCACTGTCAGATGACGAGGACGACACCTGAAGTGCACCCCCCCCCTCTTCACACCACACCAGCGGGAGGACGTTTGGCCTGACTGATTTAATGTGCAAGCCTTCACACTACGGTTCTTCGGTGGAATCGAGTCTCGAACCTGAAGCCCTCCGGTTCCGAAGCCAAGACCTTACCACTAGGCCCCAATTTTCTAGCCGAAAAATACATGTGTCACTAAAAAGGGTGAAAAAATCTTTAAACTGTTAATTTATTGATTTTAAAATTTAATTTCTAAGAAAAGTTTTTAAAAACCAACATCCATAAGTCGTATTTGAAGCTTCAAAATAGCTCAGAAAAAAATATAAATGTTATAATGTTTTTCTTGTATTGAAAGACAAAGGGATGAATGGATATTTTTTCATATAGTATCTAGTTTATAAAGGTCAAGTAATCTAAAATTTATTTATTTAAAAAAAGAATATTTACAATAAATTTTTGTTATTTTAGTCATTTAAAGCATTATTATTATTTATTAAATTATTTTTAGTTCGAAAAGAGAATTTATGCTTATTTGTATATTTTGGGTGCATAATTCTGAAGCGTTTATCGTCGCGGTGGTAGACGATTTGTTTTTTTTGGTAGAGGGGGGGGGATATTTTTGCAATTTGAAAGCAAACGAACTGAGACAGAGAGACATTGTTGTTGATGTTGAGTTGAATCTTGCCGTTTTTATCTTGAATCAGCCATTGCTGACGCTTATCGCCACCCGTCCACCAACGGCAAATCCCGTTAAAGATGATTTCTCAAGGATGAGATCACCTGGGAGGGGATTTCGTAATTGAGCATGAGATGCTTCCAGCATGGTGGTTAGATCTCTCCAACCCGTTGGGTGCACAAAAGGTGGGAGATCTGATTCCTCCCATCAGCGATTGGATGTACTTCTTACGGGGAGGGTGGTAACATGACCGGTGATGGCCCTTAGAACTCAACCACAGTTCCCAGCAATGTTGCTGTAGGGGCGGGATGGTCATTCAGTAATTTTTTGTGTACCTTACGACGGGTCGTAGAGTCAGCGATATGAGGTTGTAGAGTCAGATATGATTTTTCGTTGAATGATTTCTGTTCTGTCCCACCAAACACGTCACATTGCATTTTTATAGTGAATGTCCTTCGGCATTCCTTTTGATGAAAATCCTAGCGAAACGCATACCTTCTCTCTTTTGAATTTTTTAGGAGAGTCCGTGGTTTATCTTCAGTTACAAGTTTTTCAAACAAGTCTATGAAAATTTGGTAACGTTTTGTTTTATTGTTGTCGTTGATCTCGTGGGGGTTTGGCGATGGTATTGGTGGAATTATGCCAATGTGTTGGTTGAATTCCGCCAAGGACCGAACCTGTGATGTTTGGGTTTGAAGTCCAGTAATTTATAGATTCGTCAAAAGCGTACGCTACTGTCTAGCGGCTGTTTCGGGTTTATTAAGATGTCACTACAAGGGCATTGTCCATATCTTTCCAAGCTCCTTGAAAAGACGAAGAATGGTGGAATAATCCACATTAAAGCTATCGGCCAGAGTTCGAGTCGCCCCGCCATTCCACGGCTTCTAAAAGTGTCTGGTCATCAAAATTGGAAAGTCTACCACTTCCTGTCTTATCTTCCGCGGTAGTGTCGCCAAATTTGTAGCGGGTAAAAAAGTCCATGGAACGACTTTTGTTGATTGTGCCCTCACCGTTAACTCGTTGAATTCGCGAAATGACTACTCTGCTTTTTATCCTTTCTCAAAAGGATACAGCATTGACGCATATGAGAATAGTTATCGACATATATTTTTATAACCTAAAAAAAGAAAATTTTCATTCATAAATTTATAAGATATTGTTAATTTTTATTAAAATATAGTACGTCAAAGAAACGTCTAATAATTATGTATCCGCCCAATAAGTAGCGTTGCATTTATTTGCACTTTTGTGAAATATTATTATAATCATTTCAAATAAGAATTTCTCAAATTTTGTTTTAACATAGTTAATTTTCTGTATTTTAAATTAAATAATTCATCTTGCATATAATTATTGAAATTTGCAAAATTCTGAAACATAAATATTTTATTGAATACATGAATACCTTTTCCTATTTTCATAAAGACTCTGCATTCTAATATAAATAAATTATTTATTTTGAAAATATGGCAGATGCAGTCTTCTGGATTTGAAATAATTTGTTATTCCAACACACTGCCATTAAAACAGGAATTTTTATTTAGTTACTGCAGCGATGTGTCTGAAACCTTCGACTACCGATGAAATGATATCAGTTATCTTAAATTGTAATTAACTGATAAATATTCTATTATTCCTCCACATCTACTGGCATAACTTTGAGATGTGTTTGGTCTCGTGTAAATGTAATTAGCTCCGATAAAATGGTGTTTCGTCGAATGCCTCTAATTCAATCGGAAAAAGGGATTCAGTTTCCTTCAATGAGCTTGTAACGAACAGTTTCGTTGCTTGTTGTTAAAATTCTGAACAACAGTTAATCACCATTATGTACAATTCTTCAAAACGATGACATCTGGTTACTTCTAATATTAGGTTTAAAAGTAAATTACGCTTTTCCAAAAGATATTTATGAATAAGGAAATGTTAAGATGATTATAAAATACCTTTATTTGACAAATTTCAAAGTAACAATTATAAAATTAATTCAGCTATGTAAAATGTTTTGTAAACCTATATAAATAAAAATGAATGTTTGTCTGTATGTCTCTTATGAGCTGCCATACTGCCCATCAAATTGCGATAAAACTTTGACTATTTATTACTTGCAGTTAGGAAATGATTATAGGTGTGGTAAAATTATATAATATGTAAACTATATAAATATAAATGAATGTTTATATCTCTTATGTGCTTTCGTACAGTTCAACCGATTGCGATGAAACTTGGTCAGCTTATTGTTTACACCTGCTGGATGGTTATTAGCAAAGTAAAATTATATAAAATGTAAAAAATTGGGTCTCAACAGCATTTATTTACCAAGTATTAACCTTCAAATAACTTTTCGAGGAAACACAAAAGATTCAGTAGAAATGCTAAATCCGAGTTAAAGAATGTATTTTGTAGCTGTTTTGCGCAAATGTCATGCAAATTCTTCTGATGTAATAACTTTATTACAGATTCTGCGAAAAATTTCGGGGTGACCAATCATGGGGATTTAAACTTTTTAATTAAATTTATCGTATTTCGTAGTAACTTTCGAATATATTATAGTTGAAATAATTTTGCACAATATTAATTTTCAAAAAGTTATCCTTTCCACTATATAAACGATTCATGGCATAAATATATTTTCTATGTTTAATAAATCTGAAAAAGAAAGTATTTTAATCACATTTTATAATATTAAAATTCAGAATTCTTAACGAATGTTAAACGAATCAGCGATACAATGAATAGTTTCTGTAATTACCATTCTGAAAGAACACACTGTAATTTGTGCTTTTTATATCTTTGGTTTTCCTTATTCTTTTATGTAAAAAGCTCAATTAAAAAGTATCAACGATAGATTATTAATCATACCGCATAGTAATACTTCAGAATGGAAAAAAATCATGTTCTGCAATGACATCAATCATTCAATCAATACGTAGCAGACATGTATGGCAAAACTAAACCGAACATTTGTTATTTATTTACTTAAATCAGTTGAGTTCAGAAGAATGCATTTATTTGATGATGTCGTGTCCGTGTTTCCACGGAAAGGGGGTGTTAGTAGCTTCTGAGGGTAAAGACCCCTGAGCACCCAGTGGGCAGAAGTCTGACTTCTAGCTCAAATGAAGGTGACACACACATTCGCCAGCACAACCATTTTTTACAGGGGTGCACATTCATACATCTCACAGATAGAACACAGAAAACCGAACCGGGACAACGAACCTGGGACGCCCAGATCACGTGGAAGACACGCTACCCCTATGCCAGGACGCCGGCATTGCATTGATTTAGGCAATGCAATTGCAAACGATGGAAATGTTTTGGATATTTGTAAGATGGTCATGTTTCCAGCAACTTATAATGAAGGCCTTCGGAATATGCAGGAATGTGCACAGTGTGCCATGACATATGTGCATTCATATGTCCGACCTGATTTTTTTGTTACATATATGTGAGTTATATTTTTACATTGCAATTATGTTCCTTCATTATTCTTTTGCAGAACATTAATCCACCTCAGTTCTGTAATGGAACAAGACTCGCTGTAAAGAAACTGATCCCAAATGTCATCGAAGCAACTATTCTTAACACAAAGTCGAATGAACAAGATGTGCTTCATTCCACTTTATTCCCACCTGCATTCCCATTATTCCCACCTGCATGCCTTTTGATTTGAAAACACAGTAGTTACCCATTTGAATTGCATTCTCTAAGACCATCAGTAAGGTGCAAAATAAATCGCTTCAAGTGTGCGTATTGACTTATAATTCCGGCCAATCTTACTTAAATTTGTTCCAACGGTAGATTTCATTCCAATTTAATTAGCACAAATGGAGTGTTTATAGTAACTGCTCTGTAAATAATGTGTTATCACATACTTTCCGAAACTGATTTGTAAATGCTGTTATATATCTTTTACTAAAAATTTTCAGTTTCAACTTGCATGACTTCGCCTGCACAAAAAGTTTGAATTATTATCATTCTGAATTTTCCACTTCATTAATAGAAAAAATAACAGTGGGAGGGATTTCCACAAAACTGTCCAGCATACTCTTTATAGCAAGGCGTTTTCTCACACCAGAGAATGCCATTCATGGCATCGGCATACAATAATTATGAAATATCAAATTTTGGCTTGAATGCAACATTTTTACTGAATCTATTGTGAAATCGTTGGCGAGTTTTTCGGTGATCAATCCTGGCATGCCTTTAATACTATTCGAAAATGGAATTTGTACGATAAATATGTTTTTCTCAATTGATTGAAATACATATTTGGCATAAAGATGTGTTCACAGTCAAAATCCCACACTAAATTTGACATATTCTTCGAATTTCCGAATTATCTCATAGGATACCTTATTTGTAGCTGACGTACATTGGATACTAAATATTTATTTTTGGTGTGAATTTAAAATTTTTACTAAATTGATCGTGTCATTCTTGGCGAGTTTTCTTGGGATTAATCTCTGGGATGAGGATAGCAGTAAACGAAAGTCGAATTTGTGTTTTAGACTCATCAAAATGCAAAATATTTGGTACATTTAAGCCATTACGGGCTTTGGGATTTGTATTGGGATTTTGGGATTTTTGGCCCAAGAGCCAAATTAGCTAATTTTGAATTAGAACATTTACATGTTTCTGAAGTATAGATCGATGGACAGTCAAAACATTGGCTAAAATTTTGAAAAAATTTTATATTATAGATGCTGAATCTGGACCTAATCTTATCTATCTAGATTTCTACATTCTGTAGCTATCGTGTTAATTAGTATTCAAAAAGCCAAACAATCAGTCTTCCTCTATACTTTTAGATTCAAAATTTGAAAAATGCAAACAAATTTGGTGTAAAGATCGTAAACCAAATTTCAATCTTCTTATCCAAAGAGTTTTGAATTATCTTTGTTGCTGACAGACGGACTTTTTCTAAAAATGTCTTTTTCGAATTGGAAGAGTTCAAACGTGGAGATTTATCAAAATCTGGAGTTTTTGACGGCTACTATAATTTATACTGCATTTACGAAAAATTTTTAAAAAGTATTATATTCTCTCCTAAATATTTTGTAAGAGTCATTATATATATGTTAAGGTATCCGACTACGTTCGGAGGAAAAATTTTGAAAGATTGGATTTCTCAGAAAGTACTTATCGTTTTTAGATGTATTGTCAATAATAAACCCTATAAATTCAAAACCAATTATTTGAAATTATATTATGCTAGAAATATTAGAATTTGTAGTAAATTTTAAGGAAATTGAACCAAAATGGTTTACCCTCTACAAAAAATTCTAAAGCAATAATCCTATTTGTCCTTACACACAAGTTATAGAATATAATGATGAATGAAGTGAACCAAAATCTAAGAGAAATTTTGAGATGCAAATAAGTTACGGACAAATATATACATATCTATGCATTTTTCGATAAATTCACAGCTTAATTTTTTAAAAAAACAACTATAAATAAAAAAGTATTTCACCAAGAATAAAACTTTTGGTTCATTTCATTGCTCACATTATTTAAAACACACGCTGAAAGCTTTATGTAAATACCTCTATTAGTTTTTGGGATATCATGTTAATAGTTGAGAATTTTTATGAAAATTTTAAAAAATTGAAGTTTACTGCAAATTTTAGCTGAAAAACATGTTTTGCTTAAAATTCTCCTGTAAATTTGGTAATGCCTTCCTTTTTCTAGAAAAGATAAGCCGTTTTGAAAAAAAAAAACCTCTGAACTATAAGAAATAATAATTCATCAATGTTGCCGATAACCAGTGTTCTTAACGTAGTCGGATACCTTAAACAGCTATTTTTTAGCTTCTTGCATATTACATGATTTCACCTGCACATAAACTTTGAAATATCGTCTGCTTGAGTCACTGACTCCATCAATAAATAAATAAATAAATAAATCCCATTTATGTTTCGCTCTACAAATCTTCTCATAACCAAACAACTCAGAGCGCAAATTTCCTCGGACAACCACAGAAAGCGAATGAGAGGGAAATATCGATTTAAAATGAATAACTTTGCCCTTAACTCGGATTGGATTTTCAACTATATTCGCGCCGCACAATGTCCTTCCTTCTCCGAAAATAAATAAATAAAAGCACAGAGGGAAGAGCGAAAGTAGAAGACGGATGTAACCTCAATCGAATTCTGCGGAAGTGCCTTTCTCCTTTCCCCCCATCCCCGAATACCTGTGGATGCAGAAGTCAATAAAAAAAAAAGAAAAGTTTTGAAAGGGGGAGAAAAAAGGAAAGTGGAGGAAGTGGTAAAATTCGAGACACCCTCCTGTTGCTGTTGTCCGCCGACGAAATCTCTGAAAGCCTCAGAATATCGACTGGCTCGAAAGAATGCATCCATATTCTAGACAGTCTTTGAAGATACTCGATGTATAGATCAACAAACGCCGGCACAGACAGTACGCAGGGCCGCGGTGGCCTGGTGGTAAGATCTCGGCTTCGGAACCGAGTTTCAGGTTCGAGACTCGATTCCACCGAAGAACCGTCGTGTAAAGGCTTTATCACACGGCGAAATATCGTTTGCACTTTCCGTCAGCTGTTTTCCATTTCTACTCTCAGAACCGGTCAAGCAAGTTTTCATAATCGACAACTTTTTCTAGCCAGCTAGAAAATGCAGACGATAGTGATGAAAATATTGTCCGCAAGCGAAATTCAACCAATCATGTGAAACTTTGAAGTGACGTCATGATGTCGTCATTTTCTGATGACGGAAAGTGCCGACGATATTTTTCCGTGTGATAAGGCCTTTAGGAGGTAACTTGCACGTTAAATTTGTCAGGCCAAACGTCCTGCCTCTGGTGTGGTATGGATAGAGGGGTTGCCAGCTGAGCTTTCGTCTGCGTCATTTGACCCTGGTTCAAAATGACTAGGTCCATCCTAAAATAGCCCTAGAGTCGCTTTACAACGGAGCGTTGATGATGTCGTGTCCATATTTCCATGGAAAAGGGGTGCAGTCGCTTCTGAGGGTAAAGATTTTTGAGCACCCCGAGGGCAGAAGTCTGGCTTCTAGCTCAAATGAAGACCCTTTTTACAGGTGGGGGGAACATTCATACATCTCACAGATAGAGCACAGAACAACCATGCCCGAGCCGGGACTCAAACCCGGGACGCCCAGATCCCGGGGATGTCACGCTACCCCTATTCCAGGACTCCGGCTAATGGAACGTTAATATAACTAAACTAAACAGATAGTACGCCCTGGCATAAGGGTAGCGTGCCTTTCTCGTGATCTGGAAGTCCCAGGCTCAAGTCCCGGTTCGGCCAAGATAGCTTATCCTTTGCGTTCTGTGAGATGTGTGAACGTGCCCGCTTGTAAAAAAAAGGGGTATCGAAAGTGAATGTGTCTATGTTTCCTCTTCATTTGAGCTAGAAGTTACACTTCTGCCCTCGGGTGCTCACGGGTCATTGCCCTCAGAAGCTACTGCATCCTCTTTCCGTGCTAACATGACATCATCAACATCAATTCTCATGACGACAAATTTGGTAGGATCTTTCTCAAATTGAGTACTTATTATCTATTAAGGCTTAATTAAGTTCCAAAAAGTGCTCATGTGCGTATTTCTGAAAGCAATAATCTAAGTACACGTGATATGTACGGATTTATTCCAGGTTAGACATTTTCCCATGCGATGGTAATATTTATTACTAGTATAAAGAGAAAGTACTGTAGAGGGCACTTCCGTTAATTATTTGAATGTTTTAAGCTGTCGATCATTATTTTGTTTAAATAGTATTAATCTTGCACAATTAGCTCCATGGAAGGGAAAAAGTGTTTAATATTCATGAAAAAGAAAATTACAAACATCTATGCATTTATATTCTAAGCAATCTTTGGAGACAATGTATAGATCAGCAAATGCTGACGAGATAGCAATTGTTTGTTTTGAAGGTAATCAAAAAGGACAGTATATTGTCCTAATTAAGAATATTTATGACCTGAATCAAATAACTAACTGTTTTTTCCATTAAATGCTTACAAATACGAAGAGAAATATAAATGCAATAAAAATTATTTGTATTCAATTTCAAAGCATGCTGTAATCGCCAAAAAAAAATGCAAACTGCAGTTTTTGATAAATCTTTAAGGCAATACAAATACTTTGAATTCTGAGAAAGAATACTAAGAAGAAGTATTATAATTGTCAAAAAAATTGAATTCTACATTTTGATGAACTTCTTTCTAGTATTACTCAAGTCTGAAAGACTGATGTGTTTTTTTTTTCAGTTAGGTCTGTCTGTGATGCAATAATTCAAAAATCTTTCAGCTAAGTGAATGAAATTTTGTATATGCCCTTGACACTAAATTCGTTTTGAGCACATTTCATTCAACAAACTCTATTGGTCCAACTGTTGAAACATAGATTAAATCAGTAACTCCAAAACAACTGAGTTAGATCGATAAAATCTGGTACTGTGATTCAATATATAATACCATATATATACATCAAATGTGAAATCAATTCTGCAAGAAGTTGACCATCTGTCCAATCTATACTCTACAAGCATGCAAAAATTATAACTCAAAAACGAATTAAAACTCACAAAGATTTTATGTTATTTGGTATGGGAATTTGTAACTACAGTTCAACTTCTTTGTTAAAATTTGGTTTCAAACTGCTGGAAAAATAAACTTTCAAGATATATTTGGGTCTTTTTTTTTCGGTACATATATATAAATCACCAAATAAAGTTCGCCAATGATAAGCACACTAATAGACCTTTTTCGTGACAATTGCTCGCCATTGCTATACTGATAGTACACAGATACATTTATTACAGAGACTGAGAAAAAAAAATTTTGGTAGACCAATATGCTGATTTGAAATTGCGTCTCTCTGTGAACAATAAAATCGCTTTGAATTAGAAATTTTGTGATCTTTACGCCAAATTTTTATGATTTATCAGATTTTGAACCATATCCGACAAGAGGTTGGCTATTGTTTTATATGTCTACATGCATATAATAAATCGGATAATTCAAAAACTTAATGACTTAGATAAATAAAATTTAATTCATAGTTTTATTATCTAAAGCACATTTTCTTATTGAAATTTGAATAAAAGCTGTCAAAGGTTTGATTATTTGTCTGGCTGTGCAACCTCAGGCATATAAATAAAATAATTCTAAAATTGCATCTGCATAGATAAAGGAAAACTGGTGTACTATAAAATTATAGTTTTATGATATATTGTAGTTTTATTTTATTGAAAAAAAAGTTTTCTGGTTACGTGCTTGATATTCTTCACTATGCCAGAAATCACGGAACGCTTATGTGAGGGAATTTAAATCTGAGAACTGTACAAATTTTCCCGATGTACAAATTTTAGGTTAATTCCCAATGAACGGTACGCTCCTTGTCCGCCATCTTGTTTTTGGCGACTATTGGCGAAACACGACTCCGCGAAGCACACGCCAAGTACCTAAGCCTTGAATATAATTGGATGAAACAAGAATTACATCATCATGACATCACATCATTCATTGCGCAAATTACGAGGTTACCATCTTTTAACGGGAGAGAAAGGCTGAAGTTGCCAAAGAGAAAATAAATATCACCCCAGAAATGGTGCCAAAAAAATCGCCAAAATAGAGCGTACAGTTTACTGGGATAGAGCCCAAATTTTATTCAAGCGTCTTACATCCTCGTTAAGGAGTAGGCGAGAAAGTTTAGGGAAGACCACTTTCATTGATTTGATGACGCATTTTTTTTTTCATTGGGATTGTCAGCAAATTAAACAATGATTTTCAAAATAAATACATAATTCATTTTATTTAAAATTGCATAAACTAATTATCAATAAAAATCTAATTCATCGCAACTAAATGATAGATATAGTAAAATAAAAAAAATCAATTTAATTAATACAAAATTTCTCTGTCTCTCTTTGATGTTTGTGCCATTATATAAATATAGACAAAAAAAACTTTAAAATATGATAGTGGAGTTACTTAACTTAAAATATCATAAAGTATAAACTTTAACTTTAAATATCATAAAATTTAAAAATGAGACAAAAATTTTCACAATTTATACGAAAACATCTCTTAGCTCATACTACGTCATACTACTTAAAATAATTAAAAATATAAAACTGTAAAAGGAGTGTATTTGGACGCAATTCGGGATAAAGGGAAGGTGCACTGGAAAGGATGTTTAATTAGGTATAGTATTACCTTCATAATGCAGTAACTCTAGATATATATCTTTATATAAGAATATCTTAATTAAAAATTATGAAAGCATCATATCTTGATTAATGTCTCCATTTTAATCAAGAAACCGGATCCTTGATTAAAATAGAGATGTTAACCAAAAGAAGATTTTTGGTTGAAAAATGCGAGCAGGTATCTTAGAAGATATTGCAAATATTTTAAATATTGAAGAAAGTTTACCTTGCGTTACTCACTTATTAAAAGTTTGTTAAGTCTTTCGAGTACTTTGGTGAATAATTCATGCACCTAATTATAGAATTTTTGTAAAAACAATTATTGTAGGTAAATGGTTACATTCAAAATAAATTTTTTTATCATGTGAGAACACGAAGCTGTTTTTATTCGATGTTGATCTTGAAACCTAAAAATACGAAGACAACAAATTGTTGAAGTCTCAAAATGCATAGGCAACAAATGGGCGATTTATCGCTTTTGGGGCATCCATTTTTTGCTTTTATGGTTATTAGAAAATAATGCAGAAGGTTGTCACTTTTGGCGATGTATCGGCAGACTCAAGTTATATCCTGATTTCCGAAGGATTAATTCTCTGAATTCTTACGAATTGTCTTAATCAATTTAAGTCTTTAACCAGTTTAAACCGGTTTGAAACAATCATGAAACTATCGATACATGCGTCGATATTTAGAAAAACAGTGGGTTTTTTAGTTTGTTTGTTTTTTTCTCTCATCTCAAAATCGGTCGAGCTTTTCAAAACTGTGTTTGCTAGCTGGAAAAATTGAAAATGGAAATTTAAAGGGGAGGCGATAGAGATAAGTTTCGTGATTGTTTCAAATCTGTTTAATCTTGTTAATGACGTAAATTAATTAAGACAAATAATTTCTTAAAGAATAATAATGCTCTCACATGAAATTTGTGATCGTGGATTTTTTTAAACCATTTTATTTAAAAATGAAGTATTCTAGTATTTTATATAAAATTAATTGAAAAAAACATTATGGAAAGATTGAAATTTATTGAAATTCAAAATTATAACAGTAAGAAAATAAACATCGGATCAAAAACAAATTATTTTAATAAAAAAATAAAGACGTCAGCATCTTGCAGAATAACACATCAATGGCTTGTTTACAGTATTTTAAAAAAACAAACATCCAATGACTGTTCATCCGGAAGTAGAACGTACTTCCGGTTACAAAATGATTATCCAATGATATTTCTCCTCTATGACCGACATCTTTTTGATTTATAGATGCAACAAAATGGGAGAGGGATAACCTTTTTATCAGGAAGTATGCGAGAAAGTTTCAGAGAGACCTACCTAATCGATTTAAATATGCACCTTCAACAACTTTCTTAAATATCCAAGAGATTTGTCAGGAATATTTTACAGTAATTTTAAATCGATATCTTTAAAAGATTTCTTATTCTACTTTTATCGTAATTGGAGTCGAGCTCAACGTCAAGAAAAGCATTTAAACTCAATTTCAGTACGGAAGTTAGGCTTTTCTGTTGAAATCAACCTGCATCAAAGAAAAGGAATCAAAATAAATTCGAATTTAAAAATATATATATATTTAAAAATTAGATTTTTTTATCCAAATTTATGCATTACCAGCGTGATATTTTGCAACGTAAAGAAATAACCATTTTTTAAATTGAAAAAAAAAAATCAAAATGCGGAGCAATTTTATTTGACTTAAGATGTTAATGTGCTCTCAAAAAAGATTTATTTTGAAAAGTGCATTTGGAAGAAAAATAGAAATTTCGAATTAAAAAACCTGTTTTGAAGATGTTTTTATATACTTCAAATATTTATTTTTTACTCAGCATTTGAACTACTTATTTCATACGAGACCGTGCTTTTTAGAATTTTTTTTACATGTGGAAATATCCTAAAATTGATTCTTATAATGGAAAAAAATTATGAATATTATTGAAATTGAGAAATGTGAAAACTCTTTTTTTTGTCTGAAGATAAAAATTACTAATAAATTATTAGATGTATAGGAATTTCCGTCTGCCAGAAACTGTTTTTCGTGACAAAGAATCACCAAATAAAAAATTTAAGAAGCTCAATTTTTGAGTAACGTTTTCTCAATAGAAATTAAATTTATTCCGATATACCAAAAGATATTATTCGGAATTAAATTAATTTCGAGAACCTTTAAAAATTAAGCCGACATTTTTTTATTAGATTCCGTATAGTAACGTAAGTGGAAACCATCTACCATTCTTGATCTTTTTTTCTCAATAGACAGTCGATTAACACAAGTAAAAACGCATACCATCAGATGGTCAACATTTTGACAAATTTGATGGATATTTTTTTCAATTTCCGAAGACTTGCAGTTAAAGGACTGCCAGCGTCCTAAAGGTGGGTTCAGACGAGGCTTATTATTGTCCGCAAACGTTGCATCTCTGCTGTTGTCCCGGCATTGTCCTCGTGTGAACACTTGAGACAACGCGGTCAACGTTTGTCCCGACGGGACAATCATTTGCCATTGCCCCTTTGTGGTCACATGATTTTTCGGAAGTAGGTGTGATCTTCTATTGCGGACAATAATAAGCCTCGTCTAAACCCAGCTTAAGACGCTACCTCCTGTAGTGGCTAGTGAGTTGAGGAAATTTAACCATTGCCTTAGTTGAATGGCAAGGACTTTTCATCCTGCATTGCAATTCTTCAATGAAGCAAGTGCCTGTGAAACGGAGAGAGATTAAAAGTAGGAGAGGCGTCGTCCAATCAGGAGCGACCGTCTTCTTCGAAATAGATGGAGAGTTGAAAGTTGTACTGGGTTTTTTTCCAATTTCTATAATTGAGATGCTTATAACACAAGCATCAAGAGTGATCGCTTACTGATTGGCCAACAATCGGAATCATCGGTTAAAACTCACCCATTATCCGAGATTATCGCCTTTGCCTAGGGGCGATATCGGACTCTGACCATATTTTTTTTTTCTGTAGCCACTGAAGTTTACCTTTTCATCGAGGCCAGCTCCCCCGCCCATTTATCCAAAATCTCCGTTTCCAGTCTTAGGCCAAGACGATGACAGAACCCGCGACCTTTCGGTTACGAGACCGACGCTCTACCAACCAGGCTACCGCGGCTCTATAAAATAAATTATTTTAGTTAAAGCCTTCTTAATTTTTTGATTATCTGAAACATGAAGTTGCATGCGTTGGTATTGTTGTTAGGTGTAAGCGACCATAAAACGGAATAAATATTTAAATTAACTATTCACTGCTATTCTCTCTATTTCCTTTCAGTGCTGAAATTTTGCTTTGTTTATTGAGCTATCGTCGTTTCTTTTCTTGTCTTTATTTTTTAACCGATTTTATTTCATGTTAGATTTTTATTTTGCTTGGTCTTAAATTATTGCAGTTATTTTTCTTTTTCATTTATAAAGATTCTTTCTTTTTCTCAACAACAACTTCAAATGTTCAAATGAAAGCAATTTTTAAAAAATATAAAAATAGTAAATAACATTCTTACTTTTGGCCATACAATAACATTAAAGTTAAATAAAGCTAAAAAAAGACTTGGCAAATTAATTAGGCTTATTGTAAAATTAGGGGAAAAAAATCTTTAAAACATGAGATTATGTAGGTATTTTTGAATACTCATATATGAATAGTTTCTAATTATTTCATAAAAGTTAAGTTAACAAAATTTTTTCTTCCAATAGCTTGAGTTATTTTTATTTTTCTCTATTATCCTAAACATAGTTAAAAAATTTGCCTTTACAGTCCATTATCAGAATGAAAACATTATCATGCTTATGAAGTTTCATAAGACTTTTGCTAGTTAATTACACACCTCCAATTATCAACAAATATTTTATTGTACTTTTAAAAGAAATGAAACTTGATCATTATTCTAATTAAATATGTTTTCTAGGTTCATCAATCTGGTTATAAAGGATCATCAATCTGGTTTTAAAAGAAGTGAAAACTAAATCATTATTCTAATTAAATATG
>JAPMOQ010021783.1:397840-409857 GCA_026543055.1 Argiope trifasciata | reverse complement strand
CAATTCGCTTTATGCCTTAAGTGAATTGCTTAGAATTGAAGATATTCCATTTCATGAAATTCCTCTCCAGTCAGTTGTAATTGCTCAACCTAGTGGAAACAGCCAAGAACTTGTCAAATGTATGTGTTAAAGAAAGTGGCAGAATATGAAATGTCTTTGTATGAAAAAAGTAATGAAATTTATTTGTCATTTTTAAGTGTCATTCAAACTTATCACTTTGCAACAAGGAGATCAATTTTAATTTCGGATTTTTTTTTTTTACATGAAAACTTATGCTTTAATAAGAAAAGCATAAATTTTATTTAGTACAATTTTTCCTTTTATGTTTGAATAAATTTTTTAATAGTATCCTCATTATTTTTACAGAATGACAATTCAAGTGATTTTAATTCTAGTTATAGCTGGGTTAACTTTCCATTTAATTTACAATTTTTTTATGAAAGAAGTTTTAAAAAGTATTAAATAACATTCTTATATTTTGGTATTGCAATCACATTTGTGTAATTATTTTTATTTTGACGTGATGCAGAATATATTTATTGTAATCTTTAAAAAATTGTTTAAAACTTTAGATTATGTAGACACTTTTGAATACTCTTGTAGGAGGAGTCTGGTTATTTCACATTTTATAAAATAGTAATATAAGTTTTACTCCCATTAGTTTTAGTGATTTTTATTTTTCTGTATTATCCAAAACATTATTATAAAATTTGCCTACACAGTTTAATATCAGAGCAATAATGTCGGGCTTTAGAAAGCTCTATAAGACTATTGCTTGTTATTTACACACGTCCAGTTGTCAACAAATATTTTATTTTTACTTGTACTTGAAGTGAAAGCTCAATCCTAAACAAATCTAATCAAAAAGGAAAAGTGAAAAATAACTATATAATTTTTTATATGTAGCAGAAAATTCAGTTATGCATGTATACAATATTTATATAAATGTGTGGGGATTTTCAGCAATTTCAAACTCTTTAAGTATTACATGATAAATAAAGACTAAAAGACTTTATTTATAAGTTTATTTATTTATTTTGTAAATGAATTAGGGACAGTATTATGTATACTTGTATGTTTTAAGTCCTTATTATTTAAATAACATAGATAAGAAAAAGTCAATTTTTTCTCAAAGAATTGAAAAAATTGTGTGATTGATTGATTGTGGTGACAAAACCAAATATATTTATTTTCTCAATGGAATAAGGCAATCGAAGACAGTCTTTTAAACAAATAGCATCAGGAAGCCAAAAACTATTTTGCTGCTAACAACCTCATACAATAGCAGATAGTGCTTTCCCTCAAAGAACATCTGATAATTAAAGACATTTTTTTTTTCAAATAGCGTCATACAGTTGAAGACAATACTTTTCTCGAAGAGCAATGGAAACCCGAAAGTATCATTCTTATACCCAAAAGGAATCCTTCAGCCGAAGACAATTGTTCTTCATAAAAAAGCATTGAGCAGTGTATACAATCTTTCTCAGACGAACAAAGATAATCTTTTAACCAAAAAAACATCGTTCAGACCAATATAATATTCTCTCAAAGAGCATCGGGAGACCGCAGATAGTTTCTTTCTTACCGAAACAGCGTCAGAAGTCGAATATATTTTAAATATAAAACTAAGCCTTGATTTATATTCAGCGGGTATGACTAAGGCGAAGCAGAATTCGTAGACCAAACGATTCTACAAGTGGTGCTCTAAAAGCAGTCAGTCGTGCTGGCAAATCTAAAGCCTGGCACGTTCGGTGTTACAGACAGTGCTGGAGGATTATATTATAAATCATAAACTCGTTGAACATAATTCAAACGTTCTGTGACTATAATTCTGTCACCATAACTCTGACGTTACTACGTCAAATTCACTTTAAAAAAAACAATTAAATATCAAATTATAATAGGTGTTTAGTTTGCATTAATTTTTAATTGTACGTGTCTGTTTTGCTAATTATTATCATATATATACCTAATTAACACAGGCTTGTATTCTAAAATTAGAGCTTTAGTCGGAAATTATACATAATTCAACGAGCGCCACAACTTGTGAATTTAATTCAAAAAAGTACACGCAAAATCTAATAATTATGTCAACTCTAGATATGTTTTAATATTTAACAATTATCTAAAGATTTATTATTTTTTGTTACAGTATAAAAGGAGGTAAATAAAACTTTCAGTTGAAATATTAATGAGATTATTGATACATAACGCACATATTATATTCGCTTTCACATTATAATTAGAATTTACGCCATACCATCACCTTTAAAATGAATTTTAATATAAAGTTTTATCGTTGGGAGCGCTTATTTAAAAAAAACATGTTTTCTGTGTGATATGTAAATACATTTTACTTTCCAGTGGTTGACCTTTTATGCTAGTATAAATTCATATTGGATAGATGAATTTATAAAAGCAGAAAATATGAAAATTGTATTAATACCACTATTATTTCTGTGGTGTATGTATGAATGCCTTAAATAATAATTTAGAATTCAATCTAAGAAGCAGAATTTATTAAATTTCCCTTTTAATAGAATAAATAATTCATTTCACCAGAGGTGTAAGTCAAAACATTTACACTTGCTTATTTTAATAAATCTACATAATTATGCAGAAAAATTGCGTTCCGTATCTTAAAGCATAGTTCCAGAGAGATTATGTTTATGTTATTAATGTTAATTCTTTACCACTCTATTCTAAAATTAAAGAAAAAAACCTTTATTTTTGTAAATAAAGATTTTCTCTTTAAAGTAATTTATTATAGAATTAAAAAATAGTTTCTATTCTGCAAATAGAAACTTGGTTAAAAATTGTTTGATATGAATAAAAGAAAAAAAACTAAGCACAGGAAATAAAAATAAAATAATAGAAATTTTATAGTATTTATCAAACCCGGTTTAAAATCGTTTGTCGTGAATAAAAGAAAAGAACTAAGCAACAGAAATAAAATTTTAAAAATTCAATCAGAATAAAAAATTTCAACCAAAACGATGTATATTGCTAAAGTTTTGGGTTGAATACTTAATATAAAAATATTACATGAAATCCTTTATTTTTATATATAAAATGGCAACTTTAATTAACTCTCAATAAATTATTTCGAGTCTATTCGCAGTCTTCTAAAAGGAAAAATAAATAGTGTAAATAGTTATATTTTATGTCATTTGAATCAGTAAATGTTGTTGAATAAGAATCATAACTTTTAAATTTTATAAAATCATGTTGCTATATGAATTATATTCGTCAAAGTATTGTTAATGCTCTACAATTTTAAATAAAATAATGCCCGCCCTTCTAAGCAAAAAACTGACCGAATTATGAAGTTTTGAATGCAAATATCTTAGATTATTCAAACAAATATGGTTGATGTCTAATATTATGTCAGAGAGAATTATTCAAAAAAATACGGTACGAATATACGCCATTTGATGTCTAATATTATTTCAGAGAGAATTATTCAAAAAATTATGGTACGAATATACGCCATTTGATGTCTAATATTATTTCGCTGACTGGACTGAAATAATGAAATTCAAAACTTCTTAACTTAATCGATTTCGATCAGAGGAAAGTAGAATATTTTCAATTAAAATATTAAGTGTCAAATGTATTTTTCTAAAATTATTAATAGGATTGGAGGATTGCATAAAAATTTAGTCTTCGTAATATTATTAGCACTGCATTTATTGATGCAAGCGACATAGGATGTTATTTTTAAGTCATTTAAAATGTTGAAACATTCTTCTAATTAATAAATTGTCTTATTTCTAATAATAACAAAGATTTTTTTATACAATTTATACAATTTTATACAATTTTAAAATTTTCATTTCAGCGCCTTAGACACATAAGACAATGGGGTTGCTAATTTGGGGAGTTATTCTGAACATTGGCATGGTTACGATAATTCGTAAGTACCACAGTTTTTCAGTATTGTATTTATTGACACAAGCGACATCGATTGTAATTTTTAAATCATTCAAAATATTATAACATTCTTCCAATTAAGGAATTATGAATTATTCCAAAAAAAATACGCTACAAATCTAAAAACAGGTTTGATTAATTTTATTCAATTTATTCACAAATATGAATGGAAAAAAAGAACGATTACTTCATAGTTTTTTTTTAAATAATAATTTGCCATTCCTAACACACGTTCACTCATCGGGCATACATTTGTTTTTCAATTAAAAAATCTATCTTGCCATTTTAATATGTATTTCACTTTACCTTAATCGCTGCTCCTCGAGGGTCAAGGGACTTTCGAAATGATGGTAGGATCTCGCCAACCCGGTGGGTACAATAATAGGTGGGGGCACTGACCCTTCCATTTATGATGGGACGTACTCGTTATGGGAAGGTTTGTACCGTGGCCGGTGATGGCCTTTAGGACTCACCCACAGTTTCCGCCAGCGCTGCTGTTGCGGCGGTCCAATCATTCAGTCTTGCTAGGTCTATCCGTGTGCCTTCGGGTGGGTCGAAGGTCAATAATATGACTTAATCACTAAAGGGGGCATACTTCCTAAGGGGATGGTTATACCGGGGCCGATGGTGGCTCTTACGAATCAAACACAATTCCCTCCAGTATTGCTGTAGCGACGGTCCAGTCATTCATTATTTATTTCCGAATGCCTTCGGGCTTCTTCTTCTTGCATACAGCCGGCCCCCCCCCCCCCGCTACTACTGAACGCAGTAGTAGTATCGACAGGAATTGTTGCGGTCGAATGCTGAATAAGTATTATCTAACTTTACATTGACCGTACAGTCAAACTAACATTCCTTTCGGGGTAGTAAATAGCTGTCTTTCGCCCTATCTGCACACTCTCAACCAGTTGGAATGAGACTATCAATCCTTAACATCATATCCTTTAGGGTTTTGAGATGACCTGCTACCATCAGTATTGTACTTTAATCATTATTGACAATCTTCAGGCCCTTCCTTAACTCTGAGATCTCCATACATTCCTTTGAATAGTGCTAAACCGTACCGATTTCTCCACAAATGCATTTATTTTCCTGCGTTCTTCCAAATTTTTGGAAATATGCCTTCTGACTGGATGGAGAATCAGTAATATGATTTACATTAACCGCTTTAAGTACAGTAAGAAAAAAGAGAAAAGTTTGTAAGAAAGGTGCTCCATTTTCTCCAAAGGTGCTCCTTAGAAATTTCTTAAGAAACTAGATTTGAAATTATCGAAATGTTTTCGAAGTGTATTTTTCATTTCGCCAAATGATGATTTTTCTATAATTACTGAAATTATTTCTCAATAGCAAATAGAAAAAGAATGAATCTTAGAATTCAATTTCGCACAAAATCTCTACGATATTCTTTCAAGCAAAAAGAATTTTTTATGAATTTTATAAATCGAAGCACAAATTTATCAAAAGTTTTATCAAATGAAAATAAAATCTATTGGAACTTAATTTGAATTATTTAATCTTAAAAGAACTTTTCTTACAACAAATATTCATGAAAGAAAAGTAAAGCAAACTTTGAAAGATCTCAGAAAATAAATTTCGCATATTTCAATGTTCAATGCGAAATAACTGAAACTTCATTCTTCTTCTAAATGTATGCCATAATTCGTTCTTAATGTAAACTCTTCCTCATTTACAAATTTTAATGAATCAAATTTTATAAATATTTGTCATTACTGTAAAGAGTTTATTTCTTATTTAAAATTATTTTTGTGTAAATTTATACAACTTTAGTTCAGAGTAAAAGGAATTTTGAAGAATATAAGGTTCTCGAATTTTTGCTCATTTTCTTAGAGTAGAATTTTTGTACAATATTTTTCCTTGATGGATTCTAGAATTAAAATTGGGATGCAAAACTCAAGAGAAATGAGTTGAATTACTGTACAATGGGATTCTTAATGAATCATATTACTATTTTAGGCATACTGCACATTGATTGGCATATTTAAAATGTCAAAAAAATAAATTTTAATAGCAAAATAGTAGATCTAATATTTAAATTAATTTTAAAAACAGAATTCCCTATACTTATGAAACAATTTTGTGTTCAAAGTAATGAAATTAGCTTTTTAACAAATAATTTTCTAATTATATGTAAGGTAAGTGAGAACAAATAACATTAAAATAAATAAGTAATCTATGCTTATCTTAAAGCTCAATGTGTGTATGTTTGAGCATGTGTTTAGCGTTCTACAGACCAGACCGTTGGACTTATAGCTACCAAATTCGGCATGTGTTTACCTTGAGGGTCGGAAATGTGCATCTCGGAGCGATGTTTTAAAATTTTTAATTAGATTTTGAATTAATTAAAAATTAAGCGAAACTCCGACGTTTTTCCACCATAACTTTTGAAAATATTATAACAGAAAATTGATTTTTGCACCATATTAAAGATCAAAAAATGAAAAAGAACTTAAAATCAAAAGAACTTAAGCTGCACTCACTCATTATGAGTGAGTGAAAGTAAGGAATTATCTTTTACCAATATGTTGTCATCAGATGGACAAAAATTCAAACTAAAAAAATAAATAAACTATTATTGAAAATTAAGCATATAAAAATGTAAATAATGTTTTAGTACGTGACTGAAAGAAGTGAAATAAATAAGAAATATATTTTTTCTAAAAAGAAAATGTAAAGGAAAGTTTTTATGACTTTTGCAACACTGTTAATTAAATAAATCCGCTTTATTAAAGACAAATATGGTTTAATATATTGTTACAGATTTTCTCTGTCCTTAAAATCCGTCGGGTTCTTTTTATCTTGTATATAGTGGTTGTGTATGGTGTGAGATGATGATGACACACAAAATGGTCAGTCCTTTAATTGACGAACACAACACAGACGTTTATTTACAGGACGAAGTCAGGGCAGCACAAAGACGACAATTATTTAAACACTACTATGCACAGGAGACAACTATATACAGTCTAGACGAACACACAGGACAGCACACTACAAATAGTAGTCCACAGGTAGAAATTCCGTAGTGACAATGTCCACAGCTCACAGAGAGGCCATACAGCATTCAGCCGGAGAGGGAATCTTTAAGGGATTCACTTTGTTAAGAGATTGTGGGGATCCCTTAATAATCTTTAAGGGATTGTCTGTCATCAGTCTCTCCAGAACTGGCTGAAACTATTCCTCTATCTTTTCTTGCCTTTGCTGTCGACTCACTACTTCGCACAACGGGACTACTCCTTAGTTCGGGACAGCTCCGTTCCCGACGACAACGGGCTACAACACAGGCTTCGTCAGAATAGGCCACATAACAGTCCTCCGTTCAGGACTCCTCAGTTCAAGACCTCTATATCCCTGGGTCTTCTTGATTAATTCCACAGCGCTTCTTGTCTTCTTCGTTGAACACTAGACAGTTCAGCTTCGGCTTCTCTCCACTGCCGCACTTCGGCTTAACTCCACTTGATTCTTCTTCAGGTCCTCTTACTTATTTCTCCGCTACTCCGCTTCCACTTGACTTGACTGACTCCTCTTCACTTGTGATTTGTGGTACGAGGCGCCTAGCCCCGAAGGGGCTTATCCTCGGTATTGATAAATAGACTATAAACCTAGCGGTCAGTATGATGCAGTGGTACTCTGCGACAACGACGACAGATGTTACTCGCCTGACTGCAGAAGCTGGAATGAGCCTGATCTGGTAAGAGCTGAGTGGAAGAGAGGGTAGGTGAGGAGGGAGCCAATCAGAGTGGTCCATCGTGTGGGGAGTAGGTGGAGGGTTGCACTTGATCCTGGTGAAGTCTGGAGTCTCGGGAGAGGGATAAACTGTTGTATTTGGCAAGTCACATAATGTATTTCATTGACAATGACGTTACATAAAGTATTTAACTTGCCATTTTAAAAAGTATTAAAATTGGCGAACCGGCTTCTCGCCAAAGGCGACTAGTATATTAAATAAAATTATGGATCAAAAATGAAAATAATTGGTTAAGTTGATAGTTTTATACATAAATAAATATTTGAAGAATGTAATTTTTGCTATTAAAATCTAAAGCAAAACACTTTTACAAACAGTATTTGTAACTTGCATCGGAAATGCTTAAATTTTATTGAGACATCATATTCTTATTTACAATTCACGGAACGATAAGCTTTAAAATAATATTACGGATTTAAATTGTTTTAGGGCTGCATTTCCCAAAAATGTTTGTTACTATGAAAACAAGGATCAGAATTCAATTTGCTACTGGCATTATAACTCACTATTCCACCAAGGTAAGCACAATTCAAAAGCATATAAAAACCATTTAAAGGATTAAAAATAAACAAACGCTGAAAAAGGACATTCAAATCGATTAATGTATTTGTTTGGGGATGTATGCAGAAACGATTATCTTATTGTTGCATGTATGAATATTGAAAGCATGATATTTTGCATAACCTTTTTGTGGATTTAAGAGAGTGCAATTAACATATCTTTCCTCCTGAAGAAATGGACCAATTTCTCCAATTAATTTGGCAAAAGAAATTGGAAAAAGCATAATTCACAATTATTGTGTAAGTATAATTCACAACAATATTTCCTTTTAGTGTAAAAATATGTGCCCCATCAAAATGCCTTTTTAAATGAATGCCTTCACATGGCACGCGAAAAGTTGATCGCTGAAGGTATTTAGTATGAACTGGACAGAAATAATTCATTATTGCAAATTAAAGCATAAAAAGTTTAAATAAGATTTAAAGTTTGATATTTTTTATAAAAAGCAAATGGTATTATGTGAAACAAATAAACGTTTTGATAATATTTTTTTGCTACTGACATTAACTGATTCCTGACCTAAATGATACAACATCAAAATGTGTCGATAGAATGGAGATACTTTTCCACATATCGTCATTACTAAAGTCATTTTTCGAAACCATTTCATTGTGGCAAAGGATAGAGCTCAGGAATCTTTTTTTTATTTTTCACGACAAAACAACTTCCAAGCATAAGCTCCCAGCAGACAAGATTGCCTCTAACTTCTCAAGTGCTATTCAAGAAGCTTTGACCATATACCGGGCGCAGGCAAAGCAGATTCCTTCAGATGGGATTGTGGTTTTCTCAGATTGAAAATTCGCTTTAGCTACTATTCAGGATGGAAATACGTCTTTCCTAGAATATTAAGGCTCTTTTGCTCTCTATCGTCTTAATTAATAAGTCGTGCCCTTTGCAATGGATCCCAACTCACTTCGGCAGCGACAAAAACGAACAGGCCGACGCACTTGACAAGAAGGCCATATCAGTGAATCAAACCTCTTTACCAACTATTGCTGTGTGGTGATTCGAAGTGAGCAGTGGATTGTACTTTTTGCTTAACTTTGTAGCAGTTACATAATTATTATCTTCTCTTTTTGATACTAGATTGATAGGCTATCTCATACGCCATCCCATAATGCATTACGCAATGCGAGTGTATTCAGAAAGAGATGTGATACTCTATTGCTAAGCTGCGCGCGTGAATGTCTTGTTATGCTTTGTCTATGTGTCTGTTAAGTGTGTAAAAATGGTTATTAAAGGAATGTTCCTGAAAACATAAATCCTGTGACGTCCTGCACAGATCATAATAAATTACATTCCACCACAACTTCTTTTTTTGAAACTATATATACACTTTTTTGCGTGAGTAGTTCACATTATACGTGGTTTATTGAGGTATTGCATTGCGATGGGAGCCTTATAAACTGAAGCTGTTTACAGTTTCTGCAGGTGATTGGATTGCCAATGCGGGCCAATGTTCTAATGGACCTCGATTGAAAGGGGGTTAAGGGTTTGCTGTAATTTTAAGATCGCCAAATTTGGCGTTAAGCTACGTTCGCCTGAATGCTATGGATGTTAATGCAGTGGTAAGACAGAGGCTCTGCAAAAATCGAAAGAAATTCTCCCCGACAAATCTGAAATATAGAGACCTCACAAGAACGGTAGCAAAACTCAGAACAGGGCACCTGAGGAGCATGAGAATCCTCAGGTGCCCTGTTCTGAGTTTTGTTATTGTGGTTGTGAGGTCTTTTTTATAATTTAGATTTGTCGGGAAGAATTTCTTACTATTTGTGCAGAGTCTGTCTCTGTCTTACCATGGCATTAACATCCAAAGTATTCAGGTGAATATAGCTTTATGGTTGCAGTCTCTGTGAAGAATGCAGACACCGTGCAGCTGGATCCGGAGTATATTTTTAGCTGCTGTTCTATTATTTCAACCCTCTTCGAAATAGTCTTTGAAACATTCTTTATTCCGATAAGGACGAAGTTGTAGTGAGAGCTGTTCTGCACAATTCCAGCCCAATCCAACTATCCCCACCACATCTCTCTTTTTCTTATTTTTATTGCTCTTGTCACATGACATAAACAACAGTAACTTGAATAGAATAGAGATAACTACCTCATCTCAGTGTAAATTTAAACCAATGAGAGTGGTCTCTCCAAAATGTCCTCACCCACCCTACAATTAAGATGTTTTCTTCCTCCCCCACTTAAAGATAAGGCAATTATTATACTGAAATGTCTTGCAGGATATTAGTGGAGAATAGTTAATATATAACCTTAGCATGAATATAATATATTTACTGAATCTATTGACACGGATTTCACTTCCATCGGGTTCGTTTATGTGTAGTGGGTGCATGGTATGAAAACAATAAATAGTGCTTTAACGAAAAAAAAAGAACGATGACGTTTATGTATATGAGAACAGAACAGCGCAAAGACGGCAATTATGTACAGCCGAGACGAATACACAGGAGAGCACGCAGCAGCACTCTACAGTAATCAGTAGCCTACAAGTAGAAATCCATTAGAAACAACGTCCACAACACACAAAGCAGCCAGACGGTATTCAGCAGGAGATGGTATTCTTGGCTTTTCACTCTGTGGTCTCTTCAGACGGCTGAATCACTTCTCTGTCACTTTTCGCTGTAGCTCCCGACTCCGTTCACGACTACTCTTTCACGAAGACAGCAGCATGAGAGAGCCAGCCTTTTATACTTCCCCGGAGGTGGAGCTAGAAGCTTCTAGACTAATCAGGGCACGCCTCGAAATTTTTGGATGTTTCAAGCATTAATCATTTTGTCGCCAAAGTCACCAAGTTTGTCGCCAAGCTCTGGGATAACTTATGTGACACCCGATAGCCTCCAATACAGATAACCACGCTGGGAAGCAACTTCACAGGCTTGTAACATTATCATGCTAATATAAAATTTGAAAGTCTTTTTGCCAACTCAATAAAACTGGTATTATTCGGTTTTATTCAATTGAAAAAAAGGCGTTCAAATTATTTGAGTTATTTAAAAGGGGGGTCCCGTTATTTAATCCTGAAATACTACAGTAGTAACAAGGGAATAGATTGAAAATCTGTTTAGATGTTATAACAAGACTTTTAATTCAAAATTTAATAAGAATAATATTGCAGATACTTATTATTGACTTAGTTTGGAATGAACTGTCACACAGAATTTTTTAGAATGAATTTCGATCAAAATTTGATAGAAATAATAAAATTCAAATGCCAAAAAATAATAAATTCCAAATTTCATCCGTCTGGGTCCAACCATTAGGAAGTAATCTCGTCCATAAACAGACAAACGTAATGTCAGACATAATGCATTTTGAATTCAGGAAGATTCAAAACGTGGCGATACGTTAAAATCTCGAATTCGATTTTTTTAGATCGTAATAATTCCTCTTATTTCGCAAATTAGATAAATAAAACTTTTAAATTAAGTAACTACTTCAAACTATCTTTCCAAATATAGAAAGAATTTTTCGCTTAAACTGTTGTTGAATCCAAACATCTCTAGTCAAACAGCAATACGGCATAAATTACCCTGCACGACTAAAGACGGGAAAATTGATGTTTTAGATTATAATCATTCCTCTGATTTCGCAAATTGGAAAAGTATAAACACAGCTTTTAAATTAAGTAATGATTTCAAACTATCTTTCCAAATGTAGAAAGAATTTTTCACTTAAATTGCTGCTATACCAAACATCTCTAGTCAAACAGCAAAACAGCATAAATTACCCTGCACGACTAAAGACG